>JANAVB010028492.1:225000-557500 GCA_029216955.1 Iris pallida
ATGAAAAAGTTCGTAAAATTAATGTAGTATTTTATAATAATTTTTCCAGAAATTATAGAATTTTATTTGTAATTATTTTATATTAAAACCGAGAACTTTAGATTTTTTTAAATTAATTTCAATTACTGTTTTTAATTTGTATTATTTAATTTGTTGTTAAATAAATAATATATATTATATAGATAATGTTTTTAAAAATATACTTTACTGTATAAAAATATTTTCAGTATTTAATTATATTTATTTATATTTATTTAGATTTTAGTAAGGTAACTTTGATTTACTAGGTATATTATATAATTAATTGATATTAATTATATAATTATTTGTAAATTGGTAAATGTTAGGGTTTTTGTTGTAAATAGTTAATTAAATTATTTTGGGAATTATTTTAGGTATTTTATAATTATTTACTAATTTTTAGGAATTAAAAGTAATTTCTAGAATTGTTTTAGAATTATTTATTAAGTTGTTTAATAATTATTTATTAATTTAAATAATTATTAATTATATGTTATTATTGTGTGGAATAGTGAATTTAGATTTAATGGTTAAATTTAGGGTTATAGTGAATTTTCAGGATTTATTTCGAATTATTATGTATTCATTGTTATTATTTAATTATTTATTTAATAACTAGTTTTAATAGTAATAAATTCATTTCTGTGAAAATATATATATAACATATATTTATTATTCTGATATTATTTAGTTTATTATTAAAATAGACTAAAAAATGATTTTTAAGAATTTTTACTATTTTTGTTAGTATTATTAGGAATTGTGTATGCATGTGTGTATTAAATTAATTAGTTAATTAATTATAATTAATTAATTAATTATTAAATATTATGTTGTATTATTAATTACAGAATATAAATGTATGATAATAAGTATATTTTACATACTTATTGTTGTATTATTATTATTCATAATTATTGGTACTAGATAGTTGGTTTTAATAAAATACTATTGATTGTTGGTTAATTAGCAATTAATCAATTTAGTAAATTATTAAATTGTAATTAATTATAAATCATGCTTGTTTAGGATTATTTGCTTTTCGGGACTCGGACTCTACTTTGGACCCGGATACTCAGTTGCTGGACACAGGCAACTACACCTTGCTTGACATTACTATACAGTAGTTTCAAATTCCCAGTTTATTGCTATTTGTGTGCACTCGTCTCCATTGATGACTACCCGGTATAGTGTTAGTATAACTTGACACCTTCTCAGACACGTATCACATATGAGTGAGCTGAGTACAGAGGTTATGTGTTTACTGGCCCTTAACATATGAACTTGAGTCTGTTAGCAGTTTGGTTTAGTTACATTATATTTACTATGACGTCTTGCATATTGTTCGTACCGCGTATACGGTACGAGTACATTGGGTGGGGAGAGTCTACTAGTGGTGTATGAGAATTTTTGTTTCCAATGTACGCTGGATGCTCGTAGTCCCTCGTTTCTCAAACTGTAGAACGCTTGGTGGCAGTTTCTTCTTCTTCTCCCCCTCTCATGTGCCACTAGAGATGTCTCGAGAGCATTTACACATAGATGGTTAGAACACCTTTATTGCTTACCTTGTATTTCCTGTCCTTGTTTGGTTAGGGAAATACTTGGTTGCATACTTTATAGTTACTTTTACATTATTGCTCAGTATTATCATGCATGTCGATTTCCTGTGTATTTGTTATGTCCCTCTGAGGACCTGGTATCTTTTCCAGAGCTTGACGAGCACTTATTCCCGGCTGATTACGGAGTAGAGGGACTTGTTGACGACGACTTTGAGGTGGAGCCGCAGCCTTGATCCTCTGGAGGCTAGCTACATCTGCAGACGTGGGTTTCATTTCCAGTATTCCGTTTATTTCTATTTACTACTCCATTTTATTCCAGTTGCACTCATTTACTTATTTAGTGGACTGTTCTCCACTAGTCATAGTTGACATTTGGACTCTGTGGCACTGATGAATTTCTATTCAGTTATCTCTTACTTTATTCCATGGATGAGACTAGTTTACCTGCCTGTGATGTTACTTTATTAGTTTTACTTCAGCGTACTACGATCAGATCATAGTCCATTAAATTGGGTTTAGCTATGCTTGATTGTACAGCTGGCATGCCACGTGTTCCCAATCCGAGTATTTGGAACTGGGGCGTGACATGTTTTAGTGGTGGCCCATGCAGGTCAAAAATTTGTTTGGTTACGTTACTGTACTGAACAAGCCTGCAAATTAGGTTTAGAATATTAGGTCTCATCCATACTTGACTATATCATTCTTGATTATCCTTGAACAAATTCTTTTGCATCTCGTTTGTTTCCGTCCTATTCTCAATTCCTTCTATCTTATCTCTGCAGAATCATGAATCTAAGGAGTGGACGTACCTCTGCCGGTAGAGACAACCAGTCATCTGGTACGGATAATCAGTCCGTAAGGGTAGTTCCAACCCACCCTTTGCTACCAGGGCAGACGTCTCAGCCAGTTGGTGCACAACCACTGGGGTACCTCCTCCTCTCCCGCAGTACCCTCAGACATCATATAGAGTGCCCGCGGCTGTGCCTCAAGACAGTCAGGCACAGATGTTTCAGTTCATGCACATGATGATGCAAGAACAGAGACAGCAAGCAGCGGAGCAGAGGCAAGAAGCAGCTGAGCAAAGACGGGAAGCTGCTGAGATGAGACAGGGATTCTTGACAGCTATGGAGAGGATGACAGCACCAGCACCTACACCAGCTCTGACACTAGCTCCCGTGAGACCAGCATGGGTAGGTTCAGTGAAGGACTACGTGCTGATGAACCCCAAACCTTATTTGAGAAATGAGAGTCCGGAGGATACTACTACTTGGATCACCAGCACCAAGAAGCTATTGAAGGCATCTCAGTTGCCTGAGGATTTATGGATGACTGGCGTAAGAACTCAGCTGGAGGGGAATACCCATCACTGGTGGGATTCTATGGAGCGTCAGTTGGGTACTCGTCAGTCGTAGGAACAATTTCTGGAGTTTTTTGATAAAAAGTACTTCCCTACTACTGTGAAGAATGCCTTATACAACCAGTTCCTACACCTGGAGCAAGGGAACAAGACTGTTGACGAGTATGACTCGGAGTTCAGTCGACTCAGCAAATATGGGAAGGTACTGATACCCAATGATCTGGAGAAGGCCAAGAGATTTCACAACGAGCTGAGACAGGAGCTACAGCATTATACTAGCTCCCAGTCCCGAATCTCTTATGCTGAGTTGCTGACGGAGGCCAGGATTCAGGAGACAATTAGCAAAGGGAAGCTAAACCAGCAGAAGAACCAGCCAGTACAGACGAAGACGCAGCAAGGAGGTCCTATCAGGAGACCTATGGGACATCACCAGCATCAGCAGAAGACTGGACCCTACCAGTCTAAGGAGCTTCTGACTTGCCATTTCTGTGGCAGGAAGGGACACTTACAGAGAGAGTGCAGAAGGATGCTGGGTACTTGCTTAGCTTGTGGATCAAGCCAGCATCAGGCTCAAGATTGCCCAGTTCGGGAAGCCATTGTGCCAGCTGGAGGACAGAAGCCACCATCACCAGGAGGTCAGCAGAGAGGACCTATATTCACTTCACAGTCAGCACAGTTTGAGAAAGCCAAGCAGCAGGCAGGAAAGAAGAAGCAAGGACAGATTTTTGCTCTCACTCAGGGGGAAGATGGAAATAAAGGTGCAGCTGCAGGAGTTGCAAGATAAGGGATTTATCAGACCTAGTGCATCACCTTGGGGATCCCCGGTCTTGTTTGTGCCAAAGAAAGATGGAACAGATCGTATGTGCATTGATTATAGGGCTCTTAATGCTGTGATGATCAAGAACAAGTATCCCCTGCCCAGAATGGATGATCTATTTGACCAGCTGACAGGAGCCCAGGTGTTCTCGAAGATTGATCTGAGGTCGGGATATCATCAAGTGAAAGTTCGGAAAGAAGACATCCAGAAGACGGCATTCAGGACTCGGTATGGTCATTACGAGTTCTTAGTAATGCCCTTTAGTTTGACAAATGCACCGACTGTGTTCATGAATTTAATGAACAGTGTATTCCATGAATATCTTGATAAGTTTGTCGTAGTATTCATCGACGACATTTGGTGTATTCAAAGAACCATGAAGAGCATGAGGATCACTTGAGGAAGGTGCTGGAGATCTTGAGGCATCAGAAGCTGTATGCAAAGCTGAGTAAGTGTGATTTTCTTCTAGATCATGTTTCATTTCTTGGATATGTTATCTCAGGGAAAGGCATAGAAGTGGATCAGACGAAGATATCAGTAGTGGAGTCGTGGCCAACCCCAACCGATGTTTCAGAGGTGCGAAGTTTTCTTGGACTTGCCGGATATTACCTGAGGTTCGTAGAGAATTTTGTAAGAATTGTGGAGCCTATGACGAAGTTGACTCGCAAGGATCAGAAGTTCGAGTGGACGGAAGAGTGCCAAGCTGCTTTTGATGATTTGAAGAAGCGCCTTACTACTGCACCAGTCTTGACCATTCCATCGGGATCAGGAGGTTTTGTCATCTATAGCGATGCTTCCGGGAAGGGATTAGGATGCGTCTTGATGCAGCATGGGAAGGTAGTTGCATATGGTTTACGGCAGTTGAGGACCCACGAGAAGAATTATCCCATGCACGACTTAGAGCTTACGGCGGTGATATTTGCCTTGAAGCTTTGGAGGCATTATCTGTATGGAGAAACAGTGGAGGTACATACAGATCATAAGAGTCTCAAGTATGTCTATACTCAGAAGGATTTAAATTTGAGACAAAGACGTTGGCTCGAGTTGATGGCAGATTTTGATATTGAGTTACAGTACCATCCAGGAAAGGCGAATTCTGTAGCAGATGCATTGAGCCGAAGGCCTATGGCACACTTCCTGACATCACAAAAGGAGTTGCTATATGACTTGGAAAGGATGGGCATCGAAGTTGTTAGGCATGGAGGAGTTGCAAAGATGATGAACCTTCAGGTTCAATCTTCATTAGTAGAGCGGATCAAGGCGACCTTACCAACAGATGCCAGATATCAGAGGCTTCGACAGAGGACAGAGCAAGGACTGCAGACTGTATTGAGGATTCACGAAGATTGGACCTTGAGGTACGGAGATCGCCTCTATGTTCCTAATGGAGAGATCAGGCAGGAGCTGATGACAGAGGCTCATAGCTCGACCTATTCTATTCATCCAGGAGGTACGAAGATGTACAGGGACTTGAGACAGTACTACTGGTGGCATGGAATGAAGCGTGAGATAGCACGGTTCGTAGCAAAGTGCTTGGTATGTCAGCAAGTCAAGGCTGAACATCAGAGGTCCGCAGGATTATTGCAACCGCTTCCGATACCTGAGTGGAAGTGGAAGAACATCACCATGGATTTCGTTACAGGATTTCCAAGAAGCCCAGCTGGACGAGATACAGTTTGGGTGATTGTGGACAGATTATCGAAGTCTGCTCATTTCATACCATTCCGAGTGGGGCAATCTACAGAGGTATTGGCAGATTTATATATGAAGGAGATAGTGCGATTACATAGAGTACTAGTCAGTATAGTCTTCGATCGAGATTCGAGATTCACATTGCACTTCTGGAAGAGCATACAGGAAAGTCTGAGCACAAGACTGAATTTCAGCACTGCTTATCACCCCCAGACGGACGGACAGTCAGAGCGTACCATCCAGACGCTGGAGGACATGTTGAGAGCTTGCATGTTGGATTTTGGAGGATCCTGGGAGGATCACTTGCATTTGGTAGAGTTCTCTTACAACAACAGCTACCAGGCAAGTATCCAGATGGCCCCTTTCGAGGCATTGTACGGAAGGAAGTGTCGATCGCCAGCATGTTGGGGTGATGTAGGCGAGAGACAGATATTGGGACCAGAGTTAGTGACTCGTATAGTAGATACAGTCAAGAAGATTCAGGGGCATCTACGAGTAGCTCAGGACCGGCAGAAACAATGGGCAGACATTCATAGGCGACCTCTTGAGTTCAAGGAAGGAGATCATGTGTTCTTGAGAATCTCCCCGACAAGTGGTACAATCAGATTTGGAGTCAGAGGCAAGCTCAGCCCAAGGTACATCGGACCCTTCGATGTATTGGAGAAAGTTGGCGAGGTTGCATACAGATTGGCACTGCCGCAGTCATTGGAAGGCGTTCATGACGTATTTCATGTCTCCTAGTTGAGGAAGTATGTGGCAGACCCTAACCACGTACTTGATCATTCAAAGATCACCGTGGGACCGACTTTGTCCTACGAGGAGCAGCCTGTGGAGATCCTAGACCGCAGAGAAAAAGTATTGAAGGGGAAGACCATTCGACTAGTCTGAGTTGCGTGGAAGCACCATTCACCGGACGAATCGACGTAGGAACGGGAAGATTCTATTCTGGAGCGTTATCCATACCTTCGTGAGGCGTCCGGTATGATTTAATTCTGTAATTATTCACTCTCTAGATTACGTTTAATTTAGTCTGTAAAATTTTCTAGATTTAGAAATATGATTGTGTGTTTTCTTTTAATCCTAGCTTGTTTTTAATTTCGAGGACGAAATTCTAATAAGTTGGGTAGAATGTAAAACCCCTCAAAATTTTTTTTATGTTATTTTTTTTTTATTTTAATTATTTAACTATTAAATAGATGTTATTTAATTCATTATTAATTATTTATATAGTTAGATATATATATATGTGTATATATATATATATGCAAGTGTTTGTGTGTGCATTGTATTAGGAACTCCCTAAACCTTAATCCTAGTCTAGAAACCCTAGAATATGGAAAATTCCATATTCTAATTAACTAGTTATTGTTGTTTATTAATAGTTAATAGATAATTTATTTTAGTTGTTATTAATCGATATGATTATCTATATATACTAACTTAGAACCCTAGAATCCTATATATATATATATATATATATATATATATATATATATATATATATATATAGCCTTCTTTAACCAAGTTCCTCATAACCCTAACCCTAGAGTTTTGTCTCCAAGCCGCCCCCCCTGACCTCGCCTTCCCCTCGCCTACCTCCTCCCTCAACCCGAGACTCCTCGCCGACGTACGGAGGAGCACGAGGCCGGACGGGACTGCGGCTGCTGCGAGCAGCAGAACGCGATCCCGGCGACCACCGGCCATTCCAGGCGCAGCCACCGCACCCAGACGGCGGAGCCACCCCCCTGCGGCGTGGCCAGGTAGCCCCCGACCCCCCACGTGGCGCTGCGATGTGGAAAACCCCCTTGCATGCATAAAACCTAGTTTTAGGGTTTTAATCCAATTTAATTCAGTTTTTATGATTAATTATTGTCTAATTATTGGTAATTAATTAGATCTAATTGAAGGGGATCAATAGTAATTAAGTATAGGATCTACATTAAATTTTGTGTGAATTAATATTATTTATTAGTATTTATTATTATTTATTTATGAATTTTATGTGCCGTTAATTAATTAATTATAATTATTGTTTTAATCAGTAATTAATAATTTTATTATTAATTAAATAAAACTTTGTAGATGAAAAAGTTTGTAAAATTAATGTAGTATTTTATAATAATTTTTCCAGAAATTATAGAATTTTATTTGTAATTAGTTTATATTAAAACCGAGAACTTTAGATTTTTTTAAATTAATTCCAATTACTGTTTTTAATTTATATTATTTAATTGGTTGTTAATTAAATAATATATATTATATAGATAATGTTTGTAAAAATATACTTTACTGTATAAAAATATTTCAAGTATTTAATTATATTATTTATATTTATTTAGATTTTAGTAAGGTAATTTTGATTTACTAGGTATATTATATAATTAATTGATATTAATTATATAATTATTTGTAAATTGGTAAATGTTAGGGTTTCTGTTGTAAATAGTTAATTAAATTATTTTGGGAATTATTTTAGGTATTTTATAATTATTTACTAATTTTTAGGAATTAAAAGTAATTTCTAGAATTGTTTTAGAATTATTTATTAAGTTGTTTAATAATTATTTATTAATTTAAATAATTATTAATTATGTGTTATTATTGTGTGGAATAGTGAATTTAGATTTAATGGTTAAATTTAGGGTTATAGTGAATTTTCAGGATTTATTTTGAATTATTATGTATTCATTGTTATTATTTAATTATTTATTTAATAACTAGTTTTAATAGTAATAAATTCATTTTTGTGAAAATATATATATATAATATATATTTATTATTCTGATATTATTTAGTTTATTATTAAAATAGACTAAAAAATGATTTTTAAGGATTTTTACTATTTTTGTTAGTATTATTAGGAATTGTGTATGCATGTGTGTATTAAATTGATTAGTTAATTAATTATAATTAATTAATTAATTATTAAATATTATGTTGTATTATTAATTACAGAATATAAATGTTTGATAATAAGTATATTTTACATACTTATTATTGTATTATTATTATTCATAATTATTGGTACTAGATAGTTGGTTTTAATAAAATACTATTGATTGTTGGTTAATTAGCAATTAATAAATTTAGTAAATTGTTAAATAGCGATTAATTATAAATCATGCTTGTTTAGGATTATTTTTTTCTCGGGACTCGGACTCTACTTTGGACCCGGATACTCAGTTGCTGGACACAGGCAAGTACACCTTGCTTGACATTACTATACAATAGTTTCAAATTCCCAGTTTATTGCTATTTGTGTGCACTCGTCTCCATTGATGACTACCCGGAATAGTATTAGTATAACTTGACACCTTCTCAGACACGTATCACATATGAGTGAGCTGAGTACAGAGGTTATGTGTTGACTGGCCCTTAACATATGAACTTGAGTCTGTTAGCAGTTTGGTTTAGTTACATTATATTTACTATGACGTCTTGCATATTGTTCGTACCGCGTATACGGTACGAGTACATTGGGTGGGGAGAGTCTACTAGTGGTGTATGAGAATTTCTATTTCCAATGTACGCTGGATGCTCGTAGCCCCTCGTTTCTCAAACTGTAGAACGCTTGGTGGCAGTTTCTTCTTCTTCTCCCCCTCTCATGTGCCACTAGAGATGTCTCTAGAGCATTTACACATAGATGGTTAGAACACCTTTATTGCTTACCTTGTATTTCCTGTCCTTGTTTGGTTAGGGAAATACTTGGTTGCATACTTTATAGTTACTTTTACATTACTGCTCAGTATTATCATGCATGTCGATTTCCTGTGTATTTGTTATGTCCCTCTGAGGACCTGGTATCTTTTCCAGAGCTTGACGAGCACTTATTCCCGGCTGATTACGGAGTAGAGGGACTTGTTGACGACGACTTTGAGGTGGAGCCGCAGCCTTGATCCTCTGGAGGCTAGCTACATCTGTAGACGTGGGTTTCATTTCCAGTATTCCATTTATTTCTATTTACTACTCCATTTTATTCCAGTTGTACTCATTTACTTATTTAGAGGACTGGTCTCCACTAGTCATAGTTGACATTTGGACTCTGTGGCACTGATCAATTTCTATTCAGTTATCTCTTACTTTATTCCATGGATGAGACTAGTTTACCTGCCTGTGATGTTACTTTATTAGTTTTACTTCAGCGTACTACGATCAGATCATAGTCCATTAAATTGGGTTTAGCTATGCTTGATTGTACAGCTGGCATGCCACGTGTTCCCAATCCGAGTATTTGGAACTGGGGCGTGACAGTCCCCACTGCCTGCACCCCTGCGCTTGACCCGACAGCTAACGACCGATCCAGTAAGCTGCCATCAGTAACCAAGCGGCACCATCGACCACAGGACCTGCAATGTCAACCGAGATACAGCAGGCCATCAAGGAACTGTATGCTCGCTATGATGCCAAAAAGAAGCAAGCATCACTCCAGAAGATGGGGATTCGGCAGCCATGTCCTGCCGAGTGGGACAACGTAGTCTACCCTCCCAAATACAATTCGCAGACGCTCACCCCTTCGATGGAAATGAGTCTTCCCGATGATACTTGAGGTACTTTGTCTCAGTAACAGGGCACCTACTAAAGAATGACGCCCTCCTCACCAACATATTCATAGGAGCCCTGCAGGAGGTAGCCTTCTAGATGACAGCATTTCATCGTTCGAGGACCTGAAGACTCTCTTCATCGACCGATTCTATTAAGGTGGGATGGACATGACGATGTCAACTCTCATGGAGGTCGTCCAGAGAGAGAAAGAACCTGTCCGTGCATACATTGAGCGCTTTCGCCAGGCAACATTCCTAGCATGCTCGATCCCATGCTTATGGACTCATTCCGCAAGAACATGCTGAATGTAATCAAATTATAGCACAGTGCTCCTTGCACAGAGTGGACGCCTTTTATTACAGAGGTGGATGTGGCACAAAGGAAAGCCCATGATGCGCAGCTCCTGGGATTAAACTTTTTTTCTCTCGAAGACAAGGGGAGACGCTCGTCTAGCAAGAACCGGAAGGACGAAAAATTCAAACAAGCCATGAACGGGGAGATTGTTGACACAAAGTCATAGTCAACCAAATATTGATAACATTGACTAAATAATACTTGTGATAATTCAATACGACACACGACGACTATATTCTGCTCAAGCCAGACGACCGCTCAGTTGTGCAAATACAAGTCATTTTTGTGTCTGTACTTTTATATTTTATTGAGTCTAGAATGAGTGTAAGCTGAGTTATTCTGGGCTCTTGAGACTCAACCCACAACCTATCCAAAGTTCATAAAGCTCCACATCCCAACTTGGCCCATTAGACCCTTGGACCAATTCTGTGCTCTGGAGACAGAGTTCGGGCCGAACTCTGCCTCCATACAGAGTTCGGGCCGAACTCTGTCTCCTAAAAATCAGCACCCTAATTTTTAGGGTTGGCTGGTTGCTAGTTGTCCAACGACCAAATTTTTGAAAATTCCTACCAGAATTCTGGTCGAATTCTGCCTGTTAAAAACCTATAAATAGGCCAAGAATTCTCTCATTTTCATTCATCCAATCTTCTCTTCTCTTCTCTCTTAAGCTCAATATAAGCCATACCCTTCTCATCTACTAGCCACAAGTTTCTAAGTCTCGAGTGCTCAGCATCTCTCAGTTAGGAGTCTTGTACAAGAGTTCAAGAAGTCGCTTGGAAAATTCCAAGCATCGCCACTGCGATCCATTGTAAGAAGTTGACGTGCTCTTCTGAAGAAAAGGCACGGGGTGTAACTACTATTTCACAAATAGTAGATTTAATCCTAAGCTAGAGATCTCAGGCCTGGACTAGTCCTCCACGAGGGAAACCAGGTTAAAATCGGCTGTGTTTGCGTATGCTCTCTTGTTCTTTATTTATTTTCCGCATTTACTCTGATTATTCTTAGATCGTGAAAGAGTTGATTTTTAATTGGTTATTATTGCTATAACTCCATTCACCCCCCCTCTAGAGTTGCCATCTGTTCTTCAATTGGTATCAGAGCTCTGTTCTCTTTACAAGGACTTACATCCTAGAGCTGATCCATGGAACCACACAATCCTTGATTTCTAATCACGGTGAAGGACAGTCCACTCATAGGCCTCCCCTATGTAGAAGCATGGAAAATACTGAAGAAAATGACTCATGCGGCCAGGAAAGATCCATGCGGCTCAGAAAACGCATGCGGCTCAGGGAGTCATGCGGCACAGGAAGCTATGCGGCCCAGGGCATTACATGCGGCTCAGAAGACACGTGGCCTGATGGTGCTCCCCTCCACCCATGCTGCATTAATTGCTATGACGGCTGACCCCTCTGAAAAGTTGACAGCCCTGACACCAAAGTAGGTAATTATGGTTCTGCCATAATGATGAATCTCTAGGGAAGAGGAAAGAAATCTCTGACACAAATCCCCCGAGAGCCATAAAAATGCCACGTGGCCTTGCCACGTGGGCGTTCGTATGCGGCTCGCTTCTCATGCGGCACAGAATAAATCCTATGCGGCTCAGGCCATAGGAGCCTCATGCGGCTCGGGCAAAGGACTTTCCATGCGGCACAGAGTGAATCCATCCTATGCGGCTCAGGCCATGAAAGTCTCATGCGGCTCGAGCGAGAACGTCTCATGCGGTTCAAGAAGATCATATCTATGCGGCCCAGGCGGATATATACCTATGCGGCCCACAAGGATTACTCCTCTGTGTTTAGAGGACTCAAGTGAGGGCCACTGCCCACGCAGCCCTGACACGTGGGCTCACATTCGTATGCGGCTCATATTCATATGCGGCTCACATTCATATACGGCTCACTAGTCATATGGTCCAGATCCTCCCAGCAGCTCCTAGGACACGTGTCCTAAACCGATTAATTCCTCAGATTTACTGCCATTAAAGGTTGGGTCAGATCCCAAGAAATCTGGGACACGTGGCAGAAGAATAGATCTGATTTATTCGCAGGAAGATTTATTCCAATCAGCATTAATTGCTCATGGAATTTGGTGTAATCTACACCTAATGGCCCAGATTCATCATAATTAAAATGAATGGCCAAGATGGGCCAATCTCCAAGCCGCCGCCATCTCCAAAAAGCTAATCATTGGCAACCCTAATGATCACATCCCACTATTATAAATAGCAAGGTGCCATTCCCTTGTAAGATATACAATTTCAGAGAGAAAATTACGTATATACAGAGAGACCCCCCAATAGTCAGAGAAAAAGAGTACACAGAGAGAGAGAGAAGCCAAAGAGCAACAGAGGAGCAAGAAGAGCATTTCTTCGTCAACGCCAACCATCTTTTCACAAGGAGCCAAGGCTGCATACCGATCGTCCAAGGAGTAAGGCAGGGCTGCCGTCGCCTTCCCGAGCCTCTATCGTCACCCCCCAGAATCTAAAATAAACAATTGTACTTAGACTGCTGTACCTAGGTTTTCGTCCCTAGGCTTTCTTTGTACAAGCGAGTTTGTAACGTGAAGTAAAAGTTCGGTCCTCCGATAATTGTTCTGTTCTTTTATATTTCATGGCAAACACGATGGCGACTCTGCTGGGGACTAACTTCTCCACGGCTGAGGAGTTGGTGACGCAATCGGATGCAGCCAAGCTTGGTTCCACTCAACAAAAGATGGTCGCCCGGTTCGACCAACAGGCGTTCGAAGAGATGCTCTCCGACAAGAGCGCTGGCCCGGTCCAGAAGCGAACCCGCACAAAGAAGGCCCGTAAGGAGTGGAGACCCCGATCCTTCGTTCCTGCTGAAGCTCGTTCAGAGACACCCTCTGTTGTTCAAGACGGCGAGCAAGATTCCCCTGCGGCCGCACTTCAGATCGTTGACAACTCTGCTGTCCCCAAGTCCGGCAGAAGAAAACACTATGATGCTGGACTTGCAGGGGCAAAGAGGAACTCTATGAGATCCGAGCCGCATAAGGTCATCAGCCGCAGGGAGAAGGCTCATGCGGCTACATCCTTCAGCCACAGGGAGAAAGTTCATGCGGCTAAATCCTCCAGCCGCATGAAGAAAACTCATACGGCCATATCTGTCAGCCGCATAGCTTATGCGGCTACAGTTGCCAATCACAAGAATAAAACTCATGCGGCTGTGGGAGTCAATCGCTTGCAGAAAACCCATACGGCCGCTATTGCCAACCGCATGCGTCCAGCCTGTACGGTCGTGACTCCTAGTCGCACAAAAACAATTCGTCCAACGGCAGAAGACAGCCGCATGCAGACAGCCTGCACGGTACCCAACTCTAGCCGTATAGCTTCCGTTTCACGCTTCTCTCGATCAGTCTTCGACCGTCTCTCATGCGGTCCCGACCCTGATGATTCTCTGGATGATAAGCCAGACTCTGTGGTACCCAACATGGACTCCTCCTATTACGCACCCACAAGTGCTAGAAGGAGGAGGTCTAGGGCAGCACGGGCTCATCAAGCCCAGTCAGCTGTTCCAACCTCTGACTATCGGGGCGTCCCGTTGACTATCACACGGGCCTCGGATGGAAAGTTGTATACAACCACTCGAGTCCAGTCCCCGGCGGCAAACAGACAGAGTGGTTCCTCTGACCTGCGGGAGGCGATCCTCCACAAACGCAAGGAAAAAGAAGGAGTATCGGCGTGCAAAGAGTCCTCGCTTGGACATCGCTGTACCCAAATCATCATCAATTGCTGCTGCAACAACGCAGCAGTGACGGAAGATCGGTCGTCCGTCTTCCAAAGGCTACAGCACCCGAACTCAGAAGATGAGACACCTCCTGTTGTCTCGTACAATTTCGCTCAAAAAGTCCCTGCCGAAGGAAGAAGGAAAAAGACGAGTATCTCCAGTCCCAAGATATCAACCACGACAGCTAAGAAACTATCGTCTAAACGGTTGTCCTCCACTGGTGTATTCCAACACACCCGTTCAAAGACGAAATTTACCGCGATGGGAAATTCATCATCCACCTCGTTGGGGGTTGAGGGAACTGGGGGTAGCACTCCTCCGAACATCCGCAACAATCCAATGTTTCAAGAAGCCGAGCCCGAGGAAACGATTCTCCCATCAGGTACGACAGGCACCGATGTCCCCGAGGACACCCGTGATTCTCAAGACGAAGTAAACTTGGAGGTTGGGGGTACTGCTCCCTCCGAGTCCGAACCAGAAGACAATATTCCCACATATCCCGACGACTTCTCGGTACATGGGTACGACTCGGAGGGTAAATCCTCCACCGTTCCTTCCATCACTACTCATGTAAGGACGGTTTTCATGACAGACAGCAATCAAGGTGGTTCCAATGATCGCCAGCACATCGACAATCTTGAAGCCATATTACTTGCATTGGTCAAGTCTGTAGACGAGATTAAAGCGGCCCTGCCAACTCTACAAGGAGGAACTCCTGGTCAAACAAGCACGGGCCCCGCGGTCAATGTGGATTCGAACTCAGCGGCACCAAACCCGGGCAATAATCCTCCCGAAATAACAGCCCCTACCGCGACAGATGAGACCCGAGAAGTAAGAAGAGAGGTCCAGGAGCTCCGAGCCATGTTCCATGCCCGAGAAAACGCTCAAGATCTCAGAATACGGCAGCCATACCCTGCTGAATGGAGGGATGTTCCATTCCCACCAAGATATAAGCCGTTCAATATCAACCCGTATGATGGCAAAACCTCAGCAAGTCGGTACATCACTTACTTTGAGGTCACCACCGACCATCTGCCCCATAATGATGTGATCCTCACACGGTTATTCATCGAGGCATTGGAAGGAGTCGCCATCGATTGGTACCGCAATCTACCGGAAAACTGCATCCACTCCTTCGCCGGCTTCAAGCGTCTGTTCTTGGAACAATTCTATGAAGTAGGACAGGACGTCACTATGTCCACTCTCATGGACGTCGTCCAAGGGAAGAAGGAGTTGACTAGGAACTTCATCGAGCGGTTTCGCCAGACCGCCATGAAGCTGCCTTCCGAAAATCCAGATTCCTCTTTGATTGAAATTTGCCAAAAGAGACTGCTTCCAACGATCAGTCTCTGGATGGGCGAAAGTCAATTCAAAGATTGGAAGGCGTTCATCATCAGTACCACAAGCGCCGAAGAACGACTGAAGAAGGCTCGCCAACTGGGGTTGTACATCTCAGAAGGAAAAAACAAAGACAAGCGTCCCAACAACGATAATGGGGGTAACCCCTCCAACAATCGGGACAGCAAAGGAAAGCAGGCTATGGTGGCCGACACGGCCCAGAAGCCCGAGTCGCAACCAGCAGACAAACAATGGCCTCAGATCACTTACTCTTTTGAGGACGGCCACGTCAAGCCTATCTTGGACATGCTCATACAAGGAGGTAGAATTCAGCTTCCTCCACCAAGGCGGGAGCCTCGGCCGACTGATTTGGAGAACCCAAAGTTCTGCCATTACTACCGTTATGTGCACCACGCTACACATGACTGCAACCAACTAAAACGGTACATCCAAAGCCTCATCGATTCGAACGCTCTGGCCATCGATTTTGAAGAGGTAACCGTAGCCGCTAATATGGTGTCCGTACAATTCGGCAGCTTCCCTCCGACAGAGACTCAAGATGGGGTAATCCCCGTCCCTCTGGCGACGATGGAGATTACCAACCTTCCACCTCCCCGGGAACAGGCTGCTGGTCTAGTACCTCTCACCACCTCACGAGGGGAGGTCATGTGGGTCCATCCAGACTTGGTGTCAGAAGTAACTCGGCCCACACCATCTTCCACTAACAAAAAAATGGAAAAATCAGGACCTGCCGCACAATCTCAGCAGACAACGAGGAAGCTACAGCCATCGTCATGCGGTCCGGAGCACAATCCCAACCTGTGGGTGACAGCCCAGCTGAAAATCATCAACCTACTACAACTGATGCTCCGGGACCGGCTCAGCCTTCGACGACCGACAAGCCTAGGCCGAAGGAGACTCGCTTCGACAAATCCCTCCGAAAGGACGCAGCCCAAGGGCTAGAGAGGCCCTATAACTTTGACATCTTAGCCCAATTGGCTAACACTCCGACCAAATTGTCACTATACGAACTCCTAAGGCTCTCCAAGGACGTTCGTATTGCACTGAGCGAAGCACTCCAAAATGTCGATGCTTATCTGGCTCAATCCAACCTCACCGGGGAGGATTCACCCATGGATCTCCAAGACAGTGCCTGCACGGGAGCAATGCCCAACATCGTCTTCACTCCGCAGGATATGCTCATCAAAACCAACCTACATGATCGCCCGCTATACTATACGGGATACATCGGCGACGTGAAGGTGGACCGGATGCACATTGATCCTGACTCTTCCATAAGCATCATCCCGAAGGGTCTGCTACATCATCTCCGTATCCCAATGCATCGTCTGACACCTACAAGCACCGCCATCAGCGGTTTCAATTCGGGCAGGAGCTACCCTATTGGGAAGATTCGTCTGAAGTGTCAAATTGGCGACCTCCAATCCGAAGTCACCTGCTACGTCATAGATGCAGACACTTCTTACAACATCCTCTTGGGGCACCCATGGATACACGATTATATGATCGTGCCTTCCACGCTACACCAGTGCTTCAAATACGTCGACAAACACGACTTCGTGAAGACAGAATTTGCTGGCATCGATCCCTTCAAAGGGGTCGAATCTTACTACTCGGACTCCTGCTTATACGAAAAGTCGAAGAGGCACCTTGATGAAGGAAATGAACAAGCTGGTACCGAAACAGCCACGGGATCAGAAGGAACCCTGACAATCCACCTCCAAGCTCGCAAACCGGGCAAGTCCGCACCCCTCACCACCACTCTGCGGAAGGACGCGATCAGCCTCTCGGCACAAGAGGAGCAGATGATAATCCGACTGCCAAGGTTCGGCCAAGTACCGAGACCCACGACGGGGCCACTAACAATCCGACTACCGAGAGTCAGTCAACCCCAAACAGGGAAGCTCAATCCCTCCGACAAGCCGCTGACGATACGCCTTCCCAAGAAGGGTCGTCACCTCGATGCAACGTCTGACACTTCCAGCGAACCAGCCACTCCTCGCTCCACGTCGAGTACCAAACTGGGGGTTACTAGTCTGCCAACAACACCACGCTCAACTCCATCAACTGAACCACTAACAATCAAGCTTCCTAGGACGTCCTCTCAGACTTCGTTCACACAGGGGGTAGCCGAAGAGGAACCGGAGCTAGCCAAGTATGTGGCTGCCCACACCGATGTCCCCTCCGCTGATGATGTAATCCCTCTAGAAAAGATACCTTACTTCATCAATAAAGGGTTATCTTTGAACTACACCGAGCTCAATAAGCTATGTACAATGTATGCTATGGAACACGGTATAGGCGCTCACCTACACACATAGGTGACAAATGTGTACACCGCGATCCAGCTTACTCCAGTAGAAGACGCTTACTGAATATTCGAGGGAGGAGATCATCCAATCATCTTCGGCCGGACGAACAACCCGCATCCCCTCACCATAGAAGAAGTCGACCTCGGGTCAGATGCCGGAAGACTGCCTCTGTATCTCTATAGCCCTCAATCCAAATATCTCATGCAGAAACAGGGGTATGATCTAGAGACGACGCCAGGATTGAGCTACGGCACTGGGCGACGATTATCTTTGAAGCCGCCGGTCCCGGCGGGCAAACCACGAAACTACTATAACAAAACTCGATGCGCGTTAGGGTATCTAACGCCTACTACGACCCCTGAAAGTTCAGATGAAGAATGCGATTGGCAGTCACATTCAACCGGATCACCAACTTTCGACTCAGATACCAGCATCGGAGATGTATTCGGACGAGTCATGTCAGTCAACATGGCATTCGCCGACGCTTACGAGGAAGACGAAGACATCCTCGAAATCCTCGAGCTAGAGCCATGGGCCCAACAATTGGACGCACAATGGAAAAAGCAGTTCGAGCTGAGAGAACCTCCTACTGAAGATGAGGTCATACAAGTGGATCTCGGCAGCGAATCTTCTTCAAAACTGATTTTCATCAGTAAAAGCCTAACTGACGAAGAACGGGAATCGCTGTTAGAACTTATCAGAGAGTACATTGATGTGTTCGCCTGGAGCTATGAAGACATGCCAGGGTTAAATCCTGACATCGCTCTTCATAAACTCAACATCCGACCAGATGCGAAGCCGTTCAAGCAACAACAGCGACGATTCCGCCCAGGCATCATGGACGCGATCGAAGCTGAAGTCAACAAACTGATAGCCAGCGATTTTATTCGTGAGAAGCAACATCCCGATTGGGTCGCCAATATAGTACCCGTCGTCAAGAAGAATGGAAATATTTGAATCTGCATCGACTTCCGCAACCTGAACGAGGTATGCCCCAAAGATGAATTCCCCCTTCCTATCACAGACATCTTGATCGACAATACCTGCGGCTTCGAACGCATGTCATTCATGGATGGCTTTTCGGGGTACAACCAAATCAAAATGTCTTCTGACGACGAAAAGCATACATCATTCCGAACACCGATTGGCACGTACTGCTACACAGTCATGCCTTTCAGTTTAAAGAATGCTGGCGCCACATATCAAAGAGCCATGAGCAACATCTTCAGAGACCACTTACGTAAGACGGTAGAGTGCTATGTTGACGATATAGCCGTCAAGAGCCGTAGCAAGGGAGACCATCTGCAGGATCTAAGGACGGTATTCGACCTAATGCAAACGCACAATTTAAAAATGATCCCTAAGAAGTCCTTCTTGGGCGTATCCAGCGGGAAGTTCTTAGGCTTCATCATCACTGCAAAGGGTATCCATGTAGACCCTGAGAAGACAAAAGCAATCATGGAGATGGGTCCCCCGAAAAATCTCTGCGAACTCAGAGGCCTTCAAGGGAGGTTAGCTTACATCAGAAGGTTCATTTCCAACCTCTCCGGGCGATGCAGACCATTCACGCACCTCATGAAGAAAGGAGTCTCATTCGTATGGGACGAGGAATGCCAGCGTGCTTTCGACAGCATCAAAGAATATTTGTTAAATCCTCCGGTCTTGGTAGCCCCAGTCCCTGGAAAACCATTCATGCTCTATGTACGAGCAATGGAACACTCCCTCTGTGCCCTGTTGGCACAAAACAACGCCATATACTATCTCAGCCGGATGATGGTTGGACCCGAGCACCGATACACCGCGGTTTAGAAGGAATGCCTCGCCTTGGTATTCGCCATTCAGAAGACGCGACACTATGTCACCGGACAAACGATACATGTGATCTCACGGGTCAACCCTCTCAGAGTCCTCATGACCAAACCAGGGGCACTTAGCTCGCGACTCGCTACATGGGCAATATTGCTGTCCCCTTTTCATATGATCTTTGTCCCACAAAAGGCAGTCAAGGGTCAAGCCCTGGCAGGCTTTTTAGCAGCCCACCCAGGCTCGGAGTCCTCCAGAATATACGAAGAGATCCTAGACGAGGTCGCCGACTCGCATGCAACCTCTCACGAGGCTATATGGCGAATGTTCTTTGACGGTGCTTCAAGGACCGGACCTAAAGGCAATATAGTCGTCGGAGTCGGGGTAGTGCTGGTCTCCCCTTCCGGATTGGTGATCAACCGCGCCTATTCCCTCACAGAACCCTGCTCTAACAATGTGGCCGAGTACAACGCTCTGGTCATTGGCCTCCAACTTGCAAGAGAGCTGGGGATAGAATACCTTGAAGCATACGGCGATTCCCAACTAATCGTCAATCAGATCCGGGGTTCTTATGAGGTCCGCCACGAAGACATGATCCCTTATCACCAAATAGCGATCGATATCATCTCGTCATTTGAGGGGTTCTTCATCGAGCACGTCCCCAGACTCCGAAATATTGAAGTCGATGCCTTAGCTAGTCTTGCCGCTTCCCTAGCAGTTCCGAATTATGATCGCCAATCAGTAGAAGTGATAGGCCACGAACGGGTCTGTCCCAAAAATAATGTGCAATTCGTGGCAAGTTATTCTGCACAGACGATCGATAACGCCCCAGATTGGAGACAACCATTCATCGACTTCATCGTCTACGACATCCTGCCCGAGAACCCAAAAGAAGCCACTTCCATCAGAAGGCGTTCTCTCAGATTCTTCTACGATACAGAGACGAAGATGCTGTATCGTCGCTCTTACGACGGATTATTACTTCGGTGTCTGTCAAACGCAGAAGCCAAAGAAGCAGTACGAGAAGCTCATGATGGTGTCTGCGGGGCCCACCAACCCGGCCCAAAACTACAAGATCGTCTTTACCGAATGGGCTACTATTGGCCCACAATGGTGGCAGATGCGATCGATTATGCTAGAAAGTGCAAAGCTTGCCAAGTCCACGCAGACTTCATTCACCAACCATCCGAATTTCTACATCCGACAGTGGCGTCCTGGCGATTCGAACATTGGGGAATGGATATCATTGGTCCAATCACCCCACCTTCCTCCCGAGGACATCGCTTCATACTTGCGATCACTGATTACTTCTCCAAGTGGGCGAAAGCTGTCCCACTCGCAGAAGTCAAGACATCAAACGTGATCAGCTTCCTTAAGCATCACGTCATCTACTGCTTTGGACTGCCCCGAAGGATCATCCATGATAATGGTCCACAGTTTGTAAGTCACACATTCTATCGGTTTTGCGATAAACACCGTATTCAGAATATCGCTTCGATGCCGTACAACCCGGCAGCAAACGGGTTAGCAGAGGCGTTCAACAAAACGATCATCAAACTCCTCAAGAAGTACGTCTCCTCCAACAAGCGCGACTGGAACGAGAAGCTCGGCGAGGGCTTATGGGCTTATCGCACCACAATTCGGACAGCCACCGGGAATACGCCATTCTCCCTAGTGTACGAAAGTGAGGCAGTTCTCCCATTAGAGACTCAAATACCCTCACTCCGCATCGCCCTCACTTATCAATTGACAACGGATGACAACTACCGACGTCGACTGCAAGAGTTAGAGGCTTTAGATGAAAAGCGCCTCCTAGCTCAGCAAAGGATCGAGCTATACCAAGCACGCATCTCAGGAGCCTTCAACAAGAAGGTCAAAATCAGAACATTCCAAGTGGGCGATCTTTTTCTGGCAGTCCGGAGACCAATGATCATGACTCACAAGACCGTCGACAAGTTCCAGCCAAAATGGGAAGGCCTATTTATCATAGAGACAGTATTCTCCAACGGCGCTTACCGCCTCGCTAAGCAAAACGAAGACTTGCTCATGTTGCCCGTCAACGGCAAGTTCCTGAAGAAATACTATGTTTAAACAACATTCTCTAGATTTTCGAGTCACGTACCCGCTGGTACCCCTGAACTCGCTCCATAAATTTCCAGATTATCGAGTCACGTACCTGCTGGTACCACTGAACTCACACTCACCATTCTCCAGATTCTCGAGTCACGTACCCGCTGGTACCGCTGAACTCGTACCCATAATATTCCAGATTTTTGAGTCATGTACCCGCGTGTACCGCTGAACTCATGCCTTTCTTCCACAAAGATATCCCAAATCTCTAAGTCATGTACCTGCTGGTACCTCTGAACTTACACTTTGATTCCAAAATTCATAGATTGTCGAGTTATGTACCCATCAGTACCCCTGAACTTACATCCTGGTCACTCTTTTGAAAGAAAGTCATGTATAACCATACCGCTGAACTTTCTTCCTACAAGAGATCCTCCCTCATGATCTAATACCTGCACTCCCAGTGCACAACAAAGGTAACGGGTCCACAAACTTCCAAGATGGCCATGTCCTCGTTACCTCTGAGCCGTTCCACTTCCGCCAAAAACAAATCACCCCCTACGTAAAACTTCCATGTCCTCATTACCTCTGAGTTGTTCTATGTGCCCTCCTTCATTGAGCCCACTCCTGTCATGTCCTTATTACCTCTGAATGGGAAGGCTCCGTCGAAGAAACCTTCATACTTGCCATGTCCTTATTACATCTGAGTAAGTATGATGATCCCCTTTCGACCTATTATCTGTACCCACAACCGGAGTACGCCAAGGATAATAGGCCCACAAATGTCCTCTGTTGACCATCAATATCCTCCGTCGAGTTCACTCCTACCATGTTCTCATTACCTCTGAGCAGAAAGACTCTACGTTTAAAAAACCTTTCCATTTGCCATGTCCTCGTCACCTCTGAGCAAGTATGTCGGTTCCCCTTCATCCTATTATCCGTGCCCTAAACTAGGGTGCGCCAAGGATAATAGGCCCACAAATATCCTCAGCTAAATTTCTCAGCACAAATCTATCACCTCATCAGGCCCCGGGAGCCCAGCTGCTCTACGGCATTCCTTTTTCTCAATACCAAGAGCACCCATGACCACTTCACTATGGCTGCTTCAGGTACCCTGATCAAAACTTGTTACCTCTGCCTAAAACCAAGGTACGCCATGGGTAACAGGTCCACAAATATATCTCTTATACGGGGGTAAACATAACCATAATATCACAGGCGCAGCAAGCAATATAAATAAAGGGTAGAATTTAAAGTACTCTTTATTTAAAGAAAGAAGAAAGCATTACATGTTTCGGGATCATGTCCCCTCCAGAAAGAAAGAAAACAGAAACAAAACAAGAAAAAAAAAGCCGACTACATTTCTGCATTGCGCAACTCCAAGAGACGATTTTTCACCAAGGCGGTCCCCCTATCAAGCCTCTGCTTAGCTCGACGCTCGGCTTCTTGGGATAACTGCTATGCATCATTCAGAAGAGTATATGCCTGCCAATTATCCTCCATTTTCTTGAGGGCAAGCTCTAGACTAGCGGAAGCCCTACTGTACCTTTCAACATCCTGGATAGCAGTCTCTTTCTCAAAACGAGCGGTCTCAAGCTCTGACTCCAGGAAAGCCAGTTTTCTCTGGAGTTTAAGGATATGTTCCCGAGTATCGGCTACCCCGCGAGAAGAATCCGCTTCCCGAGTCAAGCAATCTTCAGTCCGACGGCTCCACTGGTCGTGCAATCGAGTCAGGTCCCGGCGGTCTTTCAGTATAGCCGGTTTAAGCGATTCCCGGGCAGCCATCACCTTCTCCACCGCAGTAATGAGAAAGTTGCGCTCTTGATTTATGGCCGCAGGTAAATCAGTCTGTTGCAACAAGCGAAACTTGGCCACGAGACGATCAGTCTCTAATAGCTTCGACTCCAACAGCGCAGCCAATTCCTCTCCTCCAGGGAGTGTCTTAAGAATGGTAATCTGGCCTCCGACACATCGACGGGCCAGAGTAAAGGGAGTCCCCCTTTCCACTGTTGCCTCAACCCCTCTCTTCAAATGACGATGGAAGCTAGCAACCACATCCTGTAACGCGTCATCCAAAACCTCCGTAGAAGACGGCGTCAGAGGGAGAATGGCAGACGATACCGGAGGAGCAGCTTCAGAAGTTACTGCACCCGCCACCAAGGAAGCAAATTCCGTACGGAAGGATGCTTGGATGGCGGCTAACTCCTCTTCCGCCGCCCGAAGAGCTTGGATGCTCGGCAGGGAGGAAAGGTTAACCCCTAAAACTACATTCGCAGAGGAGGACACAGGGGGCATCGCCTCTTGTCCTAGTTGCACTGCTACCTGAGACCCTGAGCTTGACCCAGACAAGGGCCCTTCGACACAAAGAGGCTCTGTCAGGCCCTCTCCGGTAGGGTGCGATCTAGCAACATCAATTACTGGCAGCGAAGGGTTGAGATCTGAACATCCAAATCAACCATTAGTCAACATCGTCTGAAAGAAAAAATGACAAATAGGCTTATTCACGAGCTATGGTTCGATTTGTATTACCAGGGGAAGAGCGTGGGGGCGACGGCTCATTCATAGCCGGCATAGTTTCCCCACCCACAAAGTCATCATGTGGGAGCTCGGATGTTTCAGGGACGGGCGCAGTAAAGCCCCCATCCCCCTGGGTTGAGGTTCCAGCACGGTGGGAATCCTCGGTCACAACCGGAAGCACTCCAGCAGCGATGATAGCAGTGCACACACCGCTGACTAAATGAGACAAGACCGTATCAGCCTCGGTAGTCGGGTCCTGAGGGGCGAGCTCACCCGACGCCTATAAAAGAGCAAAAGAAACAAATAATTAAGGCATAACATAGAAGAAAAAAAAAAGGAAACAGCTGAAGCCCAAATCACCTCAGGAACAACGTCCTCATCATCAATAAACAGCCGACGACGTCTTACCGCCGCGTGCTTCGTGGAAGAAGGTCGGTCATCGGTGCTATTCACGCGCCTGCTTTGCTTGCGCGAAGGGCCAGGTACCACAGGTGGTTGATCCTCTACCACCTCGACAGCCAAACTAGACGATTGTCCCACGGCCCTTTTCGTCTGCACGACAGGGGGTGATTCCCAACCTCCTCGCCCGAAGAACGAGATGAGTCATTAGTGTCTTGATCATCGTCCTCCTCGTCCGCCCTTGTGGACTCTGAGTCCGGCACAGGAACCCTGTCCGCCCCCCTCTTCCTCTTCTTGGACCCTTCTGGCTTCTTAGCCAAACCGGTGCCAGTAATGAAGCTATTATTCATATCAAAACCAATAGGGGGTTTGCTCGCCGCAACATGATAAAGGGCCGCTATATACAAGATATCACCCTCCACCTTGGCATCAGGAAGTGAGAAGCTGGCTCGAGTATGGGTCGCATTATAATAATGCCAAGCCCGGACACCATCGAGCACACTGCCCTCGAAGCTCAAGCAAGCGCTAGGGCAATCCAGGAACAATTGGCTATTCTCGAATTGACGGGAAAATCTACTGGGCAGATAAGGCTCCAGGTATACTCTATTCCGGTAATGATACACCAAGTGCGCGGGACGAATGTTGCGTAACCAAAGAAGCATCTTCTCGGATAAAAGTTGGGGGGGATCCACGCCGTCAACATATGCCCTCCTCATTTTGCCGGGGGTGAACTCAGGGAGAGATACGAAGAATTCGGGCCCATCAATTCTTTCCAACGCCCTCCGGTAGGCCGGCATGGTATCATGTTCCCAAGGCTGATGACGATACCGGAAAATAAAGGCGTCATCAACAGAAACATTCTCATCAGGTCCTGGCCTCATTAACGACCGATAGTGCATCAATAACCACCCCATAAGGTAGTGGTATGGTAGTTCTATCCGTTTAAAGTCCATTGACACATCGCGAGCGATGACTTTGGATGAAAAGGCGCGAAGGCCGTGGTGTATGCTACACACCATGGCTGGAAGAAGCGCCAGTCTTATCTTGAAGACCAATTTTATAGCAGGAAGAATGAAATGGCGGCTGATCCTTTCTATAGAACCCGCGCCGCCCGAGACTACACAGTTGCGTAGCCACACCATCAAGAACCCAGCTAAGATCGCCTTATCAGACATCTTCCGGGTACCATAGTGGAAATAACTGAGGGAGTCAGTGCTACTCCCAAACCGGTCACGGGTAGACTTCGACTTCTTGACCTTCGACTTCATATCCTCCACCTCCTCCGGGGTTCGAGGAGTTCGAGACGAAACTTGACCGGAAGGACGCAACTTGAAAAGATACAAAATCCAGGCCTTGGTATGAGGAGCGTTCCCTTCTAAACTATTTACTTTCTTGATAGCCATCTGATGGCAGGCGCTGTGATGACACAACAGTTCTTGGTACACGACAACGAAACCAGGAAACCGTCGGTCCAGTGCTTCGAGTTCTTCGTTTGTCGGTGTATACACTTCAAAAGCTTCACCTCCCCACTGCAATCTAGACACAGTATTCATTTCATGAAGAGCAAGCCCCAGTTCTCCTCCGGAGGTAAAGAAAGTTCCTGTACGCCGATTATACAGCTCCAATAGAGCCATAAACAAGGGCTTGTTAATGGATAACCCGTAGCAAGTACCCCTGATGGCGTAGTAGAGATCAATTTCCTGAAGGAAGTCCCCATATTGCCTCAAAATCCATGAGGTAAGATTAGTCCATGTAGGAATGGGGTTGATCCAATTCAGCAGTGATAACCTGCCTATGGGATAAGACCCCTTATGAGCGAGCTGATTCAGAAAAGTATCAGCTAGGTAAAATTAGGGCCAGTTGTGTTTACGAAGGTGCCTGGGAGCAGCCCCATCACAGTTCGGCTCACGGATTCCTTGCCCGCACATACTAAACCCGTGCGTCTGTTGTAGTGAATTTTGCTCACAAATATTCCCTGTTGGGTGGGAGTCAGGGAGCCCACCATAGAGAAAAGCCAGTTTCAGAAACTCTCCATCCAACTTCTCCGAATTCATCATTGAACAAAGAAAGCGGAAAGGTTGTTTATTAATAGCAGCCACTCTCTCCTTAGGCTCATTAATGGAAAGCTGATCCTTTATACGACGGATTAGCTCGTCAAGCTGCACGTTTGCGGCATGCTGAGTTGAACCCACATGGAGCTCTCCTGCTGGGTTGGTTGGGAGGTTCACTGAAAAGAAAAAAAAAAGGGAGAGAAAGAAGAAACAGGATTAAAAGATGGCTAAAACAAAAACTACTGAACAAAGAAGCTTTCGCCAGCCTATGCGATTCAGGTCAATAATGTCTTATGCGGTCCCAGTCCAGTTGGGTCTCAAAAAATACAGTGGCGAGGAAGCATATGCGGTTCGAGTCAATACAGTCTCATACGGCCCAAATCAGGTGGGAGTTCCATATGACTCTAGCTCGATAGCTTATGCGGATTGGACGAATATACAAAGTTCTAACAGAAGAACTCATGCGGCGCAAAACGCTATGCGGCTCGGCCTGCTAAAAAAAACATATGCGGCTCCGTTCAAAGGAGATTTTGTGTGTTCAAATCCTTCTTCTGCGGTTCAAACATGGGGCATTGTCCATGCGGTTCGGGCATAAAAAAGTCATGCGGCCCATACAGCTTATGCGACTCTGCCACCAATCTGAGAGGAGGCTTGTGCATAGATATGCAACAGAGCCATGGGTACTCAGGATCCAAATGCAACCCTTACCCTTAAAAGCTGGACGAACGTCAGAGGGCATTTCGGGTGCTTCACGATCGACGGCTGACGAGGACGTCACCCTCTTGCCCTTCGTGGCAGCAGAAATAACTTTAGAAGACTTAGGAGCCATTGCTTCGACGAGAAGATAAAGAAGATCAGAAAGAGAAGGCAAGAGAAAGAGTAAACGAAAGAGAAGGTAAAGAAGTCCCTCTGGCTAAAGTCACCCACATTTATAAACAAAGACGGAGCGTTTTGATCCCCATGCGTACACATAAACCGACTCTTCGGTTATCAAAAGAAGCCGCCGAATATGAAGGCCAAGCTCCTCGGATCCCGCACCAAAAAGCGGCCTCTAAGAAAATCAACAATATTTAAGTGCTAAAGATTGCCATACGTAGAAAATAACGACGTGGCAAGAAGCTATGCGGCTGAACAGTCTCCTGCGGCTAAGTCACTTATGCGGCTGAATAATTCATGCGACCGAGACTTCTATGCGGTCAGAATTCCATATGCGGCTAGAGGAACACGGCTATGCTTCTTATTCAAAGTATTTCAATTTTACAAATTGAAAACTTTGAAGGGGGTCCTGGAGAAGCATGGAAAATACTAAAGAAAATGACTCATACGGCCAGGAAAGATCCATGCGGCTCAAAAAACGCATGCGGCTCAGGGAGTCATGCGGCACAGGAAGCTATGCGGCCCAGGGCATTACATGCGGTTCAGAAGACACGTGGCCTGATGGTGCTCCCCTCCACCCACGCTGCATTAATTGCTATGACGGCTGACCCCTCTGAAAAGTTGACAGCCCTGACACCAAAGCAGGTAATTATGGCTCTGCCATAATGATGAATCTCTAGGGAAGAGGAAAGAAATCTCTGACACAAATCCCCCGAGAGCCATAAAAATGCCACGTGACCTTGCCACGTGGGCGTTCGTATGCGGCTCGCTTCTCATGCGGCTCAGAATAAATCCTATGCGGCTCAGGCCATAGGAGCCTCATGCAGCTCGGGCAAAGGATTTTCCATGCGACACAGAGTGAATCCATCATATGCGGCTCAGGCCACGAAAGTCTTATGCGGCTCGAGAGAGGACGTCTCATGCGGTTCAAGAAGATCATATCCATGCGGCCCAGGCGGATATATACCTATGCGGCCCACAAGGATTACTCCTCTGTGTTTAGAGGACTCAAGTGAGGGCCACTGCCCACGCAGCCCTGACACGTGGGCTCACATTCGTATGCGGCTCACATTCATATACGGCTCACATTCATATGCGGCTCACTAGTCATGCGGTCCAGATCCCTCCAGCAGCTCCTAGGACACGTGTCCTAAACCAATTAATTCCTCAGATTTGCTGCCATTAAAGGTTGGGTCAGATCCCAAGAAATCTGGGACACATGGCAGAAGAATAGATCTGATTTATTCGCAGGAAGATTTATTCCAATCAGCATTAATTGCTCATGGGATTTGGTGTAATCTACACCTAATGGCCCAGATTCATCATAATTAAAACGAATGACCAAGATGGGCCAATCTCCAAGCCGCCGCCATCTCCAAAAAGCTAATCATTGGCAACCCTAATGATCACATCCTACTATTATAAATAGCAAGGTGCCATTCCCTTGTAAGATATACAATTTCAGAGAGAAAAATACGTATATACAGAGAGACCCCTCAATAGTCAGAGAAAAAGAGTACACAGAGAGAGAGATAAGCCAAAGAGCAACAGAGGAGCAAGAAGAGCATTTCTTCGTCAACGCCAACCATCTTTTCACAAGGAGCCAAGGCTGCATACCGATCGTCCAAGGAGTAAGGCAGGGCTGCCGTCGCCTTCCCGAGCCTCTATCGTCATCCCCCAGAATCTAAAATAAATAATTGTACTTAGACTGCTGTACCTAGGTTTTTGTCCCTAGGCTTTCTTTGTACAAGCGAGTTTGTAACGTGAAGTAAAAGTTTGGTCCTCCGATAATTGTTCTGTTCTTTTATGTTTCATGGCAAATACCCTATTTGATGGAACTAACTACACGTATTGGAAAACAAGGATGAGTTTTTATCTCAAGTCGCTAGACTTTGACCTGTGGACTATCATCACTGACGGTTACAAAAAGCCCGCCAGAATAGTTGTCAATGGCGATCTCGTTGAAAAATCACATGACAAATATTCTGACGAGGAGAAAAAACAGGCAAGTCTAGACGCGAGATATATTAATGCTTTATTCTGTACTATAGACAGGAATGAGTTTAACAGGGTATCTACATGCACCACATCCCACGAAGTATGGAAGCTTCTAGAAGTGACGCATGAAGGAACCACCCAAGTCAAGGAATCAAAGATAAGCCGTCTCACTCAAGAATACGAGGCTTTCAAGATGAAGCCAAACGAGACGATCACGCAAATGTTCTCAAGATTCCTCGACATCATCAACCCCCTGTCTTCGCTTGGGAAGCAATATTCAAATCACGAGAAGATTCGCAAGCTACTTAGGGGGCTACCAAAAGTTTGGAACCCTAAGGTGACAGCCATTATATAAGGAAATGATCTCACAACCATGTCTATGGAGACCTTGATGGAAAAGCTAATGACTCATGAGCTTGACCTCAAGGACTTCGAAGAGCCTGCTCCTAAGGCTAAGGAGATCGCACTCAAAGCTCACCGACGGAGGGCTGAACCCGAAGATACGGATGACGACAACTCAGAAGACGATGATCAAGCCCTTATGGTTCGCAACTTCAAGTGATTCCTTCGCTTCAATCGAAGAAAGAAGGAACCACAAGAAGATGAAGAACAAGAGCCTACTTGCTACGGTTGCAAGAAGACAGGACACGTCCGAAAAGACTGTCCATTCTTAAAGAAAAGCAACAGCTATGAGAAGCCACACAAGAAGAACTCCTCAAAGAAATATGCCAACACAAGAATTTGGCATGAAAGCGAAGCTAGTGACTCCGAAGAAGAAAAGAACTCTCCTCAAGATACGGCTAATGTGTGCCTAATGGCGACGTCCGACAAAGTATCAAACGAAACTCTTGACGACTTCACTTTTGATGAACTTGGCGATGCTTTCACCGATTTACTTAGTGACCATAAAAAGGTCATTGGTAAATACAAACAAGCCAAGGACAAAATCAAAAGTCATGAAGTCGAAATACAAAGACTTTCTCTATTACTTGATAATATTAGAGACACTGCACCCACGGATGTCACTGATGAGGTATCCAAGCTTAAAATAAGCTTACATGATGCCGAGGCATGTATTGAGCAACAAACACAAGAAATCACAACACTCAACACGGAGCTTGCAGAAGAAAAGAGCAAACACAAGATTACTATTACTAAGATGCATGGTTTGAATGCTAAGATTACTGAATTGCAAGCTGTCTCTAAGAAACTAGAGACAAAATTGGGAAAACAGGTTGCTCAACCTCAAACCCAATCACATGAGACACACACAAATCATGACACAACTCATACTAGTCAACCACATCATCCTCATCCTGCTCACAATCATGCTTACATGTACACACACTTTCACAAAGGACACAAATCACATGCACGTAGAAATAATCATCATATATCACAAAAACATCATGCTACACATAGATACAGTCATCACCATGTTGCACAAAGACACAATCAACATCACTCTACATATAGATAATCTCATCATGCCATGCCATATAGACAATATCATCATGCCATGCCATATAAACAATATTACCATGCCACTCCACATAGTCATTATTACCATGCTGAATCTACATATCATCATACTTCTCTTCATTTTTCTGCTTATAGACATCTTCAGCATGCTCCTAATGTAAATAGGAATGCTACATGTACTTATTGTGGTTTACATGGACACATTTCACCACAATGTAGAATTAGAAGATTAGTAGATAGAAAGATATATGCATGGTTTCCAAAAACTAACTCTTCAGGACCCTCAAGAACTTGGGTACCAAAGGTCACATCTACTCTTGATGTAGGTGGACCTTTCCTCCTCAACTAAGAGTAAGTGGATTCTCGATAGTGGATGCTCGCAGCATATGACGGGAGATACACATCTTTTCGCATCACTATCGATGAAGAGAGAAGGATATGTATCCTTCGGTAATAACCTAAAAGGTTATATTATAGGTAATGGTATTATTGGTTATCCTCCCTCTCCCGTAATAAAGGATGTCTACCTAGTGACCGAGTTAAAGCATAACTTGCTCAGCATCAGTCATCTTGCTGACCATGGTTATGACATTAACTTTGGACAAAACAAATGCCTTATTTATGATAGGTCAACAGGAGACATTACTTTTGAAGGGGTAAGAGAGGACAATATTTATATTTTCTATTTGTCTATAGATACTAACAATGCAGGTAGATGCCTATATGCTCATAAAGATGAACGGTTACTATGGCACCAGCGTCTTGGTCATGCCAATATGGATACTATATCCAGGCTATCAACCAAAAAGCTAGTTAGAGGCTTGCCCGACATCACATTCAAGAAGGACACCGTATGTGCCGAATGTGAGTTGAATAAGGCAACCAAGTCATCTTTTCATTCCATAAACTCTGTAAGCACTACTAGACCCCTGCAACTACTCCATATGGATTTATTTGGCCCTAGTAGAGTAGCCAGTCTTGGTGGAAAACTCTATGCCTTTGTTATTGTTGATGACTTTTCAAGATTTACTTGGGTTTTCTTTCTTACTTATAAAAGTGATGCTATTTCAGTTTTTAAAATTTTTGTCAAGAAAGTTCAAAACGAAAAAGGCTACATGATTACTCGAATCCGAAGTGATCATGGAGGCGAGTTCGAAAATTCTGATTTTGAAAAGTTTTGTGATTCAAATGGTTTTGATCATGAGTTTTCTTGTCCAAGAACTCTCCAACAAAATGGTGTCGTGGAGCGGAAGAATAGGACTCTTGGCGATATGGCTAGAGTCATGTTGAACAAGTTCTCACTTCTGAAATACTTTTGGGCTGAAGCTGTCAATACAGTATGCCACATTTTAAATAGGTTACTCATTCGTCCTATTACGAAGAAAACACCCTATGAGCTTTGGTTCGGGAGAACCCCAAATATTTTTTATTTTAGAGTTTTTGGCTGTAGATGTTTTATCCTTAACACCAAAGACAACTTAGGCAAATTTGATGCCAAAGCTGACGATGATATTTTCCTTGGCTATGCAGCCAAGAGTAAGGGATATAGAGTTTTTAACAAACGCTCATTAATTGTGGAAGAGTCTACCAATGTGACTTTTGATGAAGATAACAGTGCAGCAGCTACTCTTGATGAAGATGTTGAGCCATCAACGTCTACTCCAATGAACACCACAACCGAAACAAATTCTCTGGAAAGCTTGCCTAAGAAATTCTTTTTCAAGCCATCACATCCAGAAAATTTGGTAATCGGTGAGGTTTCACGAGGAGTAACTACTAGATCATCATTAAGAGACTCTATTGCTAGCACTGCCTTTATTTCACAAATGGAGCCTAAAAACATTATAGAAGCTTTCAATAATGTATTTTAGATTTCTGCTATGCAAGAGGAACTCAACCAATTCGAGCGGAGCCAAGTATGGGAACTTGTTCCTAGACCGGCTAATCACTCGATTATTGGTACTAAATGGGTCTTTAGAAACAAAGTGAATGAAGATGGTTCAGTCATACTTAACAAAGCTCGTCTAGTAGCCCAAGGATACAACCAAGAGGAAGGTATCGACTACGATGAGACATATGCTCCTGTTGCTAGATTAGAATCCATTCGGATGCTTTGTGCATTTGTAAATTTTCAAAATTTCAAATTATTTCAAATGGATGTTAAAAATGCTTTCTTGAATGGTTTTATTAAGGAGGAAGTTTATGTAAAACAACCCCCTGGCTTTGAAAATCACAAATTTCTCGACCACGTGTTCAAGCTAAAGAAAGCGCTGTATGGCCTCAAACAAGCCCCTAGAGCTTGGTATGAACGGCTAAGCAATTTCTTGCTTGAGAAAGGTTTTTCAAATGGGAAAATTGACACTACACTTTTCATAAAATCTTTCAAAGACACTATCCTTTTAATACAAATATATGTAGATGATATTATTTTTGGGTCTACTGATGAAACTCTTTGTCAAGATTTTGCCAAGTGTATGCAGACCGAGTTTGAGATGAGCATGATGGGAGAACTCAACTACTTTCTCGGGCTGCAAGTCAAACAAATGTCAAATGGAACCTTCATCTGTCAGTCGAAGTACACAAAGGACATGCTGAAGAAATTCGACCTTGATAACGTCAAACCAATCAGCACTCCTATGGCTACTTCAACCAAACTTGAACCAGATAAAAGTGGCAAACCCGTAGATCAACGTAAGTATCGAGGTATGATAGTAGTTTACTCTATCTTACTGCTAGTCGCCCTGATATAATGTTTAGCGTTTACCTATGTGCTAGATATCAAACAAACCCTAATGAATTACACATGACCGCGGTTAAGCGTATCTTTCGATACCTTAAGGGTACGGTTACAGTGGGCCTATGGTATCCCAAGTCAACATCATTTGACCTCATCGGTTATTCTGATGCTGACTTCGCCGGATGTAAGGTCGACCGAAAAAGTACGAGCGGTACGTGTCATTTATTAGGAAAGGCTTTAGTCCCTTGGTTTAGCAAGAAGCAAAATTCTGTCGTACTATCCATAACAGAAGCTGAATACATCACAGCTGGGCGTTGTTGTGCACAAATTCTATGGATGAAACAAACCCTTGAAGAGTATAATTTATCTTTCATGCATATTCCAATCTTTTGTGACAACACTAGTGCTATAAACTTGACTAAGAACCCCATTTGTCACTCACGCACGAAGCACATTAAAATTCGTGACCACTTTTTGCGTGATCATCAGCAAAATGGCACGATTAACTTAGAATTTATTAACACTGATCATCAGTTAGCAGATTTCTTCACCAAACCATTATCCGAAGAGCGCTTCAATTTTCTTTGTCGTGAACTTGGAATTTTAGATGAAGCTGTTATAAATTTAAATAAACCTGCGTAAATATCAAATATATTGTGATTCTCTCATGATGAACGTGCTATGGGTACAAGTCGAAAGGGCCCTTCTGACAATAAGGCGTAAAAGCCTAAGCGACACGGTGCACTAGTCCTCAGGACTACCGCTAGCTGGGATCCGGCCCCTGCAGCTAACCCATGGCAGCTTCAAAATATTGAATTACGATATAATTCCTTGTTTATTATACGGTTCATTTTCATCTATCACATGCTGAAATACTAATTTTTCATACTTCATATTACTGCTTTGAACTCACTATATGCTATTCATCTATTTACCTATTGGATCCTTTTCTCTACTTAAACTCATGTAGTACACTGGTTTTTATTTTTACTTAACCATTTTTTTACTCAACTCAGCCTGATTCCTGTTCTGTCCCCAGGATCCGGAATTCGGACCGAACTCTGCCCCAACCAGAGTTCGGGCCGAATTCGGCCTGCCTGTTCCAGAACCGGGAACAGGCTCAGCCGTTGATCCAATTGTTGATCCAATGGTCATTAATTGACCCGACCAAGAGAAACCCTCCTCTTAATTTTGGTTTCTCTTCCCTCTCCTTCCTTCTTACCACCTTTTCTACTTCTCCTACTCAAAACTCTCAAAACCCTAACCCTAGTTTCTCCTTTCTTGTGCTCCATTCTTCCCCAAACTCAAGGAGGAGTCTTAGTTTTCAATTCTCTTTCATAATCTTTCACTATTTTGAGGTATAATTCTTTACTTCTCTATATCTCAAATTTCTTTATTATCATCTATCTATTGTGTTATGGCTCCACGATTGCTCAACCGTGGGAAGAGACTTCGGAGGTGCATCCTCGTCGAATGCTCCTCCTTCCGTTGAGCCGCCCGTTGCACCACCCGTTGTACCGGGTATTGAACAACAAACCCATCCATTGTTCAATCCTCCACGTCCACGTGATCCAAACACTTTTGACGACCGGATTTTTATATCACTAGACGCATCAAATGAGTGTTTTAGTGATTTTTGGACACGTCCGGTGTTTGCGGGACACCCCATAAACTTTACAATTTTCTCACAATATGATGCACTCTTTAATGGCCTTTGCCTTGACGAACTTGTTACCTCAAATTCGGTCATTTATCGTAGTGCCATTCAAATGTTTTATTGCAACTTGACTCATGATGATACTCGCATCTATTCACGTGTTGCGGGTATTGATATCTCATTTGATGATTTTGAATTGGCCGAATATCATGACCTTATAGAGCCTAATTCTTGGGAGAATCTTGTTGAAGCTAGATCCTTTATTTTTCCCGAAGGGATTTCACTAGAGAGCTTCAAGGACGACCTGTGTAGCCCTAACACACGTCCTCGTAAGCTCTTGGCAAAGTACCTCAATCCTTATTTCTATGAGCTTCATCGAATCATTTTCAACACCATTCTACCCAAAGCGGGTTCTACCGATGAAGTCACTTATTTTGAGATTTCAGCTTTGTACCATCTCCACTTCCAAGTTCTCTTTAATCTCCCACGTACAATGATGGATTGGATGATCAACTGTAGGAAGAAACCAAGATCTTTGGTTTATGCCTTATACCTTTCTATGATCTTTCGTGCGTTCCATGTACCCCTTGATGAGTGTCCATTCTTACCTGCCCCTACCTTTCTCTCCAAGGCAAGGAGGCTTCATGCGGCCGTTGGCTCACCGGTCGTGTCTTAGCATTCTGAGGATGAGCCGGATGCCCCTCCTCTCGGACAGGTTCCTCCGCCTCCTCCGACCACTCTTGAGTCCCTTCAGGCCATGAGGACGATCGATGGACTCAGCTGGACTATCGGACTACCTTGCAGATGAGTGCTATCAGCAACTCGCTGCATGATATTCGGTATTCCATGTCTCGTCATCCTTCCATGCCCATTCCTATGGAGCGAGATCCCGATCGTGAGGGCTTTCGTATTGATGACCCTTGGGTTCGTCGCTACATGGATCCGAATACGGCTTTTGTGGACCCACTTCGCTCCTTTACTGATCCATCGGACGACGCCGGGCCCTCTCGTGCTCGATGATGGTTTCGGACTGCTACTTGAGGCTGCTACTGGAGATCTTAGATTATGTTTTCTTTATTCTGCTTTAGTTACTTTTATGTATTTGATTTGTAGTAGACTTATTATGCATTGTGCTTTTGAGACTTTGGTTCTATTATCAGTTTCTATGTCATTATGACTCTTGGTCATTATCTTATATGCAGTTTCTTCTCCTTTACGTATGTTTTGCCAGTTATCATTTATCTCTCTCATATTACTAAATGCCAAAAGGGGGAGTTATGTGTATATTTTGTTTCTGTTTGTTTGGTTTATATGTTCTTTTGGAAGAATATTATTAACAGGCCAACAGAGATTCATAGCATTATTTATGGAGGAGCTACTCTTAAGCTCGGCACTTATTATGGGGGAGCTATGTCGTTACATGTGTCCAGGTATGGATATTGAATATACAGTTATTATTTTGTCAATTATCAATATGGGGGAGATTGTTGACACAAAGTCATAGTCAACCAAATATTGATAACATTGACTAAATAATACTTGTGATAATTCAATACCACACACGACGACTATATTCTGCTCAAGCCAGATGACAGCTCAGTTGTGCAAATACAAGTCATTTTTGTGTCTGTACTTTTATATTTTATTGAGTCTAGAATGAGTGTAAGCTGAGTTATGCTGGGCTCTTGAGACTCAACCCACAACCTATCCAAAGTTCATAAAGCTCCACATCCCAACTTGGCCCATTAGACCCTTGGACCAATTCTGTGCTCTGGAGACAGAGTTCGGGCCGAACTCTGCCTCCACACAGAGTTCGGGCCGAACTCTGTCCCCTAAAAATCAGCACCCTAATTTTTAGGGTTGGCTGGTTGCTAGTTGTCCAACGGCCAAATTTTTTAAAATTCCTACCAGAATTCTGGCCGAATTCTGCCTGTTAAAAACCTATAAATAGGTCAAGAATTCTCTCATTTTCATTCATCCAATCTTCTCTTCTCTTCTCTCTTAAGCTCAATATAAGCCATACCCTTCTCATTTACTAGCCACAAGTTCCTAAGTCTCGAGTGCTCAGCATCTCTCAGTTAGGAGTCTTGTGCAAGAGTTCAAGAAGTCACTTAGAAAATTCCAAGCATCGCCACTGCGATCCATTGTAAGAAGTTGACGTGCTCTTCTGAAGAAAAGGCACGGGGTGTAACTACTATTTCACAAATAGTGGATTTAATCCTGAGCTAGAGATCTCAGGCCTGGACTAGTCCTCCACGAGGGAAACCAGGTTAAAATCGGCTGTGTTTGTGTATGCTCTCTTGTTCCTTATTTATTTTCCGTATTTACTCTGATTATTCTTAGATCGTGAAAGAGTTGATTTTTAATTGGTTATTATTGCTATAACTCTATTCACCCCCCTCTAGAGTTGCCATCTGTTCTTCAAATATCTCCAAAGGTTCAGCAACCATGAACCCCAAGTCTGCATAAGCGCAGAAGCCGAGGGAGACTTACTCCTTCAAGGACGAGGATAAGCTGGAACTCTTCGATATGCTGACGAAGAGTGGCAAGCTGTCTCTCCCAACACCAAAGTGCCCCGATGAATTAGGAAAGCTGGACAACCCAAAATACTGCCATTATCATCAGTATATCCACCATTCAACACGAGATTGCTACTTATTGAAAAGATAGAATCAGCGTCTTATCGAGGCCAAAGTCATATCACTTGACTATAAAGAAAAGACTGTCACGACCAACATGGATACTCTCCAGTTTGGAAGTTTCCCAACCATGGAGGCACAGGACGGGGTTATCCCCATCCCGAAGGCAACAATGGAAGTAGTCAATCTTCTACCAGTGCGTGACAACGCTCAAGGGCTCATCCTGTTCTCTACACCATGAGGCGAGGTCATGTGGGTCCACACCGAACTTACTCCCGACATGATGGTACGTACAACCCCCTCTATCAAAAGAAAGAAGGTCAGGATATGTCGCATGGTCTCGGCATCGACCGATGACACCCTGGTGACCACTCGCTCGGCACGGCAGCAAGAGGAGAACCAAGCTCCAGAGGAGGCACCACCTCCGCCAACTACAACCCCTGCTCCTGATACATCAGAAGCAGGCCCATCGTAGACTCATGCCGCAGGTAGGAAGAAGAAAAATGAGGTTCGTTTCGACAAATCTTTGAGAAAAGACTCGACAGTAGGGCCTATCAAACCATACAACTTCGATATACTGGCGCAGCTAGCCAATACCCTGGCTAGATTGTCACTCTTCGAGATCCTCCGTCTCTCCAAAGAGACCCGAGATGCGCTCAGCGAAGCCTTACAGAATGTCGAGTCCTTTCTCACTCAGGTGCGACCACCCAAGGAAGATGTCACGACCCGCACCCTAGAGTAAGGGCACGAGACGTGGGTACGTCCAGCCTACGCCGCAGTGTCGACGGTAGAATGTTGTCCTAGGTCACAACATCTAATAATATAATGCTAAGCAGTTTATGCTCCCCGAATGGGGGTGACATAGCCGAAAGTAAACTCAATCACAACTAAGGAAGATGAAGCACGATATGATATAGAACTCAAGGAAATATAGATGATCAGAAGAGTCTCAGATAACATCTCCGCAATCATCCAGAAATACAAGTCTCAACTACTGAATATGAAAAAATATATACAATTCAGATCTCAATGACAGAAATAAAGCCTAACTAAGCTAGTCTCATGACAACATAAGTAAGATAAAGCATAACTAAGCTAGTCTAGGCAGTAGGGGTAAAGTCATCAGCTAAAGCTGGGTCCTCCTGAGAGTCCAGCTCACAAGTGTCGTCTAGGGCTGCCCCGTAGAAGGTATCCACACAGGCATCCTCCTCGTCCTCTGTAATATTTTCAACAGGTCCAGTCAGGACAGGAGCGAGCACAATACATCTCAGCAGATCATAGCAGGTTAGAAAATATAATCATGCAGTAAAGTAAGATACATGAACTGAAGAAAATACTGTATGTAAAAATAGAGAGAACTGTAATAGAAATATCTACTATAAATAGAGACTAACAGTGGCTAGTGAGTCAGAGTACAATATAGAAATGCAAATGGCATAGGAGATTCTGATGCTGTACTACGAAAAGATTCTGATGCTACACTACTTGGATATTATTCATATGTCTACTTCTACTCCCCCGTACCCCCAATCAATACACAAGGATCCAGCCAGGTTATATTATGATTCCATGTAATGGCCCACAAGGGGTGATACATGGTATGCCCATAAATGGGTGATTCTAGGAATGTCCATAAATGAGAGATTCAAGGAGACTCTGTGATCATGAGAGTACATGTCACAAGTGATCAATGAACCATGAAGCATAGTAATACACAATGTAAGTGAAACACACAGAACATGTAGTATCCGATCCTCCTGAAGGATAATATCTCAAGAAGGGATCCATATAGTACTAATCCGTGTGACCAACGTGACAGTATCAAGTAAAGTAATTTAAAGCAGGAAAATAATTCTAAACATGATATGAAATGATCAGAGAATGTACTCGCCTGATATCTGAGTGTCCGGATAAAATGTACTGTCCGAGGAGAGGTGTCTGGCTCCTAATCAGAACAATACAAGTCACAACAAGTCTAAAATGATAACAAGATGAAATTCAATGCATTCTAAATGAATCTAGGTCAATCTAGGCCAAAGTCAACTCCTGGTCAACTCTAGTCAACCCTAGAAGTCAAACTAGGTCAACTATGGTCAAACTAGGTCTAACAAGTCTAAATTAGGTCAATCTAGCCTATACTAGTTTATCAAGACTACCCAAGGCTATACAAGTCTATACTAGTCTATACTATTCTATTACAACATAAAGCAAACCCAACATCACCCAACCTATATTACATGCATTTAGGCCTACACATGGAAACCACACTTGGCTATATGCCAAACACCTATAATACATTAGGCAATCAATATTACATATAGATATACATGTATCACATATAAATATATACAATATGTATATAGGCCTACTAAATAGGCATTCAACATACATAATACATATGTAGATGTATACATGGTACATACCTACATATATTTATTATACATGTTAACATATTACCTACATTATATATAACACATTATATATACATTACATATATTAGATATACACATATAATATATATGCATTCATGTGTATATAGTGAGAGGGAAGGCAATGTGTGTGTGTATACAAGTGAGTGTTAGAGTGTACAGGTAAACAGTGAATGGAAACTGGAAATTAGTGAACAGGTATACATGTGTGTGTACATAGTGTAGACATGTGTGTGTTGGTGAATGAGTGTGTCAAGAGAACATGTGTGTGAGTGAGTGACAAGAGAGTGTGTGTGTGTACATGAGAGGCAATGTGTGTGTGTATACAAGTGAGTGAACTGTGAACAGAGAAGGGTGAGAGAGTTCTCAGGTGGGGGTGTGAAGAGTGTATAGTTTAGCAACAGGGAAAGGAAACCAATTTCATTCATTATCAAACAGTTTTCAGTCCCTAGGTTTTCGAATCCCAATTTGAATCTAACTCAAAACCAAAACATCCTAAAATCGACCCACAAGTAGGTTAATCATAGGAGAACAACTTTAGGGTATAAAACCAATATTTAACAGCAGTTTAATAGGTTAAAATAGCTGCCAAAATTTGATTATTAAAACTGGATAAATACTGAAATACCAGGTATCAGGATTTAGAGGAAATTATGATTTGAGTATCGAAACCAAGTTAAAATACAAAACTAGAGGTTGGTAATTCTAATATAGGGTGTGCACGTGTCTCAGGAAATGTCTCGTGTCTACCACAATGTGACACGACGTGTCCAACATGAATAAACCGAAATTAATACAACTGGACACTTCACAGCAGTGCAGCCTCGTGCGTGTGTGCACGCGTGTCATGCACACGACACAGGCAAAACCAGTACACGAGCTCACAACCCTAGGTTCGCCACACATAGGGCTACCTACGTGTCACCCCGCACCGCCATGTCGAGTCGTACAGACGTGTCCAAACATACGTATCAGAACGCGATTTATCGACTGATCAGTCAGTACAAACCCAGTGCGGGCTGGAAAACGTGTCCAATACGACACGAGAGCGTCTCCAACTTGGAGGACCTCATGTTAGTCATTGCCCCTTGGCCCACGCCAAGTGTCATGACCTGAGTCGCCGTGTCCAATGAGTACGACTCTTCGAATAGCAGGACAGTGCGTGCGGCTGGAACGCGCGTGTTCGTGTCCAGATTTCGACACGATATGACACAAATTCAAACTCAGACCACTGGAAAACATCAACCCACACCTAGATCTAAATTCCTATTCAAACACTTTTCAAAAATCAAATCGAAATGCCCTTTGGGGCATTTTATCAAATATCTTGCCTATGGGACTGATACGTGTCCATTTAGGACACGAAATGGACACGAAACCTAGGTTTAGGTATACCTACAGTTAGGGTAGACCTAGGGCTTTCCAAATATGCAAAGAAACTAGAATTTTAACGATGTTTAGATAGTTTTACCTATTGGTGTCTAAATGCAAGAAAAGCTTCAATAGAAGGGGGTTCTCCTTGCTAGCAAATAGCTCCAAATTGTCCCAAAGCTGAGATTTAACACCATGGACAGCAAGTATAGGTGATTTAGAATCTAATGCAATTGATTTGAGGGAAAAAGGAATTAAAATGGAATTTCTATGAATTAATGAAGTTTGGAAAATACCTCTTCTTTAAACTTGTTATTTCCTAAAAGAGGCTAGCCCTAAATGGAAGAGACTACTTATAGGGTGGGATTCCCAATGCTTGGCCGGCCAAAGGGGGTTAGGGTTAAGGTTAGTGATGGGCTATGGGCTAAGTTACATGAGTTATGGGCTTAAGTCCTTAAGTCATAAGTCGTGGTTCTAAATCTCTATTCCACCTATTACAACTTGATTCTAAAAGACTTAAATTAGTTTAACTTAAATTAGACTAAGACCCTATCATGCTAAACAAGTCACCAAGGTTCTAGGCAAGTCTACAAGGTCCAAACTTGTCTCAAATCAACATACCACTTATCAAATAAATTAATTAATACTAAAATCACATAAATTCAAATAAATTCTAATAATTCACAATAATTCCAAATAAATCCCAAAATTTCAAAAATGACCAAAATACCCCCATACTAGAAATATGGTAGTGATAGAAGACCCTGCGACGTGCCAACATTGTCACAGTGTGGTTGAAGTGATCCTAGTATCACTTTCATCCAGAAAGATATCCTGCTGAAGAATAACCAGCATAATAGGCCTTTGTACTATATAGGGTACGTCGGTGCCATTAAAGTCGATCGCATCTATATTGACCCAGGCTCCTCTCTCAGCATCACCCAAGGAGTTTGCTCCAACTCTAGGGATCTCAATGCATCGGCTGACTACATCGAACACAACAATCAACAGCTTTAACATAGGAAAGAGCGAGCCCCTAGGCAAAATTCGCTTGAAGTACCAAATAGGCGACCTCCACTCTGAAGTAACTTGCTATATCATCGACGCTGACATATTCTACAACATGTTGTTGGAACGACCATGGATTCATGAGTACATGATCGTTCCTTTCACTCTCCATTAATGCATGAAGTACGTGGCTAGTGACGGGACTATCAAGACTGAATTTGCTGATATCGACCCGTTTCGGGGACTTGAAGCCTACTGTACGGATGCTGATCTGTAAAAATTAGTCCCCTGGGATGATGAGAGCAATGATGCCAACGACGAGGCAGAGACAACCTTAAAAAGCACAGCGGTTACTGAAGAACCACTAAAGGTTCGACTGAAGGGAAAACCCTCTAAGGTATCAGCGCCCCTCGTCGTCAAGCTCCGAGGCAAAGTGCCATCTTTGCCCTCGGTGACGTCAGATGATGTCCAAGAGCCTATTCGAATAATGCTACCCCGGAGGTCTCCAAAGCCAACCATGAAGGCGCAGGAACCTTCGACCGCAGCCCCCTTGGTGGTCAAGCTAAAAGGGAAGCGTCCTCCCCTTCCTTCCTCAACATCCCTAGTCCTCACCAATGAGGAGCTAGAAGATTACGTCTGCGCCAATACCGAAGCGCACTCTTTAGATGATGTAATTGAAATAACGTGTAGGCAACTCTAGAGGTAGGTGAATAAAGTTTGTGTCGATAATCACCAAATAAAAATTAACTCTATATCACCTCTATAAAACAACTATCAAGATAGTAAATAAATCAGAGAGAAATGCAGAAGTAAATAAAGATAAGAAGAGCATTCGCAGACACAGTAGTTTTAACCTGGTTTCCCTCGTAGAGGACTAGTCCAGGCCTGAGAACTCTAGCTCGGGATTAAAATCCACTATTTGTGAAATAGTGTACAACTACGTGCCTTTACTCAGAAGAGCACGCCAATTTTTTACAGATTCGCAGGTGGCAAAACTTGGAATTCTCCAAGTGACTTTTTTTTCAACTCTTGTACAAAAACTTCTAGCTGAATCGCACTTGAGCACCTTGGGGCTTAGGAAGTTTTGTGGCTAGTAGATTGGAAGAGTAAGGCTTAGGTAGTATAAGGCTTATATGATTGAGAGTGAGAGATAGAAAGATGATATGAAATAAAAGAAATCAAGCATTATTTATACTACTCTAGGGAGGCAGAGTTCGGTCCGAATTCTGCTCCAAGAATTCAAATTTTTCAATGTTGGACAGTTTATACCAAGCAGGCCCTAAAAATTAGGGTGCTAAAAATCAGGAGACATAGTTCGGCCCGAACTCTGTGTGGGGGCAGAGTTCGGCCCGAACTCGGCCTCCTAGGTGGCAGAATGGCCTTTAGGCTTTGTTTGGCTTGGTGGAGCTTGCGCTTGGTTCAGGAATTGGTCTGTTTGAATGGTAGAGCTTGGAGAGATATGTCTAAGGATTGAGATGACACAGTGCGACTCAACGTACACTTTCTCCTAGACTCAATAAATTAAAGATTACAGACTTGGAACAAATAGAAAAACCAAGAGCCCTTTGATGACACCTTTATTCTCATATTTGAGTAGACCTGAAGACATCTTTTTCTTTGATAGCAGTCGTCCAAAGATAAGCATATTTGGAAATCTGAATACCTTTTGGGGGCTTCGCCCCCGAACTATTGATGGAAGGCACTGCCCCCTCGACCCATGTCCGTTGACCGGGCAGCGGAACCCCCGATGCGCGGCTCCAGATAGGTCGCTAGGCGGTTTAGAGAAATCTTTTTGTATGACGCCGTCTTTGGTCCATCATTAATTATTTATTGTCTATGTCCTGGTTTGATCATGTTTGATCATGCTTACTGCATGTCTACAAATACATGTTAGGCGAGCAAAATATGTTGCAGTACGATACAAGCATGGCAATATGATATAGGATAATTAGGACAATGCTAAGTTTAAGTAGCAAAACGATAGTGAGTATATGAATATTAGTGACATTATTATGTTAAACTTAATTGATTAGCCATATTCAAAAATACGATGTAAACATTGGGCTAACAGTAATCCCTCGGGATAAAGCTTCTCATTTTATTAATAGAAAGTTGTCTTTGAATTACTCTTGTGCATGTTGGAACACTAGATATTTCTTAGACAACTCTCTATATATGCTACAAACACAAGTGACAACCGCCAACCTTGCGAGCCGAGTTGTCCCTTCCCAGGGCGCTTACTTTCTACTTTCAGCAAGGAAGAAGGAGGAGATACCCATTGTCACGACCTGCTCCTGAATAATCAGATACGAGTCGGACACACCCAGCTTACGATTGGAAGACACAACGCAGTAAGTTGTACAAGTCTAAGAAAAAACTCCAAGATTAAACATGAAAGTAAATTTCACGACAACGAACCGTCCTATAGAATTACTACATTACTAGTCATTAGTACAATATATACATAAAAGTACCGAAGACAAATCCGATAACAAGAATGAAATACGACTATGAAATCTCAATATACAATATCTAGAAGTAAAGCTAAACAAATATATACCTGTAACCTCTAACTAAGTCATGGCTCCATCCTGCTCAGCTAAGATCCCGGGCTCTGGCCCATAAGGTAGAACGATATCCTCAAGTACACCTGCAATATATCCAAACAGGAGCAAAACAAAGTACAATTCTAGGTAATGAACAAGAATATCATGATATAGAAATGAGTACAGGAGAACACGAAGATGTAAAGTACTGGAAGTAAAGAACATGAAAGTACAGAAATGTAAATACAGGAAGTATAAAAAATAAAGTACATAAAGTAAATCGTAAACATGAAGTACAAGAACCTGACATGTGCATAATGTTTGAAATACAACTAGCATATGTGACCGGCTGGGGTGAGTACAGGAATAAGTACAGGAGTACATGAATATCGGTACGACATAGAGTCCCACGTGCACCATGTGAGACCTAAGCTATCAACCTGAATTTCTGTTTTGGGTTTGGTCACATATCTAGTGTATTTTCCCTCCCCAAATACAAGCAAATATTGGAACATGAAAGTACAAGAATACATGATATACCGTGTCACAACGTGTCACAAGAATAGCACAGAATATGATTGAAATGAACATAAACCATAGAATGTACTTGCCTTGCTCAGGGTGATCGAGAAAATGGAGTAGATCGTATGTCCTCCTGCTAATGGGTACAAGTTGTTAAGCTCTAAATAATGTCAATTGGCTAACATTGCTGACACTTTAACTCTTCATCCTTATCCATAACTAACTAGTCAAATAATACTAACTAAATACTACTAACTATACACAAACTCTAAAATATATGTATATATTACAAAATAATTGTATATAATCTTTAATTATTTATTAAGATATGGTTACCAATCATAAAAATGACAAGAAGAAAGAAATAAGATAAAAAATAATCCTACTAATATAGTTATAATGGTGATAACCACCTTCCTATTTGATAATGGAAGCATTAATAGAGATAAAAAATTTAACCCAAATCGAGCTCAACTCAAAATTCTAACCACATCCTACCTCCACAAGTCCAACCCATAATTCAAGTTTCAAACTCAGATACAAAGAGGAAAGCTCAAGCCAAACCAACAATCAACCTTTCAATGAACCCAGTTTTTATTCCCATCAATACACAACTAAAACCTTTACTTATCTCAATCTGATATTTAAAACCCAGTCCCTCTCCTGGATCGAACCATACTATCAGCCAACATCAACAACCAAAGTTCAAATACAAATTCGCCAACCCGTGGTTCTGACACAGCTGCACAAAGTCAACATGTACTCAACATAGCCATAACTTCCATATTAACCAGCCCTCAACAGACACGAACGGACTGGATTCAAAATTATACAGTTAATACTAAGCATAGCTAGCAACCCAAAATAATTAGGAGATCAGAATTTACCTGAAGCAGAATCCAAGATCGATCTGAGATGTGATCCCGCGTGTCGGATACGTATGCTTTGTGTCCCGCTACGAACTCAGGGTCTCCTGTGGCATTTTGACAAACAGTTGATGTTCAGTAAAATAGATTTAACCATTAATTCCTCTGTTTCTTTTGAAACCCAAAAATACAGTAATTAAACTAGGATTTCAAGGATCGGAGTCTCGATCAATTACCAGTAGAGAATTTAAAAATTTAATTAATTCAAAAAAATTAAACCTCAATCCAACAATGGAACCCAACAGAAATCAAAATTTAAAAAGAATCGATCGAAACGTTATTTGGAGATAACTCACCTCTCTCGAATTCGTAGATCAAACTGTCGATGATTTTTGATCGATCGGGTATTATCAATCTGCCAAAGAATTAATTTGAAAATTCAAGTAACGAAAAGAATTTAAAGACTAATTCAAGCTCGATATCAACACTCATTATTCAAATTCTCGTCCACTTGAGAAGAACACTGGGCTATAGAAGATCAATCGAGCCGAGTATCGATCATTGTCGACCACCACGGAGAAGAGCAGATCAATCTCGATCAAGAAGAAGTTAAAGTGCTCCAACAATCAATCAAAACTTGTCCAAATCACGAACAAAAGGATCAATCGACACTCACCAGCCTTCATCGCCGTCAAGTCGTCCGAAGAAGGTAAAGAAGCCGGAGATCATTCGCGCATCGTCGATCGGAGGGACAACCGCCTTCATCATCGAGGAAGACAAATGCTGAGGAGAAAGGTTCTCAGTCGCTGGGGGTTTGCTGCATCGTCGTCGCCATGGCCAGACTAGATCTGGAGTTAGAGTTTCGATCTAGTTCTTGGGTCAAGAGGGAACGAAGAGTTTTGACAAGAATTTGTTAGAGATGCTCAGGAATGAATGAGGGAGGTGATGGTTGGTTTAAATAGGAATTCGCAAGTTGGTTAGGCCGTTAGGAAATTTTGAGGGAAGGAAATATTTTGGAGGGAAATTTGTGTATTAAAAAATTCTGATGTTGTCACAGTGAGCACATGGTTGGGAGAGTATCAAACTTTGATTGGTGGAAATTGCTCTTCCTAACCATCAGTCCATGGGTCCATATATGTGGGGTTAAAATGACTGGGCTAACATCAAAGCCGAATTAATTAAGTAACTTAAAGTACTGAATGTTAAACATTCTACTATGGCTATTAAAAGAAAATATTAAATATTCTAAATAGATATTTTAATAGAATTATTTGTTTAAATCCATAATAAAATATTATAGTCTATCTACCTCCAGGAAAGTGGGGTTACACCCATCATCTTTGGTCGATTGGAGCATCCCCAGCGACTAACTCTAAGAGAACCAGAACCCGACAATGGCAAGATGCAACTCTACCGTTACGCTACTCAAGCCAAACACCTTATCCAGAAGATTGGTTACGACTTGAACAGCAACAAAGGACTCAACTATGGTAAAGGCCGGCGCCTTTCCTTACAGATTCGAGCTCCAAAGGGAAAGGCTCAAAACTATTACCAGCGCACCCGCCGGGGGTTGGGTTATGTTACACCCACTTCAAATTTAGAAGACTCAGAGACGGAAGTCATGATGCATCCACACTCTTCTGACTCCTGAACTTGGGACTCTGACACTAGTACCGGCCAGGTCTTCAAAAAGATGTCCACTAACATGGTCTCCACAAATCCTCCGATCGGGGACGAAGACCAGATGTTTGAATACTTCAAGGATGAACCCTGGGCGTAGTACCTAGGATCTCATTGGGAATGGAAATTCGAATAATGCAAACCTCCCACATCCCAATAAGTGTTCATGGATTCCGTTAAAAGAATTGATCCCTTCTATACCTCTTCCTAGTAGAAATCTTTCCATGTCCATACTACCTCTAGATTGATTCCCAACACCTTAATCAAAGTCGCGTCTACCATGTCCGCATTAACTCTGAGTAGTCACCTCTCCCATGATGACTCCATGTTGTCATAACTATCTAGAAAACAATTCACGTTTATATCATCTCTGAAGTGTTATTCTATACTATGTCTACCATGTCCATATTACCTCTGAGTAGTCACCCTTTTCTATTATAACCTTCAGCTATCATAATTCAATAAAAAATAATTCATGTCCATATTACCTCTGAACTATTATTCTAGTGAAGGATATCGGCCATGTCCATATTACCTCTGAGTAGGCAACCCTTCTATGACAATCCCCTGCGTTTGTTATTTATAGAATCCTTCATGTCCAAACTATCTCTGAGTCATTCTATACCCCCGCAGAGTCTATCTTTGCCACGTCCATATTACCACTGAGTAAGGAAAGTGTCTCTAGAAAAAAGTCCAGTGTTTATCATGTCTATATCACCTCTGAGTAAACACCCTGTTCCAATAGCGTTATCTCCTCTAAAGGAATTCTTACCTCTGTACAAAATTCGCAACCACGAAAACAAACAAGAAAAAGAAGAACCATATACAAAAGTAGTATTCAAAAGAATGGTCACTCAAGGACAAAATTAAAATGAATACCTACGACAGGCGGTCGTACGTCATCGTGAACCACTACACCAGCAATCGAAGACTCACCAAGGTCACCGGTATCGGAGGCGGGCCCCTTTCTTTTAGTCTTCCTAGAGCTCGTCGCAGGCGCCTTCCGTGCGTTTGATTTTTTGGGAGCCATGGCAAGAAAAGTTAGGGTTTGAAAGTGTAACACCCCAGTCCCGAAATACTTGGGACTAGATACGTATCATGCCAACTGTATGCATACGAGTAAATGAAAGGCTCGTACGTATACATAAGCTGTAAAGTGTAGAAAGCCATGCTCAAACTAAATCTCATCCACAAATATGAAGTTTTAAAGGTATAATCAAATAGTCATTTGTACAAACGTTGGGGGAGACATATCCACTACCAGCAAGTTTAAATAAGAAAAAAATATACAAATAACTGATTTGGTCGAGCGAAGCAAATGACGAGTCTAAGAGCAATCATCACGAAAGAATAGAGCGCAAGTCATGGCCTTAGCTAGAGCCCCTGTAAAAAGTCATAAAATACACCTGGAGAAATCACCAGGTCCTCAGAGGGACGTAGCAAGATACAGGAAGAACATGCCATTATAACTACAAATATAACCACTATAAAATGACAACACAACTGGTCCCTAACCATCTAAGTGATATGCACTTTGAGGAAAATGTTCTACGCAGGGGCTGTAAGGATTCACGCAAGTAATCAAGAGTGGTCGTCAAGTAGCGCTCATCCGAGACACTATCGGCCCGACATCAAGTAGCGCTCATCCGAGACACTATCACCCATAAATGTGTAAAAAGTAAATATAGTCTCTATGCTAGTAGCTGTCCCCTCCCCCCAATGATACTATGCATGCATCGTAACCACGACACACCAACACGTGTCGTTTCTACAACATGTTTTATATGCAATAACTGTCAAGTCTTCTAACATGCATCTATTGACAGTTATTCCTACGCATGCCACTACTAAAATCTGCTTAATTGGCGACGTAAATTTAGCGACATTACAAATACGTCGCTAAATAGTGGACATTAGCGACGTATAAACTAAACGTCGGTAACAGTCGCTACTAGCGACGAAAATAGCGACGTAACAACAACGTATACCAGTTACGTGAGCTAGTCGTCGCGAAACGTCGCTACAACATCGCTAATTGCGACTAATTTAGCGACGTTAATAATAACGTCGCTAAATTTCTAACTAAATTAAATCCCCCCCGATTCATTTCCCCCCATCCATTTTACTCTCTCACTCTCTTTCTCCGGCGCTCGCGGTCTCGCTCTCACCGGCACTCTCGCTCTCACCGGCGCTCTCGCTCTCGCTCTCTCCGACGACTTCACTCTCTCCGACGACTCTCCTCTGGTACGTGACTCCCTCTCTCTCTCTCTATTTGTTGTTAGTAGTTGGGGTGTACTGGTGGCTCGAGGGAAGGGGCAGGGAAGTGCGGGTGGTTGGGGGTAAGGAATGGTTGGGGGTGGCTGGGGGGTGGGGCAGGGGGGTAAGGACGGCTGGGGGTGAGGAGGGGGCTGGGGAAAGGGGAGGGTTAATATTTGGGTTAGGGAGGGTGAGGGGCAGGGCGTGAGGGCGGCGGGGCTTGGGAGAGGAGGAGGGATGGTGGGGGAGGGGTTGGGGATAGGGTTCGGGTTAGGGTTAGGGGTGGTGTAGGGGTTGGGGGGGCTGGAAAGGGGAGGGCGGCTGGTGGAGGAGGGGTTAGGGATAGGGTTCGGGTTAGGGTTAGGGGTGGTGTAGGAGGAGAGGGGGAGGGGTGCGGGGGGGCTGGGTTAGGGGCACCGATAGTGCCGAAAAAACTGATAATTTAGTAATAGTTATTTGTTTTGTGACACCGAAAAATATGATACTCTGATTCGAAACCACGTACCGATAGTGCCGATATTTGTAACACGTAGTTTTGTTGGTTGGTTAATTTATAACATGAAAGTGCCGATATTTGTAACACGTACCGATAGTCCCGATATTTGTAACACGTAGTTTTCTTGATCCCGGTACTCATAGGAATGGTCCCGAGTCACGGCCCTAGTATTTAGTATATTCATTTTAATTTGTAGTATATTCATTTTAGTTTTGAAGTTTATTCGTTTTAGTATATAGTATGTAGTAGGAATGGTCCCGACTCATAGGAATGGTCCCGAGTCACGGCCGTAGTATGTAGTATATTCATTTTAGTTTTGAAGTTTATTCATATTTGCAGATATCTAAAAATGGCTATATCCATGTATCTACTAGACCGTTCGTGGATGTACAATCGCATTCGAGATGACAGGTGCGGTGCACGAAATGAATACATCGCCGGAGTAGAACAATTCCTCCAATTCGCGAAGGCGTTTCCTCAATCCATGGACGGCATGGACATTAAGTGCCCGTGTGCAAAATGTCGAAACATGAAGTTTCAACCAGAATTGGATGTGACATATCATTTATACACAAAGGATTTCTTTCCGAATTACTACCAATGGACCGCACACGGAGAGCTTGTACCTTTAGCATTTCAAGCAGAGCCTTATGTGGAGCCTTTTGTGGAGCCTTATATGAATGTCCACAACCGAACTGGTGTCGACAATGAGTATGTGAACATAGTCTTCGACGCTGCAGGGCCTAGTTTCGATCCATACAATCGTGATGCAGCTGAGGAGGCACCGAATGCCGATGCTGTAAAGTTTATGGAGTTGCTGGAGAATGCAAGGACTCCTTTATACCCTGGCTGTGAGGACCATTCACCGTTAGAGGTGATCACTCTGCTCTTGAGCATAAAGTCTAACTTTAACATGTCCTAAGAATACTACAATAGAGTGCTCGAGTTGATTACCGATATCTTGCCGGAGGGTGCCAAGTTACCGAAAGACTTCTACTGCTCTAAGAGGATGGTGAGATCTCTCTGGATGGGATACGACAAGATCGATTATTGTCAGAACAGATGCATGCTTTACTACAAAGATCACAAGGATGCAGAAGTGTGCGGATTCTGTGGTGTTGATCGCTACAAGCCAACTGCTGCAGGCAAGTCTAGAAGATCGACTGCTTCAATGCACTACTTGCCGTTGACGTCGTGGTTGCAGAGATTGTTCATGGTGAAAGCGACTGCCGAAAATATGAGTTGGCACAAGCGACAACAGACCGAAGGAGTGTTGGATCACCCATCTGATGGAGAAGCGTGGAAGCACTTCGATCGAGCATATCCTAACTTCGCTTCTGATGTACGTAATGTAAGGTTGGGGCTCTGCTCTGATGGTTTTACCCCATTTGGTCTTTCAGGCTCCCAATATTCATGCTGGCCGGTAATCCTCACTCCGTACAACCTACCACCTTGGATGTGCATGAAGACACATTACATGTTCTTAACTATTATCATCCCCGGTCCGAACAACCCGAAGAGGAACATCGACATGTACTTACAGCCGTTGATAGATGAGTTGAAGCAGCTATGGGAAACAGGGCCGTACACGTATGATGCTTCGAAAAAATAGAATTTTTAGATGCGGGCAGCACTAATGTGGACAATGAATGACTTTTCGGCTTAGGGAATGTTATCTGGATGGAGCACTCATGGTCGGCTTTCATGTCTGTATTGCATGGACCACACTAAGGCTTTTCGTTTGAGACACGGAGGAAAGCCATGCTTCTTTGATTGTCACCGGCAGTTCTTGTCGAATGACCATCCGTACCATAGGAACAGAACTGCATTCCTTGTCGGAGCTATGAAAAAGGGCGATCCACCGCCAATGTGGTCCGAAGAGGAGACATGGGAGCAAGTAAAAGAAATTCCAAGTGCTATTGAAGATCCTACAATGAGCAGCCGTTGCGAGGGATTTGGCCAAGATCATAACTGGACCAAAAGGAGTATATTCTGGGATCTGCCATATTGGAGCACAAATCTGATTAGACATAACCTTGATGTCATGCATATCGAGAAGAACGTGTTTGATGACATAATTAATACTGTAATGGACGTCAAGGGAAAGACAAAAGACAATCAGAAGGCTAGATTAGACATAGTCGAAATATGCAGATGCCCTACATTGCACATGATAGACAACAGAAAGGAAAAGCTTTTGCGGCCTAAGAAAATCTACTTGCTGGATAAGGAGGACAAAGAATAGCTGTTTGTGCATAAAATCTTCAAACTACAAAGACGTCGACCCAAGCAATGACTTCATTGGCGACTTACGGGAGATTGTGGAACTGACATACAATTATGCTATAAAACCTTGTAAGATCGTCTTATTCAGATGTGACTGGTTCGATCCGATCCAGGGTCGAGGTTGGAGAGTTGACAAACATGGTCTTGTTGACATAAATTATCGCCGTCGATATCAAGCTTATGAGCCGTTTGTTCTAGCAAGCCAGGCTCAGCTAGTTTACTTTACCAGCTATCCAAAACGAGGAGCCGGGAGATCGAATTGGTGGGCAGTCTGTAAGACTAAAGCTCGAAATACCTTCGATGTCGATGAGATAGCTTATCAGGAAGACGAACGACCTCTTATTACAAATATTGTCGATGTGGACTCAACGGAAGTTCCTCATGACACGTTTCATCAATTAGAAGAGGTAGAAGTATCAGAAGAGGAAGAGAAAGTTGATAGAAGTGAAGAGGAAGAGGAAGAGGAAGAGGAAGAAGATGAATTTTTAGAAGAGGATTGAATATGTTTAATTTTCGGATGTAGTATGGTTTACTTTTGTTTTTTCAGATGTAGTATGGTTTACTTTTGTTTTAGCAACGTTAATAAGCGACGTTTTCAGATGTAGTATGGTTTACTTTTGTTTTTTCAGATATAGTATGGTTTACTTAGCGACGTTCCCTGGCTGTAGTATGGTATACTTTTGTTTTTTTAAGATGTAGTATGGTATACTTCTATTTTTTTCAGATATTCGACGTGGATCATTTGGTTCTGGTGCTGGTGGGAGTCGAAGATCCCGACCGTCTTCATCTACCACTCCTACCGACTCCTCATCCCTCCACACTCCAGTATACACTAGCGGTCTAGTCACCGCTAGTACCTCCATACCCGGCTCTAGCAGTTCGATGCTAGGGCCTTCTTCTTTTACGTAGCCAGTACCGTCGAGTATTCCAGAGGTCGACTCTACTATTGAGGAGCAGGTCGAGGCCGAGGCCGAGGCCCACGTCGAGGTTGAGGGCGATGGCGAGGCCCACGTCGACGGCGAAGGCGAGGCCGAGACCGAGGGGCAGGCTGCGGGCAGGGGCAGGGGTAGGGGCAGGGGGCGGGGCAGGGGCATAGTCCAGCTCCTATTTGAGACGGATCCTCCGTGTCGCCCGGAAGGGGATCTGAAGTTGGAGATTTGGGCCTGTACTCGGACCAGACGGTAAGTAAAATTGTTGCATTTAATTTGTTTAAATTTATTATAAACTTGTTTAATAAATTTTAATTTCCATTTTACAGGTATTATCCCTCCTCCGTATACCGGTAGGTGGGTACATTCCTGTGACAGAAGTACGGGAGGCCCTAGATCAACTGAAGGGATGTTCCAGCCGACTGGAAGGCCTTCTGGTTTGAGCACTTTTCGGTACGTAAAAGTTTATTTCCTTTTAACATTTAGTATGTTATGTTATAACTTATGTACTTCTATGATTTTTTCAGCGGACTTACTTCTTTCCTCCCCACCGCGTCGTTGCGGTCGAGGCTATATTTTCCGGCATCGCCAGCAAGCTCATTATGGACGCGATCATTGACCAAAAGGATCGTGACCGCCAGGGAGAACCTATTCAGGGTGGATCTCTGCCGCCGACTGGGCGGTAATGAAGAAGAGATTCGAGGAGAAAGCCTACAAGGAGAAGTCCGCGAAGTCTAAAAGAGCGCGACAGGCAGGGTCGCAGTGGTGTGGTGGATCAAGGTCCATCATGGATTTCTTCGCCCATATGGTACGTATCTCACCGTATACCCATAATTAATACTTTATAGTAATATATTTCTTTCAACTAAACTGACAAATTATATCATAATTTCGTAACAGGTTGAATCGGGAGAAGACCCGAATATGGTGACCTTGTTCCTCGCCATGCATATGAAGGGGGAGCGGTTCGTAGACAACAAGGCCCGGGACACCTACGTAAGTTTTACTTAATGCTAGTTCATTAATATTAATTTTTAGTTACGTAGAAAATTCATATAGATGTTATTTCTAAGGCGAGTTTTAGAAGTTTTACTTAATGCTAGTGCATTAGTATTAATTTTTAGCGACCACGTGAGAATTCATATAGATGTTATTTCTAGGCCGAGTTTTTGAGGCTTAGGGACGTCGGGCCGACACGGTTAGAGGAGGCTGGTGCTAGCACTTCCCAGCAGCCCCCGATCGTGCAGCTCAGTCAGATGACGAGCTGTGGATGAGGGCCGTTGGTGGCATGCATAGGAGTACGTACTATGGTAAGGGCTCCTATGGTGCCTTCATTGCGTCATAGGCCTCTGCGATCGCCACTAGTGTGCCCGGCCCCACACATACTGAGGAGTCGCTCCGCCAGCAGCAGAGTAACGTCCTTACGCAGATCGCAGCTCTGTGTGACGAGATGCTGGAGAGGATGGAGGCACCGCATACAAATGATTCTGTGCTCATCTCACGCTTTGAGAGGCTGGAGGAGACTACGGAGGCGCCGTAACAGATGACCCGTGCTACGCAGGAGGCTACGCAGCTGTTGGTCGAGCAGATGCAGCATTTCCAGGAGATAGCAGCGGAGCGACCATCTGCTGGTATGTCGGGAGCATCGTCTATATCCAGCGGTGCACGGGAGGACATGCTCATCCACCTGTTGTCACCGGAGGAGTATCAGACGATCCTGACGTTGCAAAGAAAGTCATCTGGTGGCGCTCCTCCTCCAGCACCGGGTCCATCTCTAGGCGTTCAGTAGTTTTGTTTTTACATTTTTGGACTATACTATATTTTTTACTTTGTACGTATTTGGGGATATTCAGTTTTTTCGTTGAGGATATTGGGTTTGTACGTGTTTGCGGATATTGATTTGGTTTGTTCAGGATATTATATATTGACATTGTTTGTTGCGGATATTATTTTTTCTTTATATTTTTTTGTATATTATGGAATGTATTGTGCGTGCCGGTGTTGAGTGTTCCACCGAGGGTGTCGGCGAACCTAGGGATTGGATTCTGTATTTGTGTTTTGTATTATGTATTTTGGCTCAGGCACCAGCTCCATTTGCATTCTGGAACCTATTTTTTTCATTTTTTTTAAATTAGCGACGTTTTTAGCGACGTTATTATTTGACGCTAAAGTTTAGCGACGTTACTAAATATCGCTAAAAGCGTCGCTAAATGCTGACGTGGCACCACGTGGCACCACGTGGCACCATAATCTGATGTCAGCTCGTCGTCGCCAAAACGTCGCAAGAGTGTCGCTAAACGGTGACCACACGATAACGTTGCCTTATACGTCGCTACTTAGCGACGTTAATAACGTCGCCAAATAACGTCGCCCTAGCGACGTTTTCTTGTTTAGCGATACGTTTGTTTCCGTCGTTTCCAAAACGTTGCCCAAAACGTCACTAAATTCACTTAGCGACGCTTTTATCGAGTTTAGCGACGTAATGTAACATCGCTAATCTGACAAATTTTTGTAGTGTGTGTACGGGTGATCAGCCAACACGCAAGTGACCACTACATGATACTCACAACTCACACACAACTCGTGATACAATCGTGACAAGTTTAATGAGATACACTAAGTTGACGGTAGTCCCTTACTCTAAGTCCACATGCAAGAAGAAAATAATAAACAAGAAATATAGATACAATAACTGAAATAAAATACAACTAAATGTAAGCAGTAAATATGGCAAGGTATCTTGCCTGGTATGCCGTCTGAGGTGATGTAATGATCCACCAAGTCCTGATTTGTCCAATAGTTGGGGTCAATGTGTAAGGGTCCGAAATTCACGAGAAATAGAAACACGCAATCATTCAGAATCAATGATGATAATTCGAAGAGAGTTTGGATATAGAAACACGTGTCCTATTTTAGAAAATATTTATTTTATTTGAATCTAGATTTGATTAGACTAAATATTGCTACCAAATCTAAAGGAAATTGTTTTAACATAAAATCTAGTTTCATATATTTTATAGATAGAAAATAATATCTTGTTAGTACAAATAATTTAAATATTAATAGTTTGGTAAATTATTTAGGGTTTTAAAATAATTTTGAAATATAGGCCAAGCCAAATATAATATTTATAATAAACTGTGTATACATATTTTACAGGAAAATTTGGAAAAGACTATCATTACTGATAATAATCATGATAAAAACAATCATATCAATTAATACAATTAGTAATATCAATAATACTGTTACTATTTGTAATAATATCTATTCTAAGTAAGATAAATAATTATAAATAATATTAATTCCTAAATTTAATCAATCTGTAAAAAATAATAATGATAATAATAGTTTTATTTATAAAATATCTGACCTATTTGCTGCAGTGTAAAATTATAAACTAAAATAAATGAATAACTACTATATTTATATTTCTAAAACCATATACATACCAAATTGACACCTATACCTATATATGTTATCTTTCCTTTCTATCATTAAAGAAGTACATGATGTTAATAATATTATAAAAATAATACACTAAAACTTGTAAAAACAAGTGATGTGTCTTTCCTCTTCTCGAAAGAAAGAGGGAGAGAGGAAACTAAAGTAACAGTAGCAAATACCAGCAGCAGAGTCATAATAGAGGGGAGAGGAAAAAGTTTTTTAAAGGGGTTGAGAGGGAGAGATAGGCGAGAGAGAGAGGCTCACCAGCGGAGCGAATGGCGCGGTCGGCGCCAGGGTTTGGTAGAGGCGGCACGGGAAGTCGAAGGGGGCGACCACGCGAGAGAGGTGCGGCGCTCGGCACAGCCATCGGCAAGAGGTCGACGGGCCTGGCGGAGAGAGGAAGCCGGTGTCACACGGCCATGGAGGATCGGGGTTGCCGTCGGTCGCGCGGCTCGGAGGATGCGGCCGCTCGTCGGAGGGTCGGAGCGGGAAGAGTTTCCGGAGGGGATCTTCAACGGCGGCTTTCGGCGCACAGAGGGTGGCTTGGCTGGGATGGTGTGCCAGTGCTCCAGCATTCACGTTGGTCGCCGACGGACAGGACGCGGCGAAGAGTCGCGGTTGCGGCGGAGGATCCGGGCACTTGTTGGGTGCGACGTCGAAGGGAGGCTGGTGCGGGCGGCGGGTCACCGACGGAAGCACGGAGATGAGCACACGGGTGGCACTCGAATTTTTGGCCGACGGGGTTAGGTAAGGTCTTTTCCTTCTCTCCTGCTTTTGGTGGTGGTGATTAATTTGGTGTCTGGGAAGGAGACGAGGTTTTCCGACGTTGGTGGTTGGAGGTAGGGTGCTAGTGGTCGTAGCTACGCTGATGGTGGCGGTGGCTATGCTGGTTGTGGCGGTGGTGGTATTGTCGTGGGCCGGAGTTGGGATGGCAGGTTGGTGATGGTGGTCGGGGACGCTGGTGGGGCAGCGGTGGTGGTGTCAGGCCGGCGGGAGTGGTTCGGGTGGCGGCAGCGGTGTTGATGACTCTGGGTTGATGATGGTAGTGGCAATGGTGTTGCGGGACTGTCGGCCATGCCGTGGAGGAGCTGGAAGGGGAGCGGCCACAGTGGCGAGGCAGAACAGGGGCATGGTTAGGTCCTTAGGGTTAGCAAGGAATTGGGCCGTGTCGGGTGTGTCCGACACGATGATGGTGACGAGGAGATGCGTCCGGGTGTGTCGGACGCGATGAAGATAATGTATTTGGAAAAGAAAATAAATAGTGGATGGGAAGGCACGGACACGATGCACAGTTTGGATGTGGTGTTGGTGAGGTTTGTGAATTTTATGGAGAAAGAGAGGACATGTACCTCTCCTTTTATAGGAGGTGGGAATCTCATTAGGATAAGGATTGGGAGGATTTAAATTTCCCATAGATAATATCATATTAAATTTAATTCGATTTAAACTTTAAATCGTTCAAATCCAAATCAAGCATAGATAAAACCTTCATTCATTTAATTAAAATTCAAATAAAATCTTTTCAAATTTAAATTATCAAATTTAATCAAATATTAAAATCAACAAAATCTCAAATATCATTTTCATAATTAAATAAATATAGTAATAATTAATTTTGAAAATCACGATAAATTCTTAAATATTAAATCATAAAATAGCTTTTATAAATAATTAAAATATATTAACAACAAATTTCAAATTTTGCAAAATATTTGGAATACATTTCATATAAAGTACAATTTCCAAATCACTACTTATTTTTAAACGACGAATAAAATAACTCTTTTTTTATAAAAAATATTTATCACATTTGTTTGAACATGTACTTTCCTATATAAAATAAAATTTATAAAAAATATTTTTCTAAAATATGTACCTCGATACATATTCGCACTCGTCGAGCAAATACGAAACGCAAATCTCGCACGCTATGCAAATACAACAATACGAACTCGTATGCGACGTGCAGATACGAAGTACAAATAAATACAAAACTTTTAAAAAAAATCGTAGTAGAAATTTAGGGGGTTTACATCCTACCCAACTTAAAAGAATTTCGTCCTCGAAATTTAGGAGTAATTAGGGTAGGTAGGGTGAAGGGGATGGAAAGAGTTTATTTGAGTAGATGTATGAGATATTCTTAGGATAAGAATGCAAACAAAATATTCGACGAGGAAGCGAGCGACATTTCAATGGCAATATGTCATTTGATCGACTAGAACTAAAAAATTGATCATTTCAGATAAGATTACGACCATGTATATGACAACCAATCAATGACTAAGCTCGATCAACCCTAACATTAACCTTAAAAAGGGGCAACCTCATAAGCAGGTAATAAACTCCTTAATCCTTTGATATCATCAATATTCATGTAATCTCTCTAATCATAAATAATCGTTCTTTCCAAAAATTACTTTTGTACGACGTTACCTTAAAAATTTCACAAAAACCAATATGATTATAAATGTACTCTAACTTCCTCTATCTCGTCATGGAATTTCAAATAGTCTCAAATTTTGAATTCCATAATCTCCATTATACTAGCTCATATATATATATATATATATATATATATATATATTTATATATATATATATATATATATATATATATATATATATATATATATATATATATCTTCCCAAGTTATAATTTCCTCTAAAATTAAAATTCCAAAACCTTCAACCAATTTGGCCCAAGTAAAAGTTAAAATCTTCTTTCTGCAAATTTGTATTTATTGGTCAATGTACAATGTATCCATAGGTACCAAAATAAAAGTCCATCTTCAACGTTCGATAAATCTCGAAAACTAACAGTATACCTTCATAACTCAATCATCTATCATCATAATTGAAAATTTTCTAAAAATATTTATTAGTCTCTCTCGAAAATTTGAATTCAACAATCTTCTCTTTTTGATGGTAGAAATGAAACTCATCTTAACTTCCTATTCATAATCACCTTAGAACTTAATTCTCCATGCATCAAAATGTAAAGGTTTCTTTCTTCAACAATTGGTTATCCTTGAAAACTAATATCATCATAACACTATATGTTATCGAGGCAACGTTAACATTGTCTTTATCAAAAATTGCATCCATAAATTTAATATATAAATTTGGTTCTTAAACCACCAACACTTTAGAAAATTCTTCACTCGATATTTAGTTACCTCAAAACAAATTTTGAAATTCGAGAAGTATTTACCCTTGAGTGTTTTATCAAAACACAATATAACATTCCTTACTTCATCTATTTGAATTTATTGCACATTTTCACTTATGTCCAATCTACACCTTGTAATCTCGTAATTATCTTAACCAACTGTATTATTTATCCATGTTGTGGGTTTCTCTAATCTAACCTCTACTAACCCAAGAATGTCATGATCAAATTTTATCACATAAGGGAATCATACAAGGAACAAGGTTGCATAAACTATGGAGGAATCATAGTGAAATATAAGTGAAGCAATTTAATTGGAAGGGAGAATGGTAAGGGTTGCAATATTGAAGAGCGAAAGATGCTATGTGTCTAAGTGAATCGAGATAAGACATGAAAAAAATGACAAGGGTTAAGCAGTCGAGATAAAATGCAAGGTTAAGCATTTAAGGGATTTAGTAGATCGCAATCATATATTGGGTCAAAAAATTGAGTCGGGGTTGAATCCATATATGTAGTCAAAAGTATATCGGTACCATGGTAAGGGTTATAGTTTAGTATTTATGACCCGAAAGTCGTATCATAAAATAGAATACAAGGGGACGTGCTTTAGTGGGACATGATATACCTACATGAAGATGAGCTCGTCTAGGTCTTGCATATAAAATTGGTTGGAAGGAAAAGTCTAGTATTGTGTTCCAAATATTAATGTTACTATAGGGAACACCAAATGATCAAAATAGAAAGTGGGTTCTCATGTGGTACTAATTAGTGCACAAAAAGGATATAGTTAAAGCACGAAATAAAGTTAATTATGAAATCTTGTAGATCAAGTTAAGATAAGCTAGAGACATAGTTTCTAGAGAGAAAATAGTCTCATAGACAAGGGTATGGTCAAGGGAATGATTCTAATCATTTATAGGTTTCAAATAATTTGATGGTCACGATAAAAGATCTAGATTTGAGGGAAGGTCGAGTGGGTCAAAGTTAAGATATGATCACATAGTTTGGTAGATGACTAACTATACTTGTGTATATGCCATATCATAATCATAGGTGGTATGGCAACTTAATGTGGAATGATTGTATCTCATTAGGGTGACCTTGCTTGTTTCTTTGTCCTTCACCAATATATGATCTAATCTAAAATTTTAAGTTCCTTAAAAAAATTCAATAAAAGTCTCAAAATACTCCACCAAAATTTTTAATTATCTTAGGCTGTCAAGTTTAATCAAAATTTAAATCTCTAATCAATCTCGAAATAAACCCTTGCATATGGCAAATCAAATTTTTTTTTCTAAGTCGATTTCATATCTTCCAAAACATTTTAACCCAATATTTTACTATATCTCTTCAAACTCCAAAATTTTAATAAACTTATAAATTGTACATCGCATGACAAGATTTAAACCTTAAGCTCTTTAATAAACCGTAAATCATAAACCATCCATATTCTCTAGTCGTTTACAAAATCATAACTTATAATTTAAAACTCATTCTCTAGTCGTTTACGAAATCATAACTTATAATTTTAAACTCTTTAATAAATTTCATGGTAAACTTTAACATATTACAATCCAAACTTGAACTTAACCATAAATCATGTGTCATAATTTAAAGATGTTTCTCAAATCGATTTCATATCCCAATAAATCATAAACTATTTCATCATTTCCAAAATCATAAATCATAAATTTGTTTTCTCGATCTAGCTATCCTCTTGTGTATACCACCTTGTAATGTCAAAATAAATTCCAACTATCCTTTGAAGGCGGTAATATGCTACTACCCAACTTGGAATTAGCTAATCCTTAAATCATACCTTTAGAAAAATAGAGTACCTTGATCCTTGAATTAAAAGGTCTATATAACTCAATCAAGACCTCAATACATACTAATTGTCAATGTAATCATTCTAGCCATGTGTTTGACCTATGAGCATATAATAGTGTAGTCATTTTCCTAGCTGTCATTAAGTACGAAAAATAAGAATTTACGGTAGAAAGATTTCAAGCAGGATGTAAATCAAGGATGGTAACGAGAGTTTGAAACTTGAACAAGGAAGAAGGTCAAGCTTGTGGATGAGATCCTAAACTCTATTCCTATATGCAGGTTCAAATCGGTACAGTCACGTAACCGAAGTGATAAACTCGACCTATATGGGCCACCACAAAAACATGTAACGCCCCAGTCCCAAAATACTTGGGACTAGATACGTATCATGCCAACTGTATGCATACGAGTAAATGAAAGGCTCGTATGCATACATAAGTTGTAAAGTGTAGAAAGCCATGCCCAAACTAAATCTCATCCACAAATATGAAGTTTTAATAATATAATCAAATAGTCATTTGTACAAACGTTGTGCGGAGACATATCCACTACCAACAAGTTTAAATAAGAAAGAAATATACAAATGACTGATTTGGTCGAGCGAAGCAAATGACGAGTCCAAGAGCAATCATCACGATGGAATAGAGCGCAAGTCATGGCCTAAGCTAGAGCACCTGCAGAAAGTCACAAAACACACCTGGACAAATCACCAGGTCCTCAGAGAGACATAGCAAGATACAGGAAGAACATGCAATTATAACTGCAAATATAACCACTATAAAAATACAACACAACTGGTCCCTAACCATCTAAGTGATATGCACTTTGAGGAAAACGTTCTACGCAGGGGCTGTATGGATTCAAGCAAGTAATCAAGAATGGTCGTCAAGTAGCGCTCATCCGAGACACTATCGGCCGGGCATCAATTAGCGCTCATCCGAGACACTATCACCAATAAATGTGTAAAAAGCAAATGTAGCCCCTGCGCTAGTAGCTGTCCCCTCCCTCCAATGATACTATACATGCATCGTAACCACGACACACCAACACGTATCACTTCCACAACACGATTTATATTCAATAATTGTCAAGTCTTTTAACATGCATCTATTGACAGTTATTCCTATGTATGCGCACGGGTGATCAGCCAACACGCAAGTGACCACTACATGATACTCACAACTCACACACAACTCGTGATACAATCGTGACAAGTTTAATGAGATACACTAAGTTGACGGTAGTCCCTTACTCTAAGTCCACATGCAAGAAGAAAATAATAAACAAAAAAATACAGATACAATAACTGAAATAAAATACAACTAAATGTAAGCAATAAATATGGCAATGTATCTTGTCTGATGTGCCGTCTGAGGTGATGTAATGATCCACCAAGTCCTAATTTGTCCAATAGTCGGGGTCAATGTGTAACGGTCCAAAATTCACGAGAAATAGAAATACGCAATCAGTCAGAATCAACGATGATAATTCGAAGAGAGTTTGGATATAGAAACACGTGTCCTATTTTAGAAAATATTTATTTAATTTGAACCTAGATTTGATTAGACTAAATATGACTACCAAATCTAAAGGAAATCGTTTTAACATAAACTCTAGTTTCATATATTTTATAGATAGAAAACTATATCTTGTTAGTACAAATAATTTAAATATTAATAGTTTGGAAAATTATTTAGGGTTTTAAAATTTTTTTGAAATATAGGCCAAGCCAAATATAATATTTATAATAAACTGTGTATAGTTATTTTACAGGAAAATTTGGAAAAGTCTATCATTACTGATGATAATCATGATAAAAACAATCATATCAATTAATACAATTAGTAATATCAATAATACTGTTACTATTTGTAATAATATCTATTCTAAGTAAGATAAATAATTATAAATAATATTAATTCCTAATTTTAATCAATCTGTAAAAAATAATAATGATAATAATAGTTTTATTTATAAAATATCTGACCAATTTGCTGTAGTATAAAATTATAAACTAAAATAAATGAACAACTACTATATTTTATATTTCTAAAACCAAATATATACCAAATTGACACCTATACCTATATTTGTTATATTTCCTTTCTATCATTAAAGAAGTACATGATGTTAATAATATTATAAAATAATACACTAAAACTTGTAAAAACAAGTGCTGTGTCTTTCCTCTTCTCGAGATAAAGAGAGAGAGAGGAAACTAAAGTGACAGTAGCAAATACTAGCAGCAGAGTCATAATAGAGGGGAGAGGAAAAAAATTGTTAATGGAGTTGAGAGGGAGAGATAGGAGAGAGAGAGGGGCTCACCAGCGGAGCAAATGGCGCGGTCGGCGCCGGGGTTTGGTGGAGGCGATGCGGGAAGTCAGAGGGGGCGACCACGCGAGAGAGGTGCGACGGTCGGCACAACCATCGGCAAGAGGTCGACAGGCCTGGCGGAGAGTGGAAGCCGGTGTCGCACGGCCACGGAGGATCGGGGTTGCCGTCGGTCGTGCGGCTCGGAGGAAGCGGCCGCTCGCCAGAGGGTTGGAGCGGAGAGGGTTTCTGAAGGGGCTCTTCACAGGCGGCTTTCGGCGCACAGAGGACGGCTTGGTTGGGATGGCGTGCCAGCACTCCGGCGCTCACGCCGATGGCCGGCGGGTTGGACGCGACGGAGAGTCGTGGTTGCGGCGAAGGATTCGGGCACTTTCTGGGTACGACGTCGACGGGAGGCTGGTGCGGGCGACGGGTCACCGACGGAAGCACGGAGATAAGCACATGGGTGGCACTCAGATTTCTGGCCTACGGGGTTAGGTAAGGTCTTTTTCTTCTCTCATGCTTTTGGTGGTGTTGATTGATTTGGAGTCTGGGAAGGAGGCAAGGTTTTTCGACGTTGGTGGTTGGAGGTGGGGTGCTAGTGGTCGTAGCTACGCTGAAGGTGGCGGTGGCTGTTCTGGTAGTGGCAGTGGTGGTATTGTCGTGGGCCGGAGTCGGGAAAGCAGGTTGGTGATGGTGGTCGGGGACGCTGGTGGGGCAGCGGTTGTGGTGTCAGGCCGGCGGGAGTGGTTCGGGTGGCGGCAGCGATGTTGATGACTCTGGGTTGATGATGGTGGTGGTAATGGTGTTGTTGGACTGTCGGCCATGCCGTGGAAGAGCTGGAAGGGGAGCAGCCACGGTGGCGAGGCAGAACAGGGGCATGGTTAGGTCCTTAGGGTTAGCTAGGAATTGGGCCGTATCGGGTGTGTCCGACACGATGATGGTGACGAGGAGATGCGTCTGGGTGTGTCGGACGCGATGAAGATAATATATTTGTAAAAGAAAATAAATAGTGGATGGGAAGGCACGGACACGGACACGATGCACAGTTTGGATGTGGTGTTGGTGAGGTTTGTGGATTTTATTGAGAAAGAGAGGGCAAGTACCTCTCCTTTTATAGGAGGTGGGAATCTCATTAGGATAAGGATTGGAAGGATTTAAATTCATCCATAGATAATATCATAATAAATTTAATTCGATTTAAACTTTAAATCGTTCAAATCCAAATCAAGCATAGATAAAACCTTCATTCATTTAATTCAAATTCAAATGAAATCTTTTCTAATTTAAATTATCAAATTTAATCAAATATTAAAATCAACAAAATCTCAAATATCATTTTCATAATTAAATAAATATAGTAATAATTAATTTTGAAAACCACGATAAATACTTAAATATTAAATCATAAAATAGGTTTTACAAATAACAAAAATATATTAACAACAAATTTCAAATTTTGTAAAATATTTGGAATACATTTCATATAAACCACAATTTCCAAATTACTACTTATTTTTAAACGACGAATAAAATAACTCTTTTTTATAAAAAAATATTTATCACATTTGTTTGAACCGGTACTTTCCTATATAAAATAAAATTTATAAAAAATATTTTTCTAAAATATGTACCTCGATACATATTCGCACTCGTCGAGCAAATACGAAACGCAAATCTCGTATGCTACGCAAATACAACAATAGGACCTCGTATGCGAAGTACAGATACGAAGTACAAATAAATACAAAAATTTTAAAAAAATCGTAGTAGAAATTTAGGGGGTTCACAAAAAGAAGGACAAGACTCTGACAAAGGTTTTGGTGAAGGAGTAGGTAAAAATAAAGAAAGCTTTTCTCTCTCCCCCAACATTCCTACTTATAGGAAGAGTCGTGCCACGTCACCAAAAGAAGACAAGAAGCTTCGTTCACCCTGAAAACGACGTGGGTTCAGAAAAAGTCACGATAAACGTTCGCGAGAAACGATGAGTCATGATCAAAACTTAAGGAAGCGACGGCTTGAGATATTTAATGCTGAAGCCCAAGCATGACATCAGCCTGACAGTGGACATGATGGGCATTTCGCCTACAAAAAAATACGTGTAATGCTTCTTTTCAAAGTATCCCGAGCTCGACTCAAGTTTGGGACACTTTGAAGGGGGTCTTGTAGAATCATAAAAAAGTGTAGGGTAACACAAGGCACAGGTGGGTACTCTCGCTACCCACACTTTTTCACAAAGGCGTAGATGACGAACGCCATAGGTTGGTGCCCTCACTACAAACCCAGCTTCACAGAAGCGCATGCGGTCAAGCACGCCAACAGAAAAGATAAACTCACAAAAAATATAGAAAAAGTTCAAGGAGATTTCTTTTTTTTAAATGATGGCTACAAGCGTCTATTACAGATTTGTCACGATTACATAAAAGAAGACTTCCTAATTACAATGATCTGTTACAAAGTACTTGTGATTACATATGCTGAACTAAAAACTCGTACAGATCTACGCTGGGGTTCATCTTTACAGTGTAATCGTCATGAGAGGAGAGACTGTGGAAAGAAGATGTGAATACAGTCGCCATCAAAGTCTGTCACCACAGCACCTCCTCTCAGACGCACAACTCTTCCTGAAGCAGCTATTGCCCCGAGCGAGAACTCAGTCCACAGCACGACATGAGGCCGTTTTCAAAAGCACATCAGCTTCTGGGGCTCTTTCAGCATAACGGAAGCGCACAGCCGTCAAATGAGCAGGACAAAGAACAATTTGCGGCTCTTCATGTTGGTAACCAGACCAAACTCGATCATCAGGACCTCCAAGGCCTCCAAGATGTCGCTCAGGTTCGAACTCCCCATGAGAAGCATTCTAGCACATCCCGAAGCTCATCAGCAGTTCTTCTACAAAGGCACATCTCCTTTGAACGAAGGCATCCTCAACCAAAATTTGACTTTGGCAAGGCCAACGGCCGCTTGAAGTTAAGTCTGGATCCAGCATGGTGTTGAAGGACAAAAAGAGGAAGTCGTGACTCTCTGGAAGAAACTCCCCCTTTATATAGGGCAGAAGTGGTCCAGGACATAGGCCACAGGGCCGTCGGTCAAAATTCCCACATTAATAGGATGAACCTAAGACTCAGTACGATGAACCTCATTAGATGGGTTCATTCAACTAAGTCTTAGACCATTAAAAGACACCTTAAAATTCTCCAAGTAACGGTGGAAATTAAGAGGGAGTTGTTCCTTAAAGAGCTGTCACTAATTGCTCTTAAAAGAAGACTTCGAAGACATCTTCTTCAAACCAGAAGTACAGCTACAATCCTGCGCCAAAAGAAAGTGCAGACTGGTGATGACTTCATATCATCCCAGCTCCAACGAAGCAGACCTCTACTTTGACCCAGAAGCTCAACCCCTTTTATCAAAACACCATTACGTCCAACACAAGCCTGCCTGCCGCTCAAAAAGCACAATAACCTCATTAACCTGAAACAAAGCCTACTCTTCGTCCTAAAGCATAGTGACTTTACCACTCGAAACACAGCCTGCTTCAAAAACAAGTCTGTCTGCCACTCAAAAAAGCACAGTAACCTCGTTAACCTGAAGCACAGCCTACTCGTCGTCCTAAAGCATAGTGACTTTACCACTCAAACGCATAGAGGTTCCGTCATCTTCGAAACATAGTCCACTCGTCGCCTGAAATCGCAAATGCTCTATTGTCCCCCAAGAGAATAGTCTAATCGTCGTACTAGAAGCACAACAACACTAAGACCTCGCAAGAGGCGCAGGTTTCATGGTACTACCCAATTGGTTTGTTTAAACCGCCACTCTCAAAGATAGGACGGAGGTTGATCATATTGATAAGTGCAAATATCTTATTAATTGGTTTAAAACTCAGATAAGGACGAAGTTTGCTCTTTTGATAAAGGTCATATCAAGATGGTTTGTTTAAACTGATCGCCTTCTGAAGATCATACAGAATCCTACTCTGAGATAAAATCCAAGGTATACTCAGCTTCATCTAAACAGAGTATTCCCAACAATAGACACGTGCCACGTATTGTAGAAGCATGAAAAATATAGGGTTCATGCGGATTATAAATTGTTGTATAGGTACTTTGGCCAAATAAGTCTGCATAAAGGAAAGCCGTATGACTGGTTCAATGACATATACGGCCCGTCGACAACCAGCTACAGAAGGAAGATATGCGGCCAAGAGGATTAGTTCGTCTGATAAAGCTGACAAGTCCTGACGCTTCGACAAAAAGATAAGACGTGAGACGTCGCCCAAAAGCAGGGTTCGTATGCCTTCATGCGGCCAAAAGAAGTATCATCTATGCCGCATGAACCGTATGTGGCTCAGACATATGCGGCCCCAAAGTCTACAAACTTTATGCAGCCAAGAGTAACTGTGATCCAAGCCGCATGAGCTTTATGCGGCCAAAATACAGAATCTATGCGGCTTAAATCCTTAAGCTACGTCTAGACAAAGGAAGTTTACGACTTAAGCCGCATGAGGCTCATGCGGCCCCACATGGTCGAAAGCTGAGAGATTTATACGGCTAAAAAAGTGATTCATGCGATAGGACACATGGCAATCTAACCAAGTCCTAAACTACCCAGATTTGCTGCAACAAAATACCAATAAATCGACAGATGGCAGCAAAAGAGCGGGTCTTCGCGTGCCAATCAGCCACGTGGCAACAGGCCATCTATGCGGCTCAACATACATTCTATTATAAATAGCAGGGTGCCACACCGCTGCAAAAGGCTGGCAACCTTCAAGAAAGCAATTTCTTCAAGACCTAAAGACTGCGTCAGATAGTCCACGGAGTAAGGCAGAGTTGATAGCACTTTTTCGAGCCTCCACCGTCACCCCCCAGAATCAAAACTAAACAATTGTACTTAGGTTGTTTCCTAGGATTTCTTTCTAGGCTTTTCTTTGTACAAGCGAGTTTGTAATCAATTTCAGCGTTCTGTAATACATGTCTTTGATTTTTTATGGCAAACACGATAGCGACTCTACTGGGGACGTCCTTCTCTTTTCATGAGAAGCTGGTGACACAATCTGAAACGTCCAAGATTGGATCTACGCAGTAAATGCTTGTGGTTCATTTTGACCAACAAGCCTTCGAAGAAATGCTCTCTGAAGGGAGCGCCAGTCCGTCTCAGAAGTGAGCCAACCAAAAGAGGACTCGCAAGACGTCGATGCACAAAACTGTTGCCCCCGACCACGTTCTCGAAGAAGCTCCTTCTGCAGTGCACGACGGTGACCAGAACTCTCCTGCGGCTTTGTTTTCGACCGCAAAGGACCCCATTGTCCCCAAATCTAGCAGAAAAAAATACTACGATGCTGAGTTTTTAGAAAATACTACGACAGTCTGTCCATACAGCAGCCGACTCTGGTCACAGTCAAACAATTCATGCGGCAGCCAACTCTGGCCGCAGGAAGATGGTCCATTCGGCAGCCAACTCTGGCCTCAGGAAGATGGTCCATGCGGCAGCCAGCTCTAGCCGCAAGAAGGTAGCCCATACGACAGCCAATTCTGGCCTCAGACAGGATGTCTCATGCGGCTCTGTCAGAAGATCTGTGTTCGACCGCCCCTCATTCGGGCCCGACGCCATGCGGCCCATTGAGGATGTGGGATTTATCAATCTGGACTCTTTTTTCTATGCGCCTTCGGGCGCTAAGTTAAAAAAGTCTAGGGCTGTGTGGGCCCAACCAGCCCTGTCAACTGTCCAAGTTGCTGACTGTCAGCGGGCCCCGTTGACTGTTACACGGGCTCCTGACAAAAAGTTGTACAGAACCACCCGCGTCCAGTCCTCCAGGGCTAACAGACAGGGTGGTTCTTTAAAGTCTCCCTCTAATGATCCAGAGCAAGTGCTTTTACTAGCCACGGATCAGGGAGCAAACATGATGCCTAAGCACCCGTGCGCTCGGGATACCCGAGTTCACAAGTTTGGTGCAAAGGTAGAGTAGCTTCATACCGATTTACGTGACGTGATTACTCATAAACGCAAGACGGTAGCATCGACATGCAATGAGTCCCTCTCGGGACGTCGTTGCACCCAAGTTATCATCAACTGCTGCTGTAACAAATCAGCAGCACCTCAAGATCGTCAATCAGTTTTCCAGCGACTGCAGCAACCAGCATCTGTCCGACAACAACTCAAGAAACAGGTACAAATTCTAGGGGACGAGGAGTTTCCTTTTGCCTCCTGTAATTCAACTCAAAAGGTTCCTCCTAGCAAGGGAGGAAAGAAGATAGGCTCTTCCTGCCTGGCCATCTTAGCCAGTATTGTAAGAAGACCCTCATCTGGAGGGTTCCTATCGATAACCACAGGGGGTGTCTAGTTAGGCACTCGATCCAAAAAGAAGCTTTCGGCACCCGGGGGTGCGCCTTCGGCTTCCTTGATAGTAGATGAAGCTGGAGATAGCAGTCCCTTTAATATATGCGACAACCCGGTGTACCAAGAGCACATACAGGGGGTAGAGGTCCCCCAAAACTGTGCAATAGACTTGGATTTCCCTAAGGGCCACCACCCTCACCAAGACGATGCGGCTTCCTGTACAGGGGGTAGCACCCCTTCTGAGTCAGAGGAAGATGATATTCAGACATTCCCTGACGATTTCTCTATACAAGGGTACGGCACAGAGAGTACCTCTGACACAATCCCTTCCACCTCTACCTACGTGAGGACAGTATTTATGGCTGACGATGATCATGAAGCGCCTTCTGACCGACAACGGCTAGAAATGCTGGAAGCCATGCTCCTGTCCTTGGTCAAGTCCGTGGACGAGATCAAAGCCCCCTTACAAACTCAACCAATGAGGACGCCCGGACAAACAAGCCGGGGACCCGCAGTCAAAGCGGACTCTAATACGATCGCCCCTTCTTTGGGTGATGATCCCTTAGCAGCATCCGTTCCTTCAGCTGCAGATGAAGCCAAGGAGGCAAGAAAGGAAGTCCAGGAGCTTCGAGCAATGTTTAATGCCCGAGACTCCTCTCGGGACCTCAGAATACGCCAGCCATATCCCGTCGCATGGAGAGATGTTCCTTTTCCATCATGGTACAAGCCATTCTATCAATTCTTATGATGGAAAGACCTCTGCTTGTCGGTACATGACTTACTTTGAGGTCACAACCGACCATTTGCTGCTTAGTGATGCCATCCTCACGCGATTATTCATCGAAGCATTGGAGGAGATTGTGTTCGACTGGTACTGCAATCTTTCCGACAATTGCATTAATTCTTTTGATGGCTTCAAGCACATATTCCTGGAAAGATTCTCTGAAGTGGGGCATGATGTAACGATGTCATATCTTATGGACGTCATTCAGGGAGAGAGGGAGCTAACGAGGAACTATATCGAGCGGTCCCGTCAAACCATAATGAGATTGCCCCAAGGCAATCTCGAGAGCTCCTTGATTAAAATCTGTCAGAAGAAGCTGCTTCCTGCAATTAGCCTCTGGATGGGTGACGATCAGTTCAAGGATTGGACGACCTTCATCATAAGTTCTACCAACGCAGAGGCAAAATTGAAGAAGGATTGCCAGCTGGAATTGTACATCCCAGACAAAAAAGATAAGGGCAGACGTCCTGGTTCTACCTCCAGAAATAACAACAGTGGCGCCACCATGAACCAGGACAATAAGAGCAAATAGGCCATGGTCACAGATGCGACTCCGAAGCCCAAACAAAAACAGGCGGAAGGTCTGTAGCCCAAGGTTAGTTACTCATTTGAAGATAGTCATGTCTGTAGAAGCATGGAAAATACTAAAGAAATTAACTCATGCGGCCAAGAAAGACCCATGCGGCTCAGAAAACGCATGTGGCTCAGGGGGTCATGCGGCATAAGGAGCTATGCGGCCGGAGGCATCCCATGCGGCTCAGAAGACACGTGATGTGACAGTGCTCCCCTCCGATCCAGGCTGCATTAATTACTTTAACGGCTGACCCCTCTAAAAAGTTGACAGACCTGACACCAAAGCAGGTAATTATGACTCTGTTATGATGATGAATCTCTAGGAAAGAGAAAGAAATCTCTGACACGATCCCCCGAGAACAATAAAATGCCACGTGGCCCTGCCACGTGGGTGTGCTTATGCGGCTCAAAGTGAAAACTTCCCATGCGGTTCAGAGTGAAGCTGTCCCATGCGGCTCGAGTGGAATCATCCCTATGCGGCTCAAGAAGATCATGCCCATGCGGCTCAAGCAGACACACCATTATACGGTCTATGCGGCTCATCATATGGCTCAGAAGTCTGAAGGAGGGGGCCACTGCCCAGACAGCCCTGACACGTGTCCCAAGTCTTATGCGGCCCAAAATCCATGCGGCCCAAATCTCATGCGGCCCAATTTGCATGCGGTTTAAGTCTCACAATTGGCTCTCAGGACACGTGTCCTTAGCCGATCAATCTTCCAGATTTATGGCAATCCAAGATCGGGTCGAATCCCAATGATCTGGGGCACGTGGCAGGAAAATAAATTTGATTTATTCGTAGATATGAGAGAATCATTATAAGAAAGATTTATGCCAATCAGCATTAATTGCTAATGGGGATTTGGTGTAATCTACCCTTAATGGTTCTGATTCGTCACAATCAGAAATGAACGGCCTGGATTGATCAATCCCCTAGCCGCCGCCATCTCCAAGAGCTAATCATTGGCAACCCTAGCGATCATATCCCACTATTATAAATAGCAAGGTGCCATTCCCTTGTGATATAGAGAGATATACAAAAAAAGAAGCCAGAGAAGAATACGTATACACAGAGAGACTTCCCCCATAGTCAGAGAGAGAATATACACAGAGAGAGAGAAGCCAGGAGAGCAGTCAGAGAGAGAGCAAGAAGGCATTTCTTCGTCAACGACCAAGCAGATCTTTTCCGAGTCAAGGCTGCGTACCGATCGTCCAAGGAGTAAGGCAGAGCGACCGTCGCTTTCCCGAGCCTCTATCGTCACCCCCCAGAATCTAAAATAAACAATCGTACTTAGACTGCTGTACCTAGGTTTTCGTTCCTAGGCTTTCTTTGTACGAGCGAGTTTGTATTGTGAGTCTAAGTTCAGTCCTCCGATAATTGTTCTGTACTTTTACAATCAATGGCAAACACGATGGCGACTCTGCTGGGGACTAACTTCTCCACGGCTGAGGAGTTGGTGACGCAATCGGACGCAGCCAAACTTGGCTCTACACAACAGAAGATGGTCGTACGCTTCGACCAACAGGCATTCGAAGAGATGCCCTCTGAAGGTAGCACTGGCCTGGTCCAGAAGCGCACCCGCACCATAAAGGCTCGTAAAGAGTGGAGGCCAAAATCATTTGCTCCTCCGCAAGCCCTTGATGAGGTGCTCTCTATTGCTCAAGATGGCGAGAAAGACTCCCCTGCGGCCCCACTTCAGACCGTAGACAACTCTGCTGTCCCCAAGTCCGGCAGAAGAAAACACTATGATGCTGGACTTGCAGGGACAAAGAGGAACTCTACGCGATCCGAGCCGCAGAAGAGTATTAACCGCAGGGAGAAAACCCATGCGGCTACAACCGCCGACCGCATAAAGAAAACTCATGCGGCCACATCTGTCAGCCGCATAACATATACGGCTACAGTTGCCAACCGCACGGATGAGACTCATGCGGCTATTAAAGTCAATCGCTTGCAGAAAACCTATACGGCCACAGATGCCAACCGCATACGGTCAGCCTGCACGGTCGTGACTCCTAACCGCATAAAGACTCATCCTACAACAAAAGACAGCCGCATGCAGACAGCCTGCACGGTACCCAATGTTAGCCGCATAGCATCCTTCCCATGCTTCTCTCGATCAGTCTTCGACCGGCTCTCATACGGTCCTGACTCTGATCATTATCTGGATGATAATCCAGACTCTGTGGTATTCGACTTAGACTCCTCCTATTACGCACCCACAAGTGCTAAAAGGAGGAAGTCTAGGGCAGTACGGGCTCATCAAGTCCAGACGACTGCCCCAACCTCTGACTATCGGGACGTCCCGCTGATTATCACGCGGGCCTCTGATGGGAAGTTGTATAAGACCACTCAAGTCCAGCCCCCAGCGGCAAACAGACAAAGTGGTTCCTCTGACCTGCGTGAGGTTATCCTCCACAAATGTAAGGAAAGAGAAGGAGCTTCGGGGTGTAAAGAGCCCTCACACGGACATCAATGCACCCAGATCATCGTCAACTGCTGTTGCAGCAACACGGCGGTGACGGAAGACCGGCCATCCGTCTTCCAAAGACTACATCACCCGAGCTCAGAAGACGAGGCACCTCCTGTTGTCTCCTGCAAGTCCGCGCAGAAAGTTCTCGCCAAGGGAAGAGGGAAGAAAACGAGCATCTCCAGCCCAAAGGTGTCAACTACTGCAGCTAAGAAACCATTGTCTAAAGGGTTATCCTCCACTGGAGTATTTCAACACACCCGTTCGAAGACGAAAACTGCTGCAGTAGGAAGTTCGTCGTCTGCAACATTGGGGGTCGTCGGAACTGGGGGTAGCACTCCTCCAAACATCCACGACAATCCGACATTCCAGGAATACGGACTGGAGGAAGCAAATCCTCCGACGGATACAACAGATACCGACGTCCCCAAAGACATCCTAGATGAAGCAAGCTCCGAAGCCGGGGGTAGTGTTCCTTCCGAGTCTGAACCTGAAGAGAACATCCCCACATATCCTGATGATTTCTCGATGCACGGGTACGACTCGGAGGGTACATCCTCCACCACTCCTTCCGTCACTCCTCATGTGAAGACGGTGTTCATGACAGACAGCAATCAAGGCGGTTCCGGTGATCGCCAGCACATCGACACTTTGGAGGCCATATTGCACGCCTTGGTCAAGTCTGTAGACGAGATCAAAGCGGCGCTTCCTAATCTGCAGGGGGTGACACCTGGCCAGACAAGCACGGGTCCCCCAATCAACGTAGATTCAAAATTGGCGGCACCGAACCCGGGCAATAATCCTCCCGAAGTAACGGCTCCGACTGCGACAGATGAGACCCAAAAAGTAAGGAGAGAAGTTCAAGATCTCCGAGCCATGTTCTACGCCAGAGAAAACTCTCAAGACTTCAGAATACGGCAACCATATCCTGCTGAATGGAGGGATGTTCTATTCCCACCAAGATATAAGCCGTTCAATATCAACCCCTATGATGGCAAGACCTCAGCAAGTCGGTACATCACTTACTTCGAGGTCACTACCGACCATCTGCCCCATGATGACGCTATCCTGACACGGTTATTCATTGGGGCATTGGAAGGAGTCGCCTTCGATTGGTACCGCAACCTGCCAGACAATTGCATCCATTCCTTCGCTGGCTTCAAACGCCTGTTCTTGGAGAGGTTCTATGAGTTAGGGCAGGACGTCACGATGTCTACCCTTATGGACGTCATTCAAGGAGAGAAAGAGCTGACAAGGAATTACATTGAGCGGTTCCGTCAAACCGCAATGAAGTTACCATCTGGCAACCCGGACTCCTCCTTGATCGAAATTTGCCAAAAGAGACTACTCCCAACAATCAGTCTCTAGATGGGCGAGAGTCAATTCAAGGACTGGAAGGCTTTTATCATTAGTGCTACAAGTGCCGAAGAACGATTAAAGAAGGCTCGCCAACTGGGATTACATATCTCAGAGGGAGAGAACAAGAACAAGCGTCCCAGCACCGCCAATGACAATGGGGATAGCCCCTCCAACAACCGGGACAACAGAGGCAAGCAGGCTATGGTGGCCGATACAGCCCAGAAGCCTGAGTCGCAACCTACGGACAAATAATGGCCTCAAATCACTTACTCTTTTGAAGACGGTCACGTCAAGCCTATCTTGGACATGCTCATACAAGGAGATAGGATTCAGCTTCCTCCACCAAGACGGGAGCCTCGGCCGGCTGATCTGGAGAACCCAAAGTTCTGCCATTAGCACCGCTACGTCCACCATGCTACGCACGACTGCTACCAACTGAAACGATATATCCAAAACCTCATCGATTCAAATGCTCTGGCCATCGATTTCGAGGAGGTAACCGTGGCAGCCAACATGGTGTCCGTACAATTCGGCAGCTTCCCTCCAACAGAGACCCAGGACGGGGTTATACCCATTCCTCTGGCAACGATGGAGATTGCTAATCTCCCACCTGCTCAAGCTGCTGGTCTAGTACCCCTCACCACATCACGAGGGGAAATCATGTGGGTCCATCCGGACCTAGTCTACGAGGTAACTCAGTCCACTCCATCTTCTAAAAAGAAAAGTAGAAAAGTCAGATCCTGCCGCACCACCTCAGCAGATGAAGAGGAAGTCACGGCCGTTGTTACTCGATCCGGGGCACAATCTCAACCTGTGGCTGAAAAATCGACTGATGATCATCCGCCCATTACCACGGATGCTCCGGGACCGACTCAGCCTTCGACGACCGACAAGCCTAGGCCGAAGGAGACTCGTTTCGACAAATCCCTCCGAAAGGAAACATCTCAGGGGCTGGAGAGGCCCTACAACTTCGACATCTTGGCACAATTGGCCAATACACCGGCCAAATTGTCCTTATATGAACTCCTGAGGCTCTCGAAGGATGTCCATACAGCTTTGAGTGATGCACTTCAAAATGCCGACGCGTACCTAGCTCAGGTCAACCTCACGGGAGAAAATCAGCCCGCAGACCTCCAAGACAGCGCCTGTACGAGAGCAATGCCCAACATCGTCTTCACTCCACAAGACATGCTCATCAAGACTAATCTACACGATCGCCCATTATACTACACAGGCTACATCGGCGACATAAAGGTGGACAGGATGCACATTGACCCTGGGTCTTCCATAAGCATCATTCCAAAAGGATTACTGCATCATCTTCGCATTCCGATGCATCGCCTGACCCCTACAAACACCGCCATCAGCGGGTTCAATTCGGGCAGGAGCTACCCAATCGGAAAGATCCGTCTGAAATGTCAGATTGGTGATCTCCAATCAGAAGTCACTTGCTACGTCATAGATGCCGACACTTCATACAACATCTTTTTGGGGCGCCCTTGGATACATGATTACATGATCGTGCCTTCCACGCTACACCAATGCTTCAAATATGTCGACAAGCACGGCTTCGTGAGGACAGAATTTGCTGACATCGATCCCTTCAAAGGGGTCGAATCTTATTACTCGGACTCCTGCCTATACGAAAAGTCAAAGAGGCACCTTGAAGGAGGAAATAAATAAACTGATGTTGAAGCAACCACGGGATCAGCAGAACCTCTGACAATCCACCTCCAGGCTCGCAAACCAGGCAATTCCGCACCCCTTACGGCCACACTGCGTAAGGACGCGATCAGCCTCTCGGCACATGAAGAGCAGTTGAGAATCCGACTGCCAAGGTCCGGCCAGGTACCGAGACCCACTACAGGGCCACTTACCATCAGATTGCCGAGAGTCGGTCAATCCTAAACAGAGAAGCTCAATCCCTCCGATGGACCTCTGACGATACGCCTGCCTAAGAAAGGTCGTCACCCCGATGCGAGGTCTGACACTTCAAGCAAACCAACCACCCCTCGCTCAACATCAAGTGTCGGACTGGGGGTTGCTAGTCTACCAACAACCCCACGCTCCGCTCCGTCAGTTGAACCTCTGAAGATCAAGCTGACTAGGACGCCCTCTCAATCTTCATTCACACAGGGGGTAGCCGAAGAGGAACCAGAGCTAGCCAAGTATGTGGCTGCCCACACTGACGCTCCCTCCACAGATGATGTAATCCCTCTAGAAAAGATACCTTACTTCATCAATAAAGGGTTATCTTTGAACTACACCGAGCTCAATAAGCTTTGTACAATGTATGCTATGGAACACGGTATAGGCACTCACCTACATACACAGGTGACAAATGTGTACACCGCTATCCAACTTACTCCAGTAGAAGATGCTTATCGAATAATCGAGGGAGGGGACCACCCAATCATCTTCGGCCGGACGAACAACCCGCATCCCCTCGCCATGGAAGAAGTCGACTTCGGGTCAGATGCTGGAAGACTGCCTCTGTATCTCTATAGCCCTTAATCCAAATATCTCATGCAAAAACAGGGGTATGATCTAGAGACAACGCCAGGACTGAACTACGGCACTGGACGACGATTACCTTTGAAGATGCCAGCCCCGGTGGGCAAACCACGGAACTACTATAACAAAACCCGATACGGTTTAGGGTATGTAACGCCTACAATGACCTCTGAAAGCTCAGATGAAGAATGTGACTGGCAGTCACATTCAACCGGATCATCGACTTCCGACTCAGATACTAGCATCGGAGATGTGTTCAGACAAGTCATGTCAGTCAACATGGCATTCGCCGACGCTTACGAGGAAGACGAAGACATCCCCGAAATCCTTGAGCTAGAGCCATGGGCCCAGCAATTAGACGCACAATGGGAAAAGCGGTTCGAACTGAGAGAACCTCCTACTGAAGATGAAGTCATACAAGTGGATCTCGGTAGCGAATCTTCTCCAAAACCGATCTTTATCAGTAGAAGCCTAACTGACGAAGAATGAGAGTCACTGTTAGAACTTGTCAGAGAATACATTGATGTGTTCGCCTGGAGCTATGAAGACATGCCGGGGTTAAATCCTGACATCGCTCTCCACAAACTTAATATATGGCCAGATGCAAAGCCAGTCAAACAGCAACAACGACGCTTCCGTCCAGGCGTGATAGACGCGATCGAAGCCGAAGTCAACAAGCTAATAGCCAGCGGCTTCATTCGTGAAGAGCAACATCCTGATTGGGTCGCCAATATAGTACCCGTCCTCAAGAAGAATGGGAAGATTCGAATCTGCATCGACTTCCGCAACCTGAACGAGGCATGCCCCAAAGATGAATTTCTCCTTCCTATCACAGACATCATGATCGATAATACATGCGGCTTTGAATGTATGTCATTCATGGATGGATTCTCGGGGTACAATCAAATCAAGATGTCTTCCGACGACGAAAAGCACACTTCATTCTGAACCCCAATTGGCACATACTGCTACACAGTCATGCCATTCGGTCTAAAGAATGCTGGCGCTACATATCAGCGGGCCATGAGTATTATTTTCAGAGAACATTTGCGCAAGACAGTGGAATGCTATGTCGACGACATCGCCGTCAAGAGTCGCCGTAAGGAGGATCATCTGCAAGACCTGAGGACGGTGTTCAACTTAATGCGAGCCCACAATCTGAAGATGAACCCTACAAAATTGTTCTTGGGCGTATCCAGCGGGAAGTTCTTGGGCTTCATCATCACTGCACGGGGTATCCATGTAGACCCCAAGAAAACGAGGGCAATCATGGAGATGGGTCCCCCGAGAAATCTCCGTGAACTTAGAGGCCTCCAAGGGAGGCTAGCTTATATCAGGAGGTTCATTTCCAACCTCTCCGGGCGATGCCGACCGTTCACCCACCTCATGAAGAAAGGAGTCTCATTCGTATGGGAGGAGGAATGCCACCGCACTTTCGATGACATCAAAGAATATTTATCAAATCCTCCAGTCCTGGTGGCCTCGGTCCCTGGAAAACTATTCCTGCTCTATGTACGAGCAATGGAACACTCCCTCGGTGCCCTGCTGGCATAAAACAATGACGCAGGCCACGAGCAGGCCATTTACTATCTCAGCCGAATGATGGTCGTGCCCGAACACCGATACACCGCTGTGGAGAAAGAATGCCTCGCTCTGGTATTCGCCATTCAAAAGACGCGGCACTATGTCACGGGGCAAACCATACATGTGATCTCCCGAATCAACCCTCTCAGGGTCCTCATGACCAAACCAGGGGCACTCAGCTCCCGCCTCGCTACATGGGCGATATTGCTGTCCCCCTATCAGAAGATCTTCGTCCCGCAGAAGGCTGTCAAAGGTCAAGCCCTGGCAGACTTTTTGGCGGCCCATCCAGGATCGGAATCATCCAGAATATACGAAGAAATCCCAGATGAGGTCGCCGATTCAAATACAACCACCCACGATAACATATGGCGGATGTTCTTCGATGGCGCTTCAAGAACCGGACCCAAGGGAAACATCGTCGTCGGAGTTGTATTGGTCTCTCCTACCGGGCTAGTGATCAATCGCGCCTACTCTCTCACGGAACCCTGCTCTAACAATGTGGCCGAGTACAATGCTTTGGTCATTGGCCTCCAACTCGCAAGAGAACTGGGGGTAGAATACCTTGAAGCATACGGCGATTCGTAATTAATCGTCAACCAGATTTGGAGGACGTACGAAGTCCGCCATGAAGACATGATTCCCTACCACCAAATAGCGATCAGCATTATCTCATCATTCGAGGGATTCTTCATCGAACACGTTCCCAGACTCCAAAATATCGAAGCTGATGCCCTAGCGGGCCTGGCTGCTTCCCTAGCAGTGCCAAACCACTCTCATCATTCGGTCGATGTAATCGGCCGTGAGCTGGTCTGCCCTAAGAACAACGTTCAAGCCATGGCGAGTTATTCTGCTCAGATGATCGACGAAGCGCCAGACTGGAGACAACCATTCATAGACTTCGTGGTCTACGACATCCTGCCCGAGAACCCGAAGGAGGCTACTTCTATCAGACGGCGTTCTCTCAGATTCTTCTACGATACAGAGACGAAAATGCTGTATCGTCGCTCCTACGACGGATTACTACTTCGGTGCTTGTCGAACGCAGAAGCCAAAGAAGCCGTACGAGAGGCTCATGACGGTGTCTGCAGGGCCCATCAGCCTGGCCCTAAGTTGCAAGACCGCCTTCGCCGGATGGGCTACTATTGGCCCACGATGGTGGCTGATGCAATAGATTATGCCCAAAAATGCAAGGCCTGCTAAGTCGACGCAGACTTCATTCACCAACCATCCGAATTCCTACATCCGACAGTGGCATCCTGGCCATTCGAAGCACGGGGAATGGATATCATTGGTCCAATCACCCCACCTTCCTCCCGAGGACATCGCTTTATACTGGCGATCACTGATTACTTCTCAAAGTTGGCAGAAGCTGTCCCACTCGCCGAAGTTAAGACTTCGAACATAATCAGCTTCCTGAAGCACCACGTCATCTACCGCTTTGGACTGCCCCGAAGGATCATCCATGATAATGGTCCGCATTTTATAAGCCACGTATTCTACCGATTCTGCGACAAACACCGCATTCAGAATGTCGCTTCGACACCATACAACCCGGTAGCAAATGGGTTAGCAGAGGCATTCAACAAAACAATCATCAAACTCCTCAAGAAATTTGTCTTCTCCAACAAACGCGACTGGAACGAGAAGCTCGGCGAGTGCTTATGGGCTTATCGCACCACGGTTCGAACAGCCACCGGGAATACACCATTCTCTCTGGTGTACGGGAGTGAGGCAGTTCTCCCATTAGAGACTCAGATTTCCTCACTCCGAGTCGCCCTCACTTATCAATTGACAACGGATGATAACTACCGACGTCGACTACAAGAATTAGAGGCCTTAGATGAAAAACGCCTCCTAGCCCAGCAAAGGATCAAATTATACCAATCACGCATCTCAGGAGCCTTCAACAAAAGGGTCAAAGTCAGAACATTCCAAGTAGGCGATCTTGTTTTGGCAGTCAGGAGGCCAATGGTCATGACTCACAAGACCACCGGCAAGTTCCAGCCAAAATGGGAAGGCCCATTTATCATCGAGGCCGTGTTCTCCAATGGTGCTTACCGCCTCGCCAAGCAGAACGGAGACTTGCTCATGTTGCCCGTCAACGGCAAGTTCCTGAAGAAATACTACGTTTAAACAACATTTTCCAGAGTTTCGAGTTATGTGCCCGCTGGTACCTCTGAACTCAATCCCCTAATTTTCTAACTTATTGAGTCACGTACCCTCTTGTACCGCTGAACTCATATCCCAAATTCCCAAGTCATGTACCTGCTGGTACCCCTGAACTTACACTTTGATTCTAACATTCACAGATTTTCGAGTCATGTACCCGTATGTACCGCTGAACTCATGCCCTTCTTCCATAAACATATCCCAAATTCCTAAGTCATGTACCTGCTGGTACCTCTGAACTTACACTTTGATTCCAATATTTTCCAGATCTTCGAGTCATGTATCCGCTGATACCACTGAACTCACCCTCATAGTTTTTTTTAGATTTTTGAGTCATGTACCCGCTGGTACCGCTGAACTCATACTCACCATTATCCAGATTCTCGAGTCATGTACCCGATCGTGCCTCTAAACTCACATCCCGGTCACTCTTTCAGGTAGGAAGTTATGTATGATCATACCTCTGAACTTCCTTCCCGAAGGAGATCCCCCCTCATGATCTAATACCTATACTCCCAGTGCACAAAAAGGGTAATCGATCCACAAATGTCCAAAACGGCCATGTCCTCATTACCTCTCAGTCGTTCCACTTCCGCAAAAACAAATCACCCCTACATAGAACTTCCATGCCCTTATTACCTCTGAGTTGTTCTATGTACCCCCCTGTCAAAGAGACCCTTATGCTCACCATGTCCTCAACACCTCTGAGTCAGTATGATTGGTTCCTTTCTTTTAAACTTATTGTCCGTATCCAAAACCAGGGTATGTTAGGGACAATGGGTCCACGCAAAATGACCCGATAAAAGGATTATACAAAGCAAAAGAGTGAAGCAAATATATATTCCATTCAGTCAGAAATCAGTTACATCCACACGGTTACAGGAAAGTTCTTCATTACAGACAAGACACCTCAAACCCCTAGTTACAAAAATACGTATACAACTCCTTCAACCACATTACGTATGAAGGGTGCAACTGAGGAAGATCCTCATCCAGAATGGGAGAATCAGGATTCCCAGTGGTGTCACCCTCAGCAGTCTCGACAGTGGGGAGGACGTCGTCCCTCTCAGGCTCCGATTCTTCTTTTATTGTCTCCTTCTTAACAGAGGAAGGCCCCTGATTGACGCCAGGGAGCGACGGATCCTCTACCACTGCAATATCAGCACTCGGTGGAGATACTATAAGAACCAAAAGACGGAAAAAAGTGATGAGAAATGATGAAAACAGTCAGAAGATATACAGAAGTGTTCATGCGGCTCGTTTAAAGACAACTCTTATGCGGCTTGGGCATGGATTATATTCCATGCGGCTCATAGGATGTGTATGCGGACCACGTAATTTAAAAAGCTCGCATCAAAATGATTATGCACGAAGCAATGCAGCAGAGCAGCATCTTTTAGGGTTTCAGAGCACCCAATCTTCCGCACAGTCCTTACCTTCGACGACAACATGAATATCAAGACGAACGGGGGGTGCGGCAATTGAAGATGAAGCCGACTTCCTGCTCCTAGCCACAACCTTCTTCACTGCCTTGGAAGCCCTAGGTGCCATCGTGGTTTGTCAGTTGGAAGAAGGAAGCAAGACAGAAATCTTAATCAGAAAGAGTCTAAGAGAGAAATCATTCTAAATACCCTTCCATTTATAGAGAAAGGAGGACCAAGACCGACGCTTCGTACAAAGTAGTCGACTCTTCGGCTATCGATACTGACTAGTTAATTAGAGGTCAGAAACTCCTAGGATCCTGCCCCAAAAAGGTTTGCATGCATGACATAATGGCGTGGCGAGCAGCTATACGGCTGAACAATCTATGCGGCCAAGATCTCTATGCGGTCAGGGTTTCATATACGGTTAGAAGAGCACGGCCATGCTTCTTATTCAAAGTATTTCAATTTTATAAATTGAAAACTTTGAAGGGGGTCCTGTAGAAGCATGGAAAATACTAAAGAAATTGACTCATGCGGCCAAGAAAGACCCATGCGGCTCAGAAAACGCATGCGGCTCAGGGGGTCATACGGCATAAGGAGCTATGCGGCCGGAGGCATCCCATGCGGCTCAGAAGACACGTGGTGTGACAGTGCTCCCCTCCGATCCATGCAGAATTAATTACTTTGACGGCTGACCCCTCTAAAAAGTTGACAGACCTGACACCAAAGCAGGTAATTATGACTCTGTCATGATGATGAATCTCTAGGGAAGAGAAAGAAATCTCTGACACGATCCCCCGAGAACAACAAAATGCCACGTGGCCCTGCCACATGGGTGTGCTTATACGGCTCGAAGTGAAAACTTCCCATGCGGTTCAGAGTGAAGCTGTCCCATGCGGCTCGAGTGGAATCATCCCTATGCGGCTCAAGAAGATCATGCCCATACGGCTCAAGCAGACACACCATTATGCGGTCCATGCGGCTCATCATATGGTTCAGAAGTCTGAAGGAGGGGGCCACTGCCCAGACAGCCCTGACACGTGTCCCAAGTCTTATGCGGCCCAAAATCTATGCGGCCTAAATCTCATGCGGCCCAATTTGCATGCGGTTCAAGTCTCACCATTGGCTCTCAGGACACGTGTCTTTAGCCGATCAATCTCCCAAATTTATGGCAATCCAAGATCGGGTCGAATCCCAATGATCTGGGGCACGTGGCAGGAGAATAAATTTGATTTATTCGCAGATATAAGAGAATCATTATAAGGAAGATTTATGCCAATCAGCATTAATTGCTAATGGGGATTTGGTGTAATCTACCCTTAATGGTTCTGATTTGTCACAATCAGAAACGAACGGCCTGGATTGATCAATCCCCTAGCCGCCGCCATCTCCAAGAGCTAATCATTGGCAACCCTAGCGATCATATCCCACTATTATAAATAGCAAGGTGCCATTCCCTTGTGATATAGAGAGATATACAAAAAAGAAGCCAGAGAAGAATACGTATACACAGAGAGACTTCCCCCATAGTCAGAGAGAGAATATACACAGAGAGAGAGAAGCCAGGAGAGCAATCAGAGAGAGAGCAAGAAGGCATTTCTTCGTCAACGACCAAGCAGATCTTTCCCGAGTCAAGGCTGCGTACCGATCGTCCAAGGAGTAAGGCAGAGCGGCCGTCGCTTTCCCGAGCCTCTATCGTCACCCCCCAGAATCTAAAATAAACAATCGTACTTAGACTGCTGTACCTAGGTTTTCGTCCCTAGGCTTTCTTTGTACGAGCGAGTTTGTATTGTGAGTCTAAGTTCAGTCCTCCGATAATTGTTCTGTACTTTTACAATCAATGGCAAATAATGTCAAACCTATTTTCGATATGTTCTTACAAGGGGGTAGGATACAGCTCCCTCCACCAAGGCGTGAGCCCCGAGCAGCAGAAATAGAGGACCCAAATTATTATCACTTCTACCGCTATGTCCATCATGCCACTCATGATTGCTTCCAATTGAAGCGGTACATTCAGAGTCTTATCGACTCCAAAGCTATGTCGATAGACTTTGAAGAGGTTACCGTGGTGGTAAATATGGTGTCTATTCAGTTCGGCAATTTCTCTCCAACAAGCACTCCAGACGGGGTCATACCTGTCCTTTGGGTAACGATGGAGGTTACTAATCTTCCACCCGTCTGGAGCAAACATCTGGATTGGTACCTCTCACCATATCACGAGGAGAGATTATGTGGGTGCATCCAGTCTTGGTGCCCGATGTTTTGCCTCCCTCCGATGTTCCAAGGCCATCTCAGCCTCCTCTGGCGGATAAGTCCAAAACAAAGAAAACTCGCTTCGACAGGCCACTCCGCAATGTTGTACCTCAGGGACTGGAGAGATCTTACAACTTTGATATATTAGCACAATTGGCTCATACGCCAGCAAAGTTGTCGTTATACGAGCTCCTAAGGCTCTCTATGGATCTTCGTGTCGCATTAAACGAAGCACTCCAAAATGCTGACGCCTACTTAGCCCAGGTCAAGCCTCCAAGGGAAGACCCTCAAGCAGATCTACAGTGCGACGATAGCATAGATGCAATGCCCAACATCATATTTACTCCTCAGGACATGTTGATGAAGTCCAATTTGCATGATCGCCCCTTGTACTACAATGGATACATAGGCGATATCAAGGTGGATCGGATGCATATCGACCCTGGCTCGTCAATAAGCATCATCCTGAAAAGCCTGCTCCAACTTCTTGGCATCCCTATGCATCGGCTAGCAGCAAATAATACTGCCATTAGCAGTTTTAACTCGGGAAGATGCAGTTGAAGTGCCAGATTGGTGACCTGAAGACGGAAGTTACCTGCTACGTCATAGATACAGACACCTCCTACAACATCCTCCTGGGACGTCCGTGGATACATGACTATATGATCGTGCCGTCCACCCTTCACCAGTGTTTCAAGTATGTCAATAAGCACGGTTCCATGAAAATTGAATTCGTCGACATTGACCCCTTCAAAGGGGTTGAATCCTATTACTCTTCGGAGGCTCGTCTATATGAAGAATCCAAGAAGTACATCACTAACAAACTGGAGACAGTCACAGGGCCAGAGGAACCCTTGGATAATTTACCTCCAGACTCGTAAATCAGGCAAAGCCATACCCCTTGTCGCAACTTTGCATGAAGAGGTGCCTGGTTCTCTCATTCAAGTTGCGCAGTCGGAACCAATGGTCATCTGCCTCCCAAAGTGAAGAGCCAAAGCCCATCATAGGGCCGATGGTGATCCGATTGCCAAAATCCATCCGAAGACAATCGGAAGACACAAAATCCCTTGTCGAACCAATTGTCAATCGTCTTCCCATGACGAGCCGACAACTGAATGTCGATCTTACGTACTCAGGCAAGCCAATATTGTAAGTTCAACCCTTGGTGGTCAAGTTGCCTAAGACGGCATCCCAACCTTTGGGATCGTAGGAGGTAGCCGAAGAGGACGTAGAACTCGCCGAATACCTGGAAGCACAGACGGATAGTCCCTCTCCTAATGATGTAATCCCCATGGACAGAGTTCCTTATCTCATCAATAAGAGGCTGCCGATTAAAAAAAGAAGAGAAACCATATACTACCTAGAGTATCGAGTTATGTACATCAAGTACCCCTGAACTTACACTCTGTTCTTCTATCCGATGGGACTCGCATTGCATCTCTACGATTGACAAGTCATGTATATTGTTACCTCTGAACTTTCATACCCATATCACCCATGTTGGGTTCTGTTTCAAAATCTATTACCCGTACCACTAGTGCACAGAAAGGTAATAGGTCCATAAAACTTATCCTAATCTATTGCTCGTACCATCAGTACACAAGAAGGGTAATAGGTCCACAAAATTCTTCCGACGAAAAAAACAACCACGTCCATATTACCTCTGATTTATTTTCCCATCTATCACTGGCAAATCACCCAATACATAGAACTACTACGTTGATAACACCTTTGAGTTGTTCTGTGTATCCCCATTTGGCCTACTCCTACCACTTCCTTATTACCTCTGAGTAGGGAGGCACTACTTCAGACCCATATTTACCATGTTCTCATTACCTCTGAGTAAATATGTCGGTATTCTCTACACTTGTTATCAGTACTCGCATCGCCAGTACACAAAATGGTAATAAGTCAACAAAAATTATCTTAATCTATTACTCGCACCATCGGTGTATCAAAGAGTCGTAGGTCCTCAAAATATCTTTCAAATCTATTTGCTCGTATTTTCAAAAATGCACAAAAGGGCAATAGGTCCACAAAAAGTCCCTCCAGGGGATATTCTTTATCAAAATGCTATTACAAGCTCCTCAGAGTAGAGTGAATGTATTCTGCTCCAACACTAAAAAAAAGAAGAAAGAGAGGGAAGGAGAAGCAAAATCTACTACTCATCAGCAACACATAACTTGATAAGAATGCCCTCCAGCTGCGCAGTTGAGCGCTCAATTCTCTGTATGACTCGAAGTTCAGCTTTCTGGGTTAATCTTTTGGCGACTTCCAGATGCTCTTGAGCCTGCCAATTTTCTTCTAATTTCTTCAGTGCTTCCTCTAAAGCAGCAGAGGCTCGTGTGACTTCATCAGTCTCTTTCCAGATCTTCTTACTCTCCTGACGAGTGGCTTGGAGCTCAGTCCCCAGAGATGTTAGCCTAGCCTGGAGCTAGAGGAGCTGCTCGTTAGTTTCGGCCATAGCACGAGTGATGGTCTCCTCACGAGTCAAGCAAATCTCTCCTACCCGGCTCAGCTTGTCATACTTAAGGAACAGCTTCTGGAGGTCCTTCTCCAAGGTGGGCTTGGTCGTCTCTTGAACAGCCTTCACCTTTTCCACAACTGATACAAGGAAAGCACGCTCCTGCTCCACTATGGCAGACATATCGACTTGTTGCAGTTTCTGCAACTAGATTAGGCACTGATTAGCCTCTGCCAGCTTGTGCTCCAGAAGGACGGCCACCCCTTATCCAGTCGAAGTGTCTTCAGCAGGGCAATCTAGCCTTGGGTGCAGTGGTGGGCTACGGCAAATGAAGTCCCTCTACTCAAAGCAGCCTCGACCCCCCATTTCAAATGGCGATAAAAGCTCTCGACAACGTCCCTTGACGACTCGTCCAAATTCTCCAGAGAGGAAGGCGTCGACGGAATAGCACCTAAGGGAGACAAACTCCTAACGACGAGACTCCCGTACAGCAGCAATCTTCTTTTTTGCAGCCCGAAGAAGCTGAAGGCTGGGCAGGGCAGAAGGTTCAAGTTCCAGGGAAGAAGCAGTTCTAATTGATCTCGTATTCGCAAAAGAGGTGGAAGGAGCCGGGATGTCTATGGTCAACACGGTGGAAGGTCCCTCAACTCGAGCCGATAGGGGAGAAGGAACACTTCTTGCTTGTACCGGATCAGCCCCTGGATCCTCTGCTATTTCCTTCTCTGTGGCCACATCTACCACCGGTAGCAGAGAGGCAGGTCCCGTAGGTCCAGCACAACCAGCAATCAGCTTGACACGAAGAAGATGGAGTTCAAGAAAAAAAAATTTCCTCGTTGGTAAGAAAGCGATATAGCTTACCCGAGGTGAAGGACAAAGGTTGAGGCTCAGCCGGAGTTGTCTCAGCTCTTCCCACCGCTTCCACAACACCAGTGAGGTCAACGGCGGCCCCCGAACTATCAATTTATGTCTTTTTCACCTCTGTTGCACCGGGCAGAGACGTAATGATATCAACACCAGCTTGTGAGGATCTCGTAACTCTAAGGTCGGGACCCAAAGAGGAAACCGCATGGGCGGCATCTGGTGATAAAAGGTTTGTCTCCTTCGATGCCTGAAAAGGAGAGCCTTCAGATAACATCTCAAGGACAACATTGGGGTTTGTCGTGAAAGAAGTTACCCCCATATTGACCTCAGTACCACTACCCGTTTCCTAGATACTAAGCCTACGAATCCGAGCCGCAACTCGCTTCTGAGAACGAGGTCTATCAGCGACATAAGCTTCAGGCCCGCTTTGTATACACGTAGGATTCGACACAGGTGAAGGCACACGTATAGCCAAAGGACTTGTAGAGGGCTGGAGATCTTCAGAGTCATCTTCCTCTTTCTCTGTGCTGTCAGAGTCAGAATCAGAAGCTTTTTTCTTTTTCTTCCTCGTCCTTTTTTGAGAGTCCCTCAGTCGCTCCTTCAATTTCGTACCAACAATAAAACTGGTACGGGGATCAAAGTCATTGGGAGGCATATTCACAAATACGTGACGAAGAGCCGCTATGTATGCGATATGCCCCGAAGTTTTGGCATTAGGTAAGATGAAGTTGGCCTGGGTATGGATCGACGAATAATAGTACCAGGCTCGGATACCATCCAAGACACTCTCCTCGAAACTCAGGCAAGGGTTAGGGCTATCCAAATATAATTAGCTATACCCAAATTATCGAGAATACCTGATAGGTAGGTACGGCTCTAGGTATACAATATTGTGGTTGCGGTACACTAGATGGGAGGGACGGATACTCTGCAACCAGCAAAATAGTTTTTCAGATAAAGACTCGGGTGCAACAGCACTATCAGGGTGAACGCGTCCCATCTCTTCCTCGGTAAAAGACAGGACCGACAAAAAAAAGAGTATCTATCCACCCGTGCGAGAGCGACTTGGCAATCAGGAAAACTGGTACAGTTCTAGGGCATGTCACGATAGTGGTAGATGAAGGCATCGTCACTTATCGTATTGCCTTCCGGACCAGGTCGTATCAGAGAGGGGCAATGCATCAACAACCACCCTAATAAATAATGATACGGTAGCTCGATTCTATTAAAAGGTTTCATAAGATCACGAGCGATGACTTTCGACGTAAAGGAACGAAGCGAAGACCCCTATGGATGCTGCATACCATAGCAGGAAGTAGAGCCAACTTGCCCCCCAAAACAGCTTCATCGCTGGAAGGATCAGGTTGCGGCTAATCCTTTCGATCGCACCAGAACCAACCAAACGACGCAAACCTTCAACCATATCATCAGGTATCCGGCCAAGATAGCCTTAGCAGACAGAGGTTGAGTATCATGATAATAATAGCTAAAAGTGTCACTCAGGCTCCCAAATCTATCACCAGCAGCACGGGCCCTCTTAGTACTTTGTACTTGAGCATCCACCTGCTCCAGAGATTGGGGACTCCTAACAGCAACTCAACCGGACGCGCTAAGGCTAAAAAGATAGCCAATCCTAGCCGTGTTATGAGGAAGGTTCCCTTCTGAACTATCATCCTTTTTTTGGATATTTGTTGACAGGTGCTATGGTGACATAGCAATTCCTGATATACGGCTAGGAACCCAGGATACCGTCGTTCTAGTTCTTCGAATTCTTTGTTTGTCGGGGTATACTCATCATAAGCTTCATCGCCCCAGGGCAATCTGGATGCACCATGCATCTCGTGAAGAGCAATCCCTATCTCTCCACCTGGAGTAAAGAAGGTCCCCGTCTGGCAGTTGTACATCTCAAGTAATGCCATAAATAATATCGGGTTCATAAACAAGCTATAGTAGGAGCCCCTAATGGCGTAATAGAGGCCAATCTATCGTAGGATGCCCTCATACTTTGCCAGGATCTAAGAAGTCATATTAACCCATGGAGGGGAACGATGTTGCCAGTTTAGTAAGGACAATATTCCTGCAGGGTAAGACCCTTTACGAGCAATCTGAATCAAAAAGGTGTCAGCTTCAGAGAAAAACATATTGGGCTTCAGATCGTTGATGAGACTGCCAAGAGCCAGCCCAATAACGGAGTAGCTCATTGATTCCTTTACTGTGACCACTGACATCGTAGGGTTGTTAAAACGGATATGGCCAACAAAGATCCCTTGCTGATCCAGAGTTAGAGAACTCGACATCTTCCTCTCAAAAGGTACCATATTGAAACCGAATAAGGAAAAGTGGCGCTCCATTAAGGGTATGTGAATTGCTTCCCCCTAAAAATAGAAGTCCCAACTCTCCAGAGTCTCTATGATGCTCGGATCAGAAATAGCCAGGGCATCCCCGAATAAAAACATAGGCTTCAGATGAATGCCGTTCAGTTGCCCGAAGTTCATCATGCTAAGTAAGAAAAAGAAAGACTGGTTTCTGATCTCCCTCAGCCGGTCTTCAGGTTGATTTCGGTTAATCTGAGTCGACACATGTTTGACTATATGGTCAAAATTTATACCCAACACAGATTGAGCATATCCTATCAAGAGGTCCCCCGAGGGAGCTAGGGGCATGTGCACTGCAAAAGACAGAGAAGAAGTAAAAGTTAGAAGCTCATCCCTTCAACCATGCGACCTAACCTAAAACAAGACCTATGCGGCATAGTGGCTTAAAGAATATGAGACGCATGCGGTTAGGTCATATGATCATGCAACGCAGTCATGGGAAATTTAGGCCACTCAATCAAAAAAAGGTGCTCATGCGGCTCAGTCATAAGACTCTCATGAGGCACTTATGCGGCTCAGTCACAAAGTGTTCATACGATTCAGTAATCAGGCACTTATACGTCTTGATCTCGAAGTGCTCCTGCGGCTCGAGATATGAAAACCCCATACGGCTCAATCAGGAGACACTTATGCGGCACAACTATGCAGTATTCATGTGGATCAATCCTGGGTCATTTATGCAGCGCTTATGCGACTCAGCTCATACGAACCTATCATACAGAACACATATGGTCCAACCGAGATAGGGCACGCATCGACCAAGCTTATTGCACAGAAAGCGATATAGTACGGGCCCGCGCATAAAACATACGACATGGCTATCGTCTTCCCACTGTCCTTATCTTTGATGGGAGGGTGTACGTCCGAATGAATGAAAGGAGAGCCCACCGCTCTCGACGGAGAAGAAAGTCCCTTTCCTTTGGCCGCAGCACCAGTCGACTTGGAAGCTTTGGGGGCCATTGAAGACAAGAAGACGAAGATGAAAAAGAACAAGGTAAAAGAGAAAATTTTCTCTTCAAAATAACTCCTATTTATAGAGTTTCTTAAAAGAGTGCCGCTTCGATTCTCGAGATCATTAAAGATAATGATGACGTTTGGGGATTTTATCCCTAGTAACCATCGACTTTATCTCGAAAAGAGAACCCAAATCCAAAATCGAATCAAGAAAATTAAATACAAAAGTGACAGCTGGCAGGCGGATGGGATCTCCCTATGGCTCAATATTTCCCTGTGGCACAAGATCTCTCTGTAGATTGAGATTTTCTTGCGACTCAAGATCTATCTGCAGTTCGAAAAATTTTCTGTGACTTGAAGACAACCTGTGGCTTGACATATTTTCATGATTCTTATTCAAAGTATTCCAAATTTGCAATTTGAAAACTTTGAAGGGGATCTTATAGAAGTATGAAAAATATGGGGTTCATGCAGATTACAAATTGCTGCATAGGTACTTTAGGCCAAACAGGTCCACATAAAAGAAAGCCGTATGACTAGTTCAATGACATATGCGGCCCGTCGACAACTAGCTGCAGAAGAAAGATATGTGGCCAAGAGGTGCAGTTCATCTGATAAAGCTGACAAGTCTTGACACTTCGACAAAAAGATAAGACTTGAGACGTCGCCTAAAAGCAGGGTTCGTACGCCTTCATGCAGCCAGAAGGAGTATCATCTAAGATGCATGAACCTTATGTGGCTTAGCCATATGTGGCCCCAAAGTCTACAAACTTTATGCAACCAAGAGTAACTGTGATCCAAACCGCATGAGCTTTATGCGGCCAAAATACAGAATCTATGCGGCTTAAATCCTTAAGCTATGTCTGGACTAAGGAAGTTTATGACTTAAGCCGCATGAGGCTCATGCGGCCCCACATGGTCGAAAGCTGAGAGATTTATACGGCTAAAAAAGTTATTCCTACGACAGGACGCATGGCAATCTGACCAAGTCCTAAACTACCCAGATTTGCTGCAACAAAATCCCAACAAATCGACACATGGCAGCCAAAGAGCGGGTCTTCGTGTGCCAATCAGCCATGTGGCAACAGGCCATCTATGCGGCTCAATATACATTCTATTATATATAGCAGGGTGCCACACCCCTGCAAAAGGCTGGCAACCTTCAAGAAAGCAATTTTTTCAATATCTAAAGACTGCGTCAGATAGTCCACGGAGTAAGACAGAGTTGATAGCACTTTTTTGAGCCTCCACCGTTACCCCCAGAATCAAAACTAAACAATTGTAGTTAGATTATTTCCTAGGATTTTTTTCTAGGCTTTTCTTTGTACAAGCGAGTTTGCAATCAATTTTAGTTTTCTGTAATACTTCTCTTTGATTTTTTATGGCAAACACGTGTCTCATTCTTCGATTATTTTGATAACCACCCAAGATCTCGATAGAAGTAAATCTTGACGTCCGCCACGTGTCAGCTAAGCAGAAGTCCGTATCGTGCAATGATAGCAAATCCTTTCATATCTCAAATCCGAGTGCATATCACATATGTGCCCCCCTTTCTCCATTAAAAGGAAGAAGTTTTTCCTTCAACAGAAGGACACATAAGGAAAAAAAGCAAAAGACAAAAGGCAAAAGGCAGAGCTTCGAAGTCTCCAACTCCGTTATCCTCTTGATCGATAACCCTAGGGTTCCAGCAAAGGTACCAGAAAGCTAAAAGTCTAACTCGTCGTCAAATCGTCAACAGAGTAAAGGAGCCGCTGTAGTGCTCGATCTCCACCGTCATACTTTCCCAGAATTCTTGTGCTTAGATTTTCTCGTATAGTAATCGATTGTACCTGTTTTTAAGTTTAATAAACAAAAAGTTTGTATAACCTTTTATGATGTCGAACAAAGATAAACTTCTTTCACGCTTACATGAATATTGTTCACATGAGTATCTCGATAGTAGGTACCCCTGGCCTGAATCACACACATGAGTGTTAAAGTGACAACAGGGTTTTACCGATTGAGACATTGAGGCACTCGGACCAGTTTTGTATAGTTTTCCATTGGCTGTGCATATGACTGTCAATGCGGACATTTCGTCTGCTGTCGGCATAGCAAACTGATCGTCTGAAGCGAGTGTTGCCTTGGATTTCTTTCTACTACCCCTAGAAGGTGCGTAGTATTCAGAGTCCAATAGAGTGGTTGGCATAGCACTTTGGCCGTGTAAGGCGCGTGCTAACGTTCAGAATCAAATATGGCCTTACACGATGGGCAGGCAATTCTGTCAAAGACAAAAATTCTTGCCTGCATAATGTCCCTCGTCATCATGTGGGTCACTGCACATTTCTTTCAGCGTTGTGCCTTCGCCAGGCTCGCCATAGGGGAGCAGTACTCCTCACTACATTTTGCCGAATTAGGAACTGAGCGAGACAGCATCTCAGCAGTAACCGAATCTTCTTCGGTGCTTCATCGATCAGGGGGTTCTGGAACGCAGTCCCCTCCGTCGTTCTTCTCATCGTAACCTCCTTTGGCACCCATGTGCGTTGAGTCTTCTTCAATTTTATGAACCGCTTTGAAGGACTCGACTTCTCCTCAGAAAGGAGATCTTCAAAAGTTTTTATTGGTTGAAACATACGACCAATATCTTCTGAGATGATCCCAGCAAGTTATTGTCAGATTGCGTCAATACCTTCTCTTTGGAGGAGAAGGAAGTCCCCAGAATAGTTGCCATATTGTTTGCCATAACAAAAGGTTATACAAAATTTTTGTATATTAAATGTAAAAAGAGTACAATTGATTCCTAAACAGGAGATCTAGGTACAAAATTTTGGAAAAGTGTGACGGTGGTGATCGAGCACTACAGCGGTTCCTTTACTCCTTTGATGATCTAACGACAAGTTGAACTTGCTTTGGCTTTCTGGTGTTGGTGATTGAAACTCTAGGGTTGCCAATTAAGAGGGTACCAAAGTTAAAGATTTTGAAGCCTCTTTATCGAAGAAAAACTCCTTTTATTTATAGGGGAGCACATATGCGATGTGCATAAGGATTGTGCAGGAATGCTGCACATAGAGATATGAGAGAATCTCGAAGTTTCACGGTGGGGGCTGCTGTTGAGCTAACACATAGCAGATGCTAGGATTCTTTTTTATCAAGATCTTTGGAAGAGTTATCAACAACTGAATAAATGACTTGTGGCGTGTGTTAATTATTGATCGAATAAACCTAAGCAGATTTTGTTCCTATCTCCGAGGTTGGATTTTGTCCTATCTTAGTGGGCCATTGGTTTAAACAAATCGATTGGATGTAGCCCTCGTTTATGAGAACAAAGTCCATCGTTATCTATGGTTTAAACAAACCGATAGGATAGGGCTCTTATCAACAAAATCAACCTATGTTATATCTAAAGAGTAGTGGTTTAAACAAACCAATTTGGGTACTATCTGAAAAGATACCCATGGAACCTTGCCACCTGCGCTTCTAGCGAAGATTCTATGTCACATACTTTTAGGCTACGAGTAGACTATTCTTCAGGCGACGGAGTCGCTACACTTTTAAAGCGACGAGATGACTGTGCTTCGAGCGATAGAGTCACTACGCTTTTAGGACGGCAAGTGCACTTGTGCTTCAGACGATGAAGTCATTATGCTTTAGGGCGACTAGTAGACTTGTGCTTCAGGCGACAAAATCACTGTACTTTAGGGCGACGAGTAGACTTATGCTTTGGGCAACAGAGTTACTATGCTTGAGAGCGAGCAGTGGACTTGTGCTTGAGGCGAAGAAGTCACTGTGCTTTAGGGCAAGTAGTGGACTTGGTCTTGAAGATGAATAAGTTACTGCACTTTAGGTTATCGCCAGGGCATTGTGGAAGGAACGAGCTGACTGCGGTCTTGAGTCGAGGAGAGGGCACCGTCAGTTATCTTTGCTTCGGGGACGAAGGAGCTAGTTCTGTTGAAGTCTTTTAAGAGCAATTAATGACTTCTCTTTTGATGGACGAGTCGGTCGTCCTCTTCTTTAATTACTGCCATCTTTTAGGAGAATTCTAAGAAGTTAGTGGCCTAGGATTCAGTCAAAATAAGCCTATTAAATGAGGTTCATTATGCTGAGTTTCAAGTTCATCCATTAATTCGGGGGCCTTTGATCGACGGCCATATGGAATGTGGATTGGACCACAATTACCATATATAAAGAAAAGCTTTCCCGAAGGGTTGTGTCTTCTGTCTCTTAACATTCCCATTGTCAAGCTCGATCCTGACTTAGCTTCGAACGGCCGTTGGCCTTGTACAAGTCGACTGTTGGTTATAGATACCTTCATTCCAAGAAGCTGTGTCCTTGTAGAAGAACTACGGCTGAGTTCTGAGATGCACTTGAGTGTTTGGCATAACGAGGTCGAACCTGAACAACATCTTGAAGGTCTTCGAGATCCAAGCTTTTGGATTTGGATTGATTGCCAATCCGAAGAGCCACAGGTTGTGCTCTGCCCTGCTCAATGGTGGTTGTACAGCCTGTGCTGTGGATTGAGTTCTTGTTCGGGCCAACAGCTGCTTCAGGAAGTGGCTCGCACGGACAGTGTTGCACGTTTCGGCGGCTGCACATCTGTGAAGATTAATCCCTTTATAGATTTTTAAGCGCTTTAATTCTTTTCTTGATGAATCTGTAATAGATCCTTGTAGACATGATTTTAATAAAGAAGCTATTTTCCTATAATCATGACGAATCTGTAATAGATCCTTATATACTTGATTTTAATAAAGAACTCTTTATGAACTGTGACTTTGATTTTTTGTCTATGCTTTTGGGTACCTGCGCTTTTGTGAAGCTTTGTGTAGCGAGAACACTACATGAACTTTTGATATGTCTGCCCTTTTTTATGCTTCTATAATGGTTAGCCTAGGAAATCCCGAGAAACTTCTCCATACTCCTTCCCATGCCCCTCCTTCTCATTAATATTACAAAAGAGCCACCCTTCATATGCTTCAGGAACAAGGTCCACCAAGCTACATAAAGGAAGCATTTCCAAACACAAATTACATAAAATTTATTACATCAATTTCTCCACAAAACAAATCCCCATTCTAGCCATTTCGGCCATCTACCACTGGCCAACCCTTCCTCCGGCCAACCGCCATCACAACACCACCTCCAATATCATCATCGACCACCACCATCATCATCATCACAACCATCACCTAGGACCACCAGCCTCTTGACCCCGATCATTGACTCCTTATTGTCTAGATCAACCCCAGCCTAGTCACCGCCAACAACTACTTTGCCCTGATCGATCAATCGAACTACTTCTCCTCCTTTCTAGTACCATCAGACTCTATCGCCCCACTTCCTGTCTCCAGACCAGAGCCACTCGTCGTTCTTCTCCGACTCAATCGCTACCCCATATAATCAAGGAGATCACCACTCTCACGACTAACGTCACCGCCACCGTTCCTCCACCCATCAGATATGGCTTCTCCAGCTTGAGACAAATATCCCCTGACCTCCACCGGTCTCACCACCATTAGCTCACTACCACCACCTTCATCACTATCGTCTCCTTCACCAATCCCCTTTCTGGCCATGATCGACCAACAGATCAGACGACTGAGGCCCTTCTTCGTGCCCAACGTCGAGATCTGGTGAACCATCACCGGTGCTGCCTCCACGCACCATTTGTATGCCGCCATAGTAAGTGCCTATCTATTTCCCTCTCAAAATTTCTAGGAAGACACTCTCTCTTCCTTCCAATCTCTGCTCTCTTTCAACCCACGCTCTTCCTTCCACTCTTCATCTCTTAGCCTCTCCCCCTCTTTGTCACTCTACCCTCTCTCTCTCTCTCTCTTATTATTTTTCTTCTTCTTCTTCTTCTTCTTCCTCTTCTCCTCCTTATTTTTCTTTCTCTTCTTACTTTCTCTACTGCCTATCTCCTTATAGAGAGCATGCTTTATAGACTTAACTGCAGGCCGAGTCGGTGGCCTAGGCTAGGCTCAGTCCCAAAGGCTCAGAATGAAAAAGGAAAAGAAAAAAAAGAAAATAAGAATTATTTTGTACTGACTATGGGCCGGTTTTAGTATTTTTAATTTGGCTGGGCCGTGAACCTTAGGATATAGGAAATTTCAGTGTTATTTTGATTAATTTGTTAATAAATGGTTTTGTGGTTTTTAGTATGGGCTGGACCTTGTAGATTTTTAGTGGCTTATATATATATATATATATATATATATATATATATATATATATATATATATATATATATATAAATATATATATATATATATATATATATATATATATATATATATATATATATATCATCTGTACCTATTTTCGTGTCGATATGTTCGTGTCGTACACGTCAACTACAACTAATTAAGGCAAATATACGCAGTGATTACTTTCATTTCCTGATAGTTGTTCTATTTTTTGATTTAGATACGCATTTTGTGTTTCATGTCACTCTTGCTACACGTAATTAGTGTTTATGGATTCTATTCATGATTCTCGTATTTCGTGATCTTCGTGCATCGTAATTTCGATATAAGGGTATTTTTGTCAATTTAGTAAATGTTTGGTAATTGTATTTGTGATGATAATATTTATTATTATATGTACTGTTTGTGTGCTAGCTAATTAGAACAGACCATGTGATTAGTTATTATGTTAGTGGGCTAGCCTATTTATTAGACTTGTGTTAGTGAACTCAATTAGATTTGACATGACACAAGAGCCCAACAATTAGATTTAGACGACACATGGACCAACACTTTAGATTAAACTTAATTAGTCATTCCATTTGATAAACAGAGATTAGTCTAATTTTCCAAATTATGATTAGAAGCATCCATCCATTAAATTAGCCTTCATGACAAACTTGGAGGGCACTTTGGACATTTTGCATTATTTGTGGAGAGAATTACTTGGTTGGCCCAATAGAGGGGGGGAGCACTCTCTCTCTCTCTCTCTCTCTCTCTCTCTCTCTCTCTCTCTCTATTCCTCTTTATTTATGACATTTAATTCTAATTTGGTGTTCTTTCCCAAATTGATCCATCACTATATCAATTCCTCTCAATTCTACTTCAATTCCTTCCCAATTCTCTTTATTCTCATCATTTGGAGGAGCCTAGAAGCTTGGTGGCTAGGAGCATTAGAAGAGGAGGCTATTGCTAGGAGATCATGTATGAATCATGTCCATAGGACTTTACATTGGGAATCCATCTCCCAATAGGTATATATCTCAATTTCTCCTATATATAGACTCTAATTATTCAATTTGACCCTTAGGAATCCACCCATGGACTAAGACTACCTATAGGAGGAAGAATTAGGCTCTAATAACCCTTTATGTAGAAGTTGTATTGAGTTTTGTGTCCAATTTGGGTAAAATTCAAGATTGGTGCACCAAGTGTTTGTCATTTGATAGTCTAGATCTATTTATACTTATTTTAGTTGTGTGTGTCTAGATCCGTATCCACAATTGGATACGAGTAATCCATATCATAATACACTAGGACACGGAGTCATTTTGAGGGTCTTTTCCTCTGACACTTGTGGCACACATACCAAATTCTCTATGACACATTATATTAGAGCTATATTGTTTTAATTAGGCTCTAACTTAGGTTTTGGATATGCTCACGTGATTTGGGTAGAATCAGACAATGTTTGGTATAGATATCTTGGGTATATCACAAGAATATCGCAGATTGGTACGATAGTAGGGTGATGCACACTAAGTGTTTGGTATGGTACATTATTTGAGTGGTATATGTGTGCATGGGTCTATAGAGTGATGTGTTTCATGTGTGTTGGAGAGGTTAAAGTACCAATTTAATGTATATATGTGTATGTGTGTGTGTGTGTCATGATAGTGGTGGCTTAGGATACCCAATTGAGGGACATGTATGTATGTATGTATATATAGATATATGTATCTATATATGTATGTAGATAGGTATATATATATATATATATATATATATATATATATATATATATATATATATATATATATATATATATTTATCTATATGTATGTAGATATGCGAATGCATATGTATCTATATAGTTAAGGTGTGTGTGTGTTGTAGTGCAAGGAGAGACTGGTGATATAGAGGTGGAAGTAGACAATGAAGGGGGAAATTAGTTAGCAGAAGTGTAGAGGGGATAGCAATGTGCAGCCTAGAGGAGGGATTGTGCAGTGGGAGACTGTAGTGTAGCAGCTTGCTACACACACACACTAACAACAACAACATGTAGTAGTAGTGCATGACAGTACGTAATATGAGGGAGATAGCTTGTTAGCAATAGCAATAAGGGGGGTAAGGTAGTAGACAGGGGATGCTAGGGAGGGCTTATGCAGCGATGACAGTTGCATTGCCGACAAAGCAGCAGTTGTAGCAGTTCAATAGATTATAGATAGCAGTAGGAGTTACATAGTAGTAAGGGAAAGCAAGTAGTACCACTAACAGTTTAAGTACACAATAGTGGACCTTGTCTAGCTTGGCTTAATGTCATGCACGAATTTCAAAGAATCGATAGTCGTCCCCCGGGTGTGATGTCGTGCTAACCTAGGTTGCGATCGCACAAGTCATAGTCATAAGGTTATCCAAAACACAACATCTAAGAGAGTACGCAGAGAAATTGAACAACACATTGAGGGCGATAAACTTTTTATTTTATGGATAATAGATATCATTTACAAGACTCTATTACAATCATGCCGTGCGGGCTTTACAAAATGACTCGATTACAAAATGAACGCTGATAACATAATCATTCCGTACATACATCCCTCAATTTACAACAAAAGTATTCCAGCCACCTGGAATAGAGGAAAGCCGAGACATGTTTTTTAGACTAATCCAGAGAGTATTCAAAAGTGGAATAGCGAGAGTCTTTGACACGCGGTCGAAGCTTCAAAACACGAACGTCGTCTTGGTTAGTTAGCATTTTCCTCCGGATTCGTGGCACCTGCGAATAGCGAGGGTTAGTACGATCACATGTACTGGCGAGTGGCTAATAAAACCTAAGCTTCCATTTGTTCAAGCAGTTTTATAAAAATATGTTAGCCATTTTGTGATCTTTCTAGCCGTCCTGATTGATTTGCATGTTAACATATTCAGAGGCAAGCTTTCGATAGGCAATGAAACATAACTTACGATACATCTTACCCATGGTAGAGCATGCTGTTGCAGCGTAACTTACCATATTCCTTTCCTGTCATATTTATAACAAGCTTATAATTTATATGCAAGTGTGGGTCACTGACAATTCAAGCCATCCTGGACGTATAGCTTGGTCGAGACAATGCCACTTTCAGTGCGCGTAGCTAGCCCCACTGAAAGTCCCGAATGACCCGTGCTAGCATCCAGCACATCTATCTTACATTCTTCTTAGGCCGAAACGGTCCTGTGGCCTCGGGTTACCGTTCGAGGAAGCGAAGCCTTGCGCGCAAGTTGTCCATGACCAAGCTTAGGTTAACAAGTTATTCAAGCACATTTTATGGTATCGTTGGGACTATTATATAATCGATTCATTTACTTGGTTTTGCAGATCCTAAAATAATTCTCTCTCTTTTCTAGAACCTTATATTTTCTCTTTTTGAGCATAGAACTTGTATATTCCCGTAAATCATCCTAATTCGACGTAGTTATCTTTGCCCTCTTTTTTGCAACAGAGGGACGAGGTAAAGGAGGTCAGCCACTCACCTTAATCTTTTGCTTCATGCGAGGGACTGGTTGGCTGCTCTTAGATGTCGCCTATGTGATCACCTTCAATCGCATAAGCAACTGATTAGAATACTGTGTTATTCAAAGGATTCGATATGAATACGATGTTTGAAAATGCTAGCCATGAAAACCATCGAAAATATTAACGAAAACGCATTCACGAAAACCAAAGCCAAAGCCGAATCAAGCGCGGCATGAAAACCAGAGCAACGGAAGGTCTCTCTCAACTCAGCCGCAGAGCCAATCCTTGAGGTGCAACCCATTGAATATGGGACTTGATTCCGAAGAAACCTTTCCATAATGAGAAAAGGATCTTAATTTAATCGTTCCCGTTCGACCGATTCAACCGATCCCAACATATCGGTTCTGACTGAATCTGTAGCGATAGTATTCCTTTCTCGTGCACCTCGTGGATGGAAATGGGGCACGATGTAGGGACGAGGCACTACACCATAACCAACTAAAAAAAAGTTTTATCCTCAAAACTTAAGAATAGAACCTACCTCTAAGTGAACAATAAAGGAAATTTTTCCTTCATCTCCGATTCAAGTTCCCAGGTCGACACTTCGACCGAATGGTTACTCCAGACTATGTAGACGAGAGGGATCATTCGATTCTGCAGCAGCTTATCCTTGTATTCCAAGATTTGGATTGGCTCTTCAACGTAGGATAAATCGGACTTCAGCTCCAGCTAACCAAAATCTACCATATGGCTTGGGTCGTGCACGTACTTCCACAACTGAGAGACGTAGAAAAAATCATACACACCTACTAGCACTGGCAGCAGAGAAATTTTATAGGCCACTAGAGCGACTCGTTTAAGTATTTCGAACGGCCCAACGAATCTCGGACTCAACTTCTCTTTTGTACCAAATCGCGTAACTCCACGCATAGGCGACACATTAAGAAATACGTGATCGCCTTCTGAAAACTCGAGGGGTCGATGGTGGATGTCTACATAACTTTTCTGACGACTCTGCACAGTCTTTAATCTTTTTCGAATGAGTTTGACCTTCTCCATGGTCTGTTCCACTAGCTCCGGGCCAAGAATCTACCGTTCCTCGACTTCATCCCAGCAAATGGGTAATCTGCACATCCGGCTGGACAAGGGTTCATACGACACCATTTGGATGCTGGACTGATAGCTATTGTTGTATACAAATTTGGCCAACGGTAGATAAACTTTCCAACTTGACTTGAAGTCAATTTCGCAGAGCCGTAACATGTCTTCGAGAATCTGATTCATACGCTCTGTTTGACCATCGGTCTGGGGATAGGGAGGTGAGCTGAACTGCAACTTGGTACCTAGATCCGACTAAAGGCTACTCCAGAAGCGCAATAGAAATCGTGCATCCCGATCAGAGATGATAGATACAGGGACTCTGTACAGCTGTACTATCTCGTCAAGATAAATCTAAGCCAGGGGATCAACGCTCCAAGTAACTTTAATGGCAATAAAGTGTTCTGACTTGGTTATTCGATCAATAATGACCCAGATGGCATCATTTCCCCGCGACTTCTTTTGTAGGCCAACAACAAAGTCCATAGTGACATGGTCCTATTTCTATTCTGGAATGGCAAGGTTCTGCATCTCCCAGCCCGGTCTTTGATGCTCAGCTTTTACTTATTGATATGCCATGCAATGCGACACAAAGAATGCCACATCTCTTTTCATTCCGTGCCACCAGAAGGTCGTGTGGAGGTCTTTGTATATCTTTGTGCTGCCAGGATGTAAGGTATATTTTGTATAGTGCGCCTCCGTCAATATCTTCTATCTATGTTCAGAATCGTCCGGAATGTATAGCCTATCCTTCAATCGAAGTATGCCGATTTCTTCCGCAAAGTAGGTCGCACTACCTGTTGAAATTTGCTCTCGCACTTCATTCAGGTATGGATCATCCTTCTGAGTAGTCTTGATCTTTTTTCGTAAGCTCGGCTCTAGCTGCATCTGCGCCAACTGCATATCCCTGAATCAAACCCGGAGGTTGATGCCCATCTCTTCTAAGTCGCGTAGAAATCTGCGGTCGATGGATAGCGAGGCAATATACTTCCGACTCAGAGCGTCTGCTACAATATTTTCTTTGCCCGACGTATAGTAAATAGTAAAGTCGTAATCTTTGATCAGTTCAAGCTAACGCCTTTATCGCAAGTTCAGCTCCTTCTGCGTGAATAAATACTTGAGGCTCTTGTGATCCGTATAGATCGTTCATGCCACATCATAAAGATAGTGATGCCACAATTTTAACGCAAACACAATCGTCGCTAACTCCAGGTTATGGGTGGGATAGTTCTTCTCGTACGGCTTTGTTTGCCATTGATTGTAAAAGAATAGAACAATTATCGGAGGACTGAACTTAGACTCACAATACAAACTCGCTTGTACAAAGAAAACCTAGGGACGAAAATCTAGGTACATCAATCTAAGTACAATTGTTTATTTTAGATTCTGGAGGGTGACGGTAGAGGCTCGAAAAAGCGACGGCAGCTCTGCCCTACTCCTTGGACGATCGGGTGCAGCCTTGGCTCTGTAGAAGAACTGATTGGTATTGACGAAGAAATGCTCTCCTTTTGATCTCTGTATATTCTCTCTCTAGCTCTTTTTTTTATCTCCGATCCTTCTTCGCAAGGGAATGGTACCTTGCTATTTATAAGAGTGGGGGGCATCATTAGGGTTTGTAATGTTTGCCCATTCTTAAAAGTTAGCGGCTAAGGATCACTGGATCTGGGTCGTTCATCTTGAATATACTAGATTTAAGCAATAAATGTGATTGCATCAAATCTTTTGTGGGTAATTAATGATGATTGACATAAATCCTCCTGATTTGTCATGCCAACCTCGGATTTCTCGACACGTGTCATTAATTTGCTTGATTACAAATGATCTGATTTGATCCCAATATTTTATTGGGATTTGTTGAGGGATTTCGATCAATTTGATGCCATGTGCCCCGCTATTATGCCACGTGTCTTAACCACAAGCCACTGTAGAAATCTGAGCCGTATGAAAGTTGCTCCTCATTGAGCTGCATAAGGCTGGCCACGTGTCAAGGCTGCTTGAGAGTGGCCCCCTGAACATTTGGACCGTATGGTGACGATCTGAGCCGCATGAGTGTAGGCGACCGCATGATGGGTGCCTTCTTCGTGAACCGTATGAAGATAGTCTTTGTGAGCCGCATGAAGATAGTCTTCGTGAGCCGCATGGGGCAGCATCGACCTGAGCCGCATGGAATGGTCTCTACTTGAGCCGCATGCGACTGTCCACATGTTAAGGCCGCATGACAGTTTTTGGATCTCGGGGGATCGTGTCAGAGATTTTCTTCACTTCCCTAGGAGTCTGCCATTATGACGGAGTCATAATTGTATTTTTGGGTCGGGGCTGTCATGTATCAAAGCTGTCAGCCGTCAAAGCATTTAATGCAGTAAAGGACAAAATGGAAGAGTTGTTTGCAGGCCACATGGCTCCCTTCTGAGCCGCATAGAACTTGTTTGAGCCGCATAGACGCTCGAGCCGCATGGATACTTGAGCCACATGAACTCTCTGAGCCGCATGGGGCTCTCTGGCCGCATAGATCCTTCTTTATTCTTTTCCATGCTTCTACAAGACCACCTTCAAAGTTTTTAATTTGCAAAATTGAAATACTTTGAATAAGAAGCATGGCTATGTATAAACTCTTCTGGCCGCATATGGTGTTCTGGCCGCATGGATGTCTCGGCCGCATGGATGTCTCCACCGTATGGATGTCTCAGCCGCATGGATGTCTCGACCGCATGGATGTCTCAGCCGTATTGAGTAAATCAGCCGCAAGGACTTTCGGGCCGCATATCTCCTTGCCACGTGTGCGCGTCATTAATTGCCTCAAATTCGTTTTAGTGCCGCCTTTAGGGGAAATCCCAAGGGTCGGCTCATTAAATCTTTGAATTTTATGCTCTGGATGAATCTCCTTTATGAGAGAGGGGACAAAATTCGAGGAGTCGGTTTCATCTTTTCCGAGGCGGTTATTAGTCAACGTGTTCCCCCTCTCTTGTCCTCCTATAAATAAGAGGAGTTTAAGAGAGAAAACTTCTTTACTTTCTCCTTTACTTCGAACTTTCCCTACCCCGTTGTCATCCTCTTCTTCAATCACCAATGGCTCCCAAGAAGACTGTTGCGGCGAAGGGCAAGAAGGCGGCGTCTTCTTCGTCTGCGACGGCGAAGGTCAAGAAGACTGCCTTTACTTCGACCGCGGCCGCTCCTCCGCCGGCCGAAGTGCCCGCAGCTCACCCTAACGTCCATCCCCCTATTGCTGGTAAGGACTTTATGTAGATTTAAAGAACCCTAACTGCTATGGCTACGTCGCATGCTTTGTGCACGAGCCTTTATTTTCATATGAGCCGCATGTTCGTCCTATGGCCGAGCCGTGAGCCGCATAAGAATAGCCACTGTGGTCGCATACGCGCTTCGCCAACGAAGCCGCATAAGCTACACTAAGCCGCATAGATTCTCACACATTTGTCTGTCACGTGGTCCGCACGAACTTATCCGATCGCTGTGGGCCCTTATGAAAGCAATGCCGCATGACCCTTCACTAAATGGAGCCGCATGAATGTTCTTCTGAGCTTGAGTCGCATGAGGCTTCAGTAAGTTGGAGCCACATAAGTGTTCTCCTGAGCCACATGAGACTTCGTTAAGTTGGAGCTCAAAAGCACCCATTAGTTCCTTTTTTTCCATTTTAACTAATCTTTTTCTGTCTTCTTCTTAGTGAATTTGCCGGTTAATGCTGCTGGAGAGCTCCTGGTAGGCAGTGCCCAAGCTGTTCTGGGCTATAGGTATGACTATATAGTCCAGCATATGGCGGACCAGTTTTCGAGTGACGAGCCTCCGGCGAGATTGAATGCCCTCAAGAATCAGTCTTTCTATTTTCTTAACGCTATGATGAACTCGAGGAAATTAGAAGGGGAATACTTGAAGCCCGCATTCTTCTTTGGAGATGCCTTGACTGTGAAGAACAGTCAGATTCTGGAGGTGTCAGAGAACTGGAGTTTTGTTTCTAACAGGATGGCGATCCGCATCCCTCAGATGGAGCGTTACTTCCCTTTATCTTGGTTCAATATGCTCCCACTGGACCGGAAGATGGAAGATTCTTTAACTCCTACCCGAAGTAGGATGTTTGTGGGAGACATCCATTATAACAACAGCCTAAAGTCAGTGTGTGCGGGCAAGGTGCACACCAGCCGTTCTGTAATGGGATTGGCCCCGGGTACTTTTTTGAATGTGCCGGGTCCCAATTTTATATTTTCTACAGCCGATACTTTTATGAACCAACTTGCTCGGAAGGGCTCCTATCCCATTGGTCGGTTGATGCTCCCTAGCTGGATACATCCTATTCCTTCGTGGACCAATCTGTTTATGTTAATTTTTGTGAAAGTATGAGGCCTTTCTGTGTGAGATTGGTCTTTACCATGTAATTCGGGGCACCAGCCATGGCTTGCCAATAAACAAGAGGTTATTTATATTTTTGCTGGAGATGTATAACCGCCGTACGGGAACCTTCTATACGCCCGTAGGGGAAATGGGGCTTGCGCTCCATGAAATGCATGCGATCTCCAAGCTTCCTTGGGGGACGAAGCTTTTGAGGGGTGTACTCCTACGAATGAGGAGTTCGAAGAGTTGGAAAGATGGTATCCAGGCTTCGTAGCTCTTTATTAAGAGATATTATGCCATTATAGCACATGTCATCAAATAGCCAAAAAGGAGAGCAGCTCGGAAGGGAATGCCCCTCATACCAAGGACTGGGTGCGGTATCTCTTCACGACGGATGCCTCAGGTCAAGTTACTCCCCGACGTCCTCAATCCCGGGACGCGGTAAAAGCCTTAGTGTCGTCAGCTAAGAGGGTGGCCACCACCAGCGACAGATTCGGGAGTCAGACCAACTCTTTCGGTTATTTCTATCAGGACACCCAAGAGTTGTCAGAGAAGGCGCTCCTGGCGGGATTCTTGATGATATGGCTGCGAAATTGTGTAGTCTCGGGAGGAACAGGTTCTATCGAGAGGATCAGTCGCAATTTCATCCTTCCGGCTGTGAAGTTAGTTTTGCGAGTCCGGCTAGCTCTCCTCCCGGCTATGGTGTGCAGCATACACCGTAGCCTTCGTACTTTTACATCCAAGGTCATTGCCCGCGATGTGACGAAAGATTTTGAACGGACCGAGCTGCCCTATCATTATTTGATAGGGTGGCTGTTGATGCATTATCCGTCTTTGATGAGACCGGGCTCTGAAGACGGCGTAATTGATGACGAAGCTTTTATCTTCCGCTATCGTATTGAGTCTTGGGAATTCGAGACCATGCGTGCTTGCCGGATGGCACTGGCGAGGGCAGACATGTACAACATTTTTGTATCTGTCCTTCGTTTTACTGAGGAGGAAATAGCGGCTGTCCATCTCGACGGTATTGGTCCCCCACAACTTTTGGATGGCCAGATGCTTCTGTGGCTGCGTAACATCCACCCCGCTCATCTGGTGTATCGCAACCGTAACAATATTTTTCTGGAGCCTTATCTGCCTAGCAGGTTTGCCCGGCAATTTGGATATAGTCAGCTTTTTCTAGACAGCCCCAGCTCTTGTCTTGGTTTTGAAGGTAGCCTTCTTGATGGCATCAGATCCTGGCATTACTATGATACATTCCATACCCGTACCGTTTTTTTAGTTCCTGCTATCAAGGCGTCGGTAGAGATCTTGTATATGGCGCCTCTGTACCACGTCATGGCGAACAAGCCCCCTGTCGATTTTAACCCGAGTACCAGTTTCATCGTTGGTACCGGCCTGGATGAGGGTTCCCAAGGGGCCAAGACAAGAAAGAGGAAGAACAGAGTCGAAGTACCGGATTCGGACTCCGCTGCTGCAGATGACGAAGGCGACGAACATGATGGAGATGACTCTTCCCTTCCAGTGGCAGATGTAGGGGCGGATCAGCCGCCTGTTTTGCCAGATGAGATGGTGGTAGATCAGCCATCCGTTGCACCCGGCCTTGCACGAAAGCGTAGCAGGCAACTTTCTCTTGTCGGCGGCATTCCTCGCTCTCGGAAACTGGTTGTGACCAGACACCGCGGGCTAACTATAAGGGAAAGAGGCGAAGAAGTTGACCCCGCATCAGAGGTAAATAAGTTATTACCGGTCCTTCCTTTCTTTTAGCTTTGATTTTAATCATCTTCCTTCCCTCTTGTAGGCGTCAGAAGAAGAGGACTCTCGAGTTGCCGAGGTCGTGACTCGGGATGACGGGGGCTCCGGTGAGCCTGCCCCTGAAATTGCTGAATTCCGTCAAGATGATGCTGATCGAGTTGCCTCTCCCTCTGAGGTGGCTGGGTCAGAGGAGCTGGCCAAATTTAATTTGGAGATCGCGGGTGAGGAGACCCTGCCAGCTGCGAACGAGCTGTAGCCTCCATACTCCTCTCCTGGTAAGATAAGCCGAATCTTAACTTGCGAGGAGGCCTATCTGCTCTATCATCACATCCTTCGGGTCACGTCGACTGATCATTGTCATGGACATGCAGATCCTGCCTCTCCAGTGTCGAGGATGGACATTGTTGAGACAGATTCTGTCGAAAGGGCACTGGCGGAGAGGAGCATACCTGCTGCCCTTCCTGCTCGTCTTGATGGTCCTCCTGCTCACTCGAGTTTGACAAGTCCAGTGATGGGACAACCAGGGCAGGGGACGATGGTCCTCGTGTCTTCCTCTGCTCGGGCAGCCCAGAGAGTCGACCTCTCCGCCCTGCCAAGCGTCCAGGCTCTTCGGGTGGCAGAGGAAGAGTTAGCCGCTATCCGTGCATCATTCTGCTTGAAAGTTGCCCCCCTGGTGGCAAGTTCTGGTACTACTCCTTCGATGCTGCCGGCCACGCTTCCTCTGACGTCGTCCTCTACAGAGGTCCTGGACGAAGCGTTACAGGACGTGGTCGACAGCTTTTATCGTCACTTGAAAAGGGGGATAGAAGCTGCTGTGGAGAGAGGGACCTCTTTCGTCTTAGCCCGACAATGCGCCTAGGGTCAAATTGATATCCTTAAGGCCCTTCCTGGTGGGGCAGGGGTGGCTGCACTTCTGGAGACAAAATTGCTGGAGACTGATCAGCTGGTGGCCCAGCTTCAGGTACTGCGGCAGGTTGATATGTCTGCTGCTATAGGTCAGGAGCGTGGCTCCCTCACAACTGCTATAGAGAAGGCGAGGCTGCTCAGGATAAAACCAGGCCGGCCATACTGGAGGGTCTCCGCACTCTGTCTGATCGATATAATCAATTGAGCCATGAGAATGAAGATGTTACTGTTTGCCATTGATTGTAAAAGCACAGAACAATTATCGGAGGACTGAACTTAGACTCACAATACAAACTCGCTCGTACAAAGAAAGCCTAGGGACGAAAACCTAGGTACAGCAGTCTAAGTACGATTGTTTATTTTAGATTCTGGGGGGTGACGATAGAGGCTCGGGAAAGCGACGGTCGCTCTGCCTTACTCCTTGGACGATCGGTACGCAGCCTTGACTCGGGGAAGATCTGCTTGGTCGTTGACGAAGAAATGCCTTCTTGCTCTCTCTCTGATTGCTCTCCTGGCTTCTCTCTCTCTGTGTATATTCTCTCTCTGACTATGGGGGAAGTCTCTCTGTGTATACGTATTCTTCTCTGGTTTTTTTTTGTATATCTCTCTATATATTACAAGGGAATGGCACCTTGCTATTTATAATAGTGGGATGTGATCACTAAGGTTGCCAATGATTAGCTCTTGGAGATGGCGGCGACCTGGGGATTGATCAATCCAGGCCGTTCGTTTCTGATTGTGACGAATCAGAACCATTAAGGGTAGATTACACCAAATCCCCATTAGCAATTAATGCTGATTGGCATAAATCTTTCTTATAATGATTCTCTAATATCTGCGAATAAATCAAATTTATTCTCCTGCCACGTGCCCCAGATCATTAGGATTCGACCCGATCTTAGATTGCCATAAATCTGGAAGATTGATCGGCTGAGAACACGTGTCATGAGAGCCAATGGTGAGACTGGAACCGCATGGAGATTGGGCCGTATGAGATTTAGGCCTGTAGAAGCATGGAAAATATTAGAATAAAAGCATAGATAGCCCATGCGGCTTTGGGTAGCAAGCCTATGCGGCTCATACTGGAGTTGCCCCATGCGGCCCGAAAGAAGACCCTCAGACTCATGCGGTTCGGGGATATATGCGGTTCAGCAGGAACATGCGGCTCAATTGACGCCACGTGTGATCCCCCCACAGCTGGCTACGGGAGTAATGGCCTCATTTAATGCTCTGACACGACTCGACGGCTGTGACGTCTCTGACATAAAGTGTCATAATGGCTCTGCCATAATGACAGACTCCTCGGGGAAAGAAGACAATCTCTGACCCGATCTGTCAGAAATCCTAGATTGCCACGTGGCAAAAGTCTCATGCCGCTCGGGTAGAGAACAGCTTCATGCGGCTCATTGAGGAATCACTCTAATATGATTAACAGGAATCCGCCATATGCGGTCCACCCATAGCCCGGTCTATGCGGCTCAATACCATGTTAACTCATGCGGCCCACAGAAACTATGCATATGCGGCTCATGGAGAGATCGTCCCCTGCAGCTCACAAAGACTACGAATATGCGGCTTACGGAAAGCTCGTCCCCTGCGGCTCGATAAGGCATTGACTCCTGCGGTTCACGAAGAGTATCTCCCTGCGGTTCAAGTGTTGGTCACCCTATGCGGCCCTGGCAGGACCTTCAATTAAAACACGTGGCACTGAAGATTCAACAGAATCCCAACGAGAATATTTGACATCAGTATCATAATTGCCGAGATCAGGTCATATCATTTATCATCAAGCCAATAGGACACGTGGCGAGCAATCAAATATTGGCATAATCAATCATGAGGATTTAAAGCGGTCAGCATTAACTGCTCATAAGATTTGGTGCTATCAGCATTAGTGGCCGAGATTCATTATGATCAGGATCAAGGGCTCAGATGGAATGAAGGAAGCGCCGACATTCCAAACAGATAATCATCAGCAAACCCTAATGATCACACCCCACTCCTATAAATAGCCAGCATCCTCCCCATGCAAAAAAAAAAGGAGAAAGGGAGAGGTCGGCAACAAAAGAATAAAAAATAAGAAGAGAGAGATCTACACAGAGAGAGCTCCCCCCTTTCTTCTTGATACTCACAGAGAGAGAGAAGCCAGGAGAGCAACCCGAGGAGAGTAAGAAGAGCCTTTCTTCGTCAACGCTAAGCAGATCTTCCCCGAGCCAAGGCTGCATAATGATCGTCCAAGGAGTAAGGCAGAGCGGCCGTCGCTTTCCCGAGCCTCTATCGTCACCCCCCAGAATCAAAAATAAACAATCGTACTTAGTCTGCTGTACCTAGGTTTTCGTCCCTAGGCTTTCTTTGTACGAGCGAGTTTGTATTGTGAGTCTAAGTTCAGTCCTCCGATAATTATTCTGTTCTTTTACAATCAATGACAAACACGATGGCGACTCTGCTGGGGACTAACTTCTCCACGGCTGAGGAGTTGGTGACGCAATCGGATGCAGCCAAACTTGGCTCCACACAACAGAAGATGGTCGTCCGCTTCGACCAACAGGCGTTCGAAGAGATGCTCTCTGAAGGCAACGCTGGCCCGGTCCAGAAACGCACCCGCACCACGAAGGCTCGCAAAGAGTGGAGGCCAAAGTCATTTGCTCCTCCCCAAGCCCTCGATGGGATACCCTCGGTCGCTCAAGACGGCGAGAAAGATTCTCCTGCGGCCCCACTTCAGATCGCAGACACCTCTGCTGCCCCCAAGTCCGGCAGAAGAAAACACTATGATGCTGGACTTGCAGGGGCGAAGAGGGTCTCTGCTCAACCTGAACCGCAGAAGGGTATTAGCCGTAGAAAGAAAATCCATGCGGCCACAACCGTCAACCACACAAAGAAAACTCATGCGACCACTTCTGTCAGCCGCATAACTTATGCAGCTACAGTTCCCAACCGCATGGATGAGATTCATGCGGCTAGTAAAGTCAACCGCTTACAGAAAACCCATGCGGCCACAGATGCCAACCGCATACGGACAGCCTGCACGGCCGTGACTCCTAACCGCATAAGAACTCGTCCCACAGCAGAAGACAGTCGCATGCAGATAGCCTGCACGGCACCCAACGCTAGCCGCATAGCGTCTCTACCGCGCTTCTCTCGATCAGTTTTCGACCGACTCTCATGCGGTCCTAACTCTGATCACTCGCTGGATGAGAATCCAGACTCTGTGATACCTAATGTGGACTCTTCCTATTACGCACCCACAAGTGCTAAAAAGAAAAAGTCTAGGGCAGTGGGGGCTCATCAAGTCCAGACAGCTGCCCCAACCTCTGACTATCGGGGCGTCCCGCTGAGTATCACGCGGGCCTCTGACGGGAAGTTGTATAAAACCACTCGAGTCCAGCCCCCGGCGGCAAACGGACAAAGTGATTCCTCTGACCTGCGTGAAGCTATCCTCCACAAACGCAAGGAAAGAGAAGGAGCCTCAGCGTGCGGAGAGTCCTCACAGGGACGTCACTGCACCCACATTATCGGCAACTGCTGTTGCAACAACACGACAGTAACAGAAGACCGGCCATCCGTCTTTCAAAGATTACAACATCCGAGCTCGGAAGACGAGGCACCTCCCGTTGCCTCCTGCAATTCCGCACGGAAAGTCCCCGTGGAGGGAAGAGGGAAGAAGACAAGCATCTCCAGCCCAAAGGTGTCAACTATTGCAGCTAAGAAGCCGTCGTCTAAAGGATTATCCTCTACTGGAGTATTCCAACACACCCGTTCAAAGACGAAAACTGCTACAGTAGGAAGTTCGCCGTCTACGTCATTGGGGGTCGTCGGAACTGGGGGTAGCACTCCTCCAAACCTCTACGACAACCCGACATTCCAAGAAGACAGACTGGAGGAAGCAAATCCTCCGACGGATACAACAGATACCGACGTCCTCGAGGACGTCCTAAATGAAGCAAGCTCTGAAGTTGGGGGTACTGTTCCTTCCGAGTCCGAACCTGAAGAGAACATCCCCACATATCCCGATGATTTCTCGATGCATGAGTATGACTCGGAGGGCATATCCGCCACCTCTCCTTCTGTCACTCCTCACATAAGGACGGTATTCATGACAGACAACAGCCAAGGTGGTTCCGGCGATCGCCAACGTATCGACACTTTGGAGGCCATACTGCACGCCTTGGTCAAGTCCGTAGATGAGATCAAAGTGGCACTTCCTACTCTGCGGGGAGTGACACCTGGTCAGACAAGTACAGGTCCCACGAACAACATAGATTCAAATTCAGCGGCACCAAACCCGGGCAATAATGCTCCCGAGATAACAGCCCCTACCGCGACAGATGAGGCCCGAGAAGTAAGGAGAGAGGTTCAGGAGCTTCGAGCGATGTTCCACGCCCGAGAAAATTCTCAAGACCTCAGAATACGGCAACCATACCCAGCTGAATGGAGGGATATGCCCTTTCCCCCAAGATATAAGCCGTTCAATATCAACCCATATGATGGTAAGACTTCAGCAAGCCGGTACATCACTTACTTTGAGGTCACTACCGACCATCTGCTCCATGATGACGCCATCCTCACACGGTTATTCATTGGGGCACTGGAAGGAGTCGCCTTCGATTGGTACCGCAACCTGCCAGATAATTGCATCCACTCCTTCGCTGGCTTCAAGCGCTTGTTCTTGGAGAGGTTCTATGAGGTAGGGCAGGACGTCACGATGTCTACCCTCATGGACGTCGTCCAAGGAGAGAAAGAGCTGACAAGGAATTACATTGAGCGGTTTCGTCAAACCGCAATGAAGTTACCATCTGGCAACCCGGACTCTTCCTTGATTTAAATTTGCCAAAAGAGACTACTCCCAACAATTAGTCTCTGGATGGGCGAAAGTCAATTCAAGGACTGGAAGGCCTTTATCATCAGCGCTACAAGTGCCGAAGAACGATTAAAGAAAGCTCGCCAACTGGGGTTGCATATCTCAGAGGGAGAGAACAAGGGGAAGCGTCCCAACGCCAGCAACGACAATGGGGGTAGCCCCTCCAACCGAGACAACAAAGACAAGCAGGCCATGGTGACCGATACAGCCCAGAAGCCCGAGCAACAGCCAGCGGACAAACAATGGCCTCAAATCACTTATTCTTTCGAAGACGGTCACGTCAAGCCTATCTTGGACATGCTTATACAAGGAGATAGAATTCAGCTTCCTCCACCAAGGCGGGAACCTCGGCCTGCTGATTTGGAAAATCCGAAGTTCTGCCATTACCACCGCTACGTCCACCATGCTACACACGACTGCTACCAACTGAAACGGTATATCCAGAACCTCATCGATTCAAACGCTCTGGCTATCGACTTCGAGGAGGTAACCGTAGCAGCCAACATAGTGTCCGTACAATTCGGCAATTTCCCTCCAACAGAGACTCAAGACGGTGTCATGTCCATCCCTCTGGCAACAATAGAAATCACTAACCTTCCGTCTGCCCGTGATCAAACTCCCGGCCTAATACCCCTCACCACATCACGAGGGAAGATCATGTGGGTCCATCCAGACCTAGTCCATGAGGTGACTCAGCCCACTTTATTCTCTAAAAAGAAAAGTGGAAAGGTCAGATCATGCCGCACCGCCTCGGCAGAGGAGGAGGAAGTCTCAGCCGTCACTACCCGATTTGGAGCACAAGCCCAACCAGTGGCCGAGAATCCGACTAATGATCAGTAGCCCACAAATGCTGATACTCCGGGACCGGCTCAGCCTTCGACGACCGACAAGCCTAGGCCGAAGGAGACTCGCTTCGACAAATCTCTCCGAAAGGAGACACCTCAGGGGCTGGAGATGCCCTATAACTTCGACATCTTGGCGCAATTGGCTAACACACCGGCCAAATTGTCCTTATACGAACTCCTGAGACTCTCAAAAGATGTCCGCACAGCTCTAAGTAAGGCGCTCCAAAATGTCGACGCATACTTGGCTCAGGTCAACCTCACGGGAGATAATCAGCCTACAGATCTCCAAGATAGTGCGTGTACAGGTGCAATGCCCAATATCGTCTTCTCTCCGCAGGATATGCTCATCAAAACTAACCTACACGATCGCCCATTGTACTACACTGGATACATCGGCGACGTAAAGGTAGACCGAATGCACATTGACCCCGGGTCCTCCATAAGCATCATTCCGAAGGGTCTGCTACATCATCTTCGCATTCCAATGCATCGCCTGACGCCTACAAGCACCGCCATTAGCGGTTTCAATTCGGGCAGGAGCTACCCAATAGGGAAGATTCACTTGAAATGTCAGATTGGCGATCTCCAATCAGAAGTCACCTGCTACGTCATAGATGCCGACACTTCTTACAATATCCTTCTGGGGCGGCCTTGGATACACGATTACATGATCGTGCCTTCCACGCTACACCAGTGCTTCAAATATGTCGATAAGCACGGCTTCGTGAGGACAGAGTTTGCTGATATCGATTCCTTCAAGGGGGTCGAATCTTATTACTCAGACTCCTGTCTGTATGAAAAATCAAAGAAGCATCTGGTCGAAGAGGAGGTGCAAGCTCACACCAAGACAACCACAAGATCAGAAGAACCCTTGACAATCCATCTCCAGGCTCGCAAACCGGGCAGTTCTGCACCCCTTACGGCTACTCTGCGTAAGGACGCAATCAGTCTATCGGCGCAAGAAGAGCAGATGAGGATCCGGCTGCCGAGGTCTGGCCAAGTGCCGAGACCCACACCAGGACCTTTTACCATCAGACTACCGAGAGTCGGTCAGCTCCAAGTAGAGAAACTCAATCCCTCCGACAGACCGCTCACGATACGTCTTCCTAAAAAGGGCCGTCACCCCGACGCGAGGTCTGACACTTCCAGCGAACCAGCCACTCCTCGCCCCACGTCAGATGCCAAGCTGCGGGTTGCTAGTCCACCAACAACTCCACGACCTGCTCCCCCGGTCGAGCCCCTGAAGATCAAGCTGACTAGGTCGCTCTTCCAGTCTTCATTTATACAGGGGGTGGCCGAAGAAGAACCAGAATTAGCCAAGTATGTGGCTGCCCACTCCGATACCCCTTCCGCGGATGATGTAATCCCTCTCGAGAAGATACCTTATTTTATCAATAAAGGGCTATCTTTGAATTACATCGAACTCAACAAGCTATGTACAATGTATGCTATGGACCACGGTATAGGCACTCACCTACATACACAGGTGACAAATGTGTACACCGCTATCCAACTTACTCCAGTAGAAGACGCTTACCGAATAATCGAAGGAGGGGACCACCCAATCATCTTCGGCCGGACAAACAACCCGTATCCCCTCGCCATGGAAGAAGTCAACTTCGGGTCAGATAACGGAAGACTGCCTCTGTATCTCTATAGCCCTCAATCCAAATATTTCATGCAGAAACAGGGGTATGATCTAGAGACAATGCCAGGACTGAACTACGGCACTGGACGACGATTACCTTTGAAGACGCCAGCCCCAGCGGACAAACCACGGAACTACTATAACAAAACCCGATGCGGTTTAGGGTATGTAACGCCAACTACGACCCCTGAAAGCTCAGATGAAGAATACGACTGGCAGTCACACTCAACCGGGTCACCAACTTCCGACTCAAACACAAGCATTGGGGACATATTCAGACAAGTCCTATCAGTCAACATGGCATTTGCCGACGCTTACGAAGAAGACGAGAACATTCCTAAAATCCTCGAGCTTGAGCCGTGGGCCCAACAGTTAGACGCACAATGGAAAAAGCGGTTCAAGCTGAGAGAACCTCCTACGGAGGACGAAGTTATGCAGGTCAACCTCGGCACCGAATCCTCTCCAAAGCCAATCTTCGTCAGTAAAAGCCTAACAGACAAGGAACGAGAATCACTGCTGGAACTCATCCGAGAATACATTGACGTATTTGCATGGAGTTACGAAGACATGCCGGGATTAGATCCCGACATTGCTCTCCATAAACTCAATATACGGCCGGATGCAAAGCCAGTCAAGCAGCAGCAACGACGCTTCCGCCCGGGCGTCATGGACGCGATCGAAGCCGAAGTCAACAAACTGATAGCCAGCGGCTTCATCCGTGAGGAGCAACACCCTGACTGGGTCGCCAATATAGTCCCGGTCCTTAAGAAGAACGGGAAGATCCAAATCTGCATCGACTTCCGTAATCTAAATGAGGCATGTCCGAAAGACGAATTTCCCATCCCGGTCATGAACATCATGATTGACAACACATGCGGCTTCGAACGTATATCATTCATGGATGGATTCTCGGGATACAATCAAATCAAGATGTCCCCCGACGATGAGAAGCACACATCATTTAGAACACCGATCGGCACATATTGTTACACAGTCATGCCATTCGATCTAAAGAACGCTGGTGCCACATATCAGCGGGCTATGAGTATCATTTTCAGAGAACATTTGCGCAAAACAGTGGAATGCTACGTCGACGACATCGCTGTCAAGAGTCGCCGCAAGGAGGATCATCTGCAAGATCTAAAGACGGTATTCGACTTGATGCGAGCCCACAACCTAAAGATGAACCCTACAAAGTCGTTATTGGGCGTATCCAGCGGGAAGTTCTCAGGTTTCATCATCACTGCACGGGGTATCCATGTAGACCCTGAGAAAACCAAGGCAATAATGGAGATGGGTCCCCCGAAAAATCTCCGCGAACTTAGAGGCCTCCAAGGGAGGCTAGCCTATATCAGAAGGTTCATTTCCAATCTCTCCGGACGATGCCGGCCGTTCACACACCTCATGAAGAAGGGAGTCTCATTCGCATGGGACGAAGAATGCCAACGCGCTTTCGACGACATCAAAGAATATTTGTCAAATCCTCCAGTCCTGGTAGCCCCGGTCCCTGGAAAACCATTCTTGCTCTATGTACGAGCAATGGAACACTCCCTCGGTGCCCTGCTGGCACAAAATAACGACGCAGGACACGAACAGGCCATATACTACCTCAGCCGAATGATGGTCGGGCCCGAACACCGATACACTGCCGTGGAGAAAGAATGCCTCGCCTTGGTGTTCGCTATTCAAAAGACGCGGCACTATGTTACAGGACAAACCATACATGTGATCTCACGGGTAAATCCCCTCAGGGTCCTCATGACTAAACCAGGGGCGCTCAGCTCTCGCCTCACTACCTGGGCAATACTGCTATCCCCATATCATATGATCTTCGTCCCACAGAAGGCTGTCAAGGGTCAAGCCCTAGCAGACTTTTTGGCAGCCCACCCAGGATCGGAGTCATCCAGAATCTATAAAGACATCCCAGACGAGGTCGCCGATTCGAATACAGCCACTCACGATAACATATGGCAAATGTTCTTCGATGGCGCCTCAAGAACCGGACCCAAGGGAAATATCGTCGTCGGGGTCGGAGTAGTATTGATCTCTCCTACCGGGCTAGTGATCAATCGCGCCTACTCTCTCACGGAACCCTGTTCCAACAATGTGGCCGAGTACAACGCTTTGGTCATTGGCCTCCAACTCGCAAAGGAGCTGGGTGTAGAATATCTCGAAGCATACGACGATTCACAATTAATCATCAATCAGATTCGGGGGTCGTACGAAGTCTGCCATGAAGACATGATCCCCTACCACCAAATAGCAATCAACATTATCTCCTCATTCAAGGGATTCTTCATCGAACACGTCCCCAGACTTCAAAATATCGAAGCCGATGCCCTAGCAGGCCTTGCCGCTTCCTTAGCAGTGCCGAACCAAGCGCATCACTCGGTTGAGGTGATAGGCCACGAACTGGTCTGTCCCAAGAACAATATTCAATTCGTGGCGAGCTATTCCGCCCGGACGGTCGACGAAACACCAGACTGGAGACAGCCGTTCATTGACTTCGTCGTATACGACATCCTCCCGGAGAACCCAAGGGAAGCCACCTCCATCAGACGGCGTTCTCTCAGATTCTTCTACGACACAGAGACAAAAATGCTGTACCGACGATCCTACGACGGATTATTTCTCCGGTGCTTGTCAAACGCAGAAGCCAAAGAAGCTGTACGAGAAGCTCACGATGGTGTCTGTGGGGCCCATCAGCCTGGCCCTAAGCTACAGGACCGCCTTCGCCGTATGGGCTACTACTGGCCCACGATGGTGGCAGACGCAATAGACTATGCCAGAAAATGCAAGGCTTTCCAAGTCCACGCAGACTTCATTCACCAACCATCCGAGTTTCTACATCCAACGGTGGCATCCTGGCCATTCGAAGCATGGGGAATGGATATCATTGGTCCAATCACCCCACCTTCCTCCCGAGGACATCGTTTTATACTTGCGATCACCGATTACTTCTCCAAATGGTCAGAAGTCGTCCCACTCACAGAAGTTAAGACTTCAAACGTGATCAGCTTCCTTAAGCATCACGTCATCTACCGCTTCGGACTACCGCGGAGGATCATCCATGATAATGGTCCACAGTTTATAAGCCATGCATTCTACCGATTCTGTGATAAGCACCGCATTCAGAATGTCGCTTCGACACCATATAACCCAGCAGCAAACGGGTTGGCAGAGGCATTCAATAAAATAATCATCAAACTCCTCAAGAAGTTTGTCTCCTCCAACAAACGCGACTGGAACGAGAAGCTCGGCGAATGCTTATGGGCTTATAGCACCACAGTTCGAACAGCTACTGGGAATACACCATTCTCTTTAGTATACGGGAGTGAGGCAGTCCTCCCACTGGAAACTCAGATTTTCTCACTCCGCGTCGCCCTCACTTATCAATTGACAACGGATGATAACTATCGACGTCGATTACAAGAGTTGGAGGCCTTAGACGAAAAGCGCCTACTAGCCCAGCAAAGGATCGAGCTATACCAAGCACGTATCTCAGGAGCCTTCAACAAGAAGGTCAAAATCAGAACATTCCAAGTGGGCGATCTCGTTCTGGCAGTTCGGAGACCAATGGTCATGACTCACAAAACCGCAGGCAAGTTCCAGCCAAAATGGGAAGGTCCATTTGTCATCGAGACCGTGTTCTCCAACGGCGCCTACCGCCTCGCCAAGCAGAATGGGGACTTGCTTATGTTGCCCGTCAATGGCAAGTTTCTGAAGAAATACTATGTTTAGACAACATTCTCCAAGTTATCGAGTCATGTACCCTATTAGTACCCCTGAACTCGCACCCACCATTTTCCAAATTATCGAGTCGTGTATCCATTGATACCACTGAACCCACATCCACAATATTTCAGATTACCGAGCCATGCACCCGCTGGTGCCACTGAACTCTCATTTCCTCAATATTCTAGAAAATCCATATTATGTACTTACATTCCGGTCACTCTCTCAGATAGTAAGTCACGTATAATCATACCTCTGAACTTTCTTCCTGAAAGAGATCCTCCCTCATGATCCACTACCCGTGCTCCCAGTGCACAAAAAGGGTAATCGATCCACTAATCTCTGAAAAGACCATGTCCTCATTACCTCTGAGTCGTTTTCACTTCCACCAAAAACAAACCGCCCCCTCGCATAGAACTTCCATGTCCTCCTACCTCTGAGTAATTCTATGCACCCCTTCTTCATTGGGCCCACTCCTGCCATGTCCTCATTACCTCTGAGTGGGAAGGCTCCGTCGAAGAAATCACCATATTTGCCATGTCCACATTACCTCTGAGCAAGTATGTTGGTTCCCTTTCAACCTATTGTCTGTACCCACAACCGGGGTGCGACAAGGATAATAGGTCCACAAATGTCCTCTGTTGACCACAAATGTCCTCTGTTGACCACAAACGTCCTCTGTTGACCACAAATGTCCTCTGTTGACCACAAATGTCCTCTGTTGACCACAAACGTCCTCTGTTGACCACTATTGATTATAGAAAAGTCTTCTGTGAAGTCTCCCCCTACCATGTTCTCATTACCTCTGAGTAGGAAGATTCCACGGTAAAACCCTCATGTTTGCTACGCCCTCGTAACCTCGGAGCAAATATGACTGGCTTCCTTCCAACTTGTTATCCGTACCTAAAACCAAGGTACGCCTAGGGTAACAGGTCCACAAATATCCCTTGCTAAGCTTCTTGGCATAAATCCACCATCTTACCATGCCCCGGGAGCCCGGCTGCTCTACGGCATTCCTTTCCCCAGTACCGAGAACATCCATGACCATTTTGTCATGGCTGTCCCGGACATCCTGATCAAACTTGTTATCCGTACCTAAAACCAAGGTACGCCTAGGGTAACAGGTCCACAAATAATCCCCCAGCAAGTCCGATTCCATGAACGCCGATACAAGAAAGAAAAGATGAGTTGAAACATGCTCATTTATCCAAAAATCAAAGGGCTACATCATTGGGGATCACATCCCTTGCACAAAAAAAAAAAAAGAGGCAGAAGAAGACAGAGGGCGGATCACTGTTCCGGGGCACATAACACCGTGAGGCGGTCCTTTATCAAGGCGACCGACCGCTCAAACCTCTGTTTGGCTCGACGCTCAGCTTCCTAGTTCAACACCGCCGGGTCCTCCAGATGAACGTGGGCCTGCCAGTTGTCCTCGAACTTCTTAAAAGATCGCTCCAGGTTGGCAGAAGTTCGAGAAATTCGCTCGGCCTTCCGAGCAATCGACTCCTGTTCTGCATGAGCAGCCTCCCGCTCTGACTCTAAGAAGGCTAACTCCTCCTGGAGCACGAGAATCCGCTCCTTCGTGTCAGCTATTCCACGAGAGGCAGACTCTTCCCGGGCCCTACAAGCCTGACTCCGATGACCCAGCCGGTCATAGGAGGCGGAAAACTTGTCAAGATCCCCCTGCACAGCCGGCCCGGCAGTTTCTCGAGCGAGCTTGATCCTGTCCCGAGCCGCAACCAAGAAGCCCCGCTCTCGTTCGATCACGGCAGGCAAACCAGCCTGCCGTACTGCCAGCAGTTGGGTCACAAGCTGGTCAGCCTCTGTCAGCTTAGGCTCTAGGAACGCTGCTAACCCCAGCCCGCCAGGAAGACCCTTCAGAGTGTCAATTTGACCCTGAGCTCCCCGTAGAGACAGAGAAAAAGGGACCCCCCGGTCCACGGCAGCGTTTATACCCCTCCCTAAGTGGCGATAAAAGCTGTCAACCACATCCTGCGTCACCTCGTCCAGAGCCTCCGAGGAAACCGGTGTCAGCGGGAGTGTGGCTGGTAGCACGAAAGAAGACGCGACGGAGTCTGCCGCTCCTGCCACCAGAGAAACCAACTCCGCACGGAAAGACGCTTGAACAGCGGCCAACTCCTCTTCAGCAGCCCGCAGGATTTGGATGCTCGACAAGGTCGAGAAGTCGACTTCCGGAGCCGTGTCAACAGCGGAAGACGAGGCGGAAACCATTGCCAACTCCCTCCCCGTCTGCCCGGAGACGGCAGGAGGCTCTTCAACATGAAAGAGAGGAGAAGAAACATTCCTTTCGTCCGGATAATGGCCAACCGAACTCTCCCTGAGAACATCCGCGGCGGGAGGTAAAAGGTCAGGACCTGCAGGGCCAAGGCAACCATGAATCGACTTGACCCGAAGGATATGTTGATAGAGCAAATAAGCCCCTTCGGTAGTCAATATATGGCCTATCTTACCAATGGAGGAGTACGGAGGCTGAGGTTCGTTTACAGCCACCATAGCCTCCTCACCAATAACCTCCGAATCAGGAATCAGAGAGTCGTTCCCGGAAGAAGAGGTACTGAGAACGGTGTCATCTTGCCGAAGCTCAACGACCGCAGGGGCGGGCCCAGAGGAACCTTTGTTCCCCCGAGCTGATGCTTCAGCAACCCGGGAACATCCAGCCGCCTCCGGGAGAGCCCCAGCAGAAAGGACCGCGGCGCACATATCGTTGATTAAGACAGCGAGGGCGGGAACAACCTCGGAGGCAGTAGATGGTTCAGAAGACCCCGGTCCGTCGGACGCCTACAAAGAAAAGTGATTAAATCATATCTGCGAGAGGAAAGGGAACTACAACAAAGAAACAAATCCAATTTAGCCTTACCTCCGGAGTAGCATCGGTACCGTCATCCCTTTCGGTAATAAGCAATCCACGAGATTTAACGGTAGCTCTCTTCACGGAAAAGGTCGCACCACTGCCAGAAGATTCGTGCCTGACTCGCTTACGTGAGGAACTAGACACAGCCGAAAGCTGTTCTTCCCTCACTCTTCCACCTTCTGTAGAAAGCAATGGGCCCTCCGTCGGTTCATCAGGGATGGGAAGCAGTTGATCTGCAACTTCTTCGCCTCTATCAAAAAGAGAATCTTCGCTGTCATCTTCCTCCCCAGCCGATTCGGAAGGTTCTGATTCAGGGAGAGGAGTCTGAAGCGCTAGTTGCTTTCTAGCCTTAGCCCCCTTTGGCTTCTCCTCTAAGCCTGTACCCATGATAAAACTGGTACTCGGATCGAAATTGATAGGAGGCTTGTTCGCCATGACATGATACAAAGCAGCCACGTATAAAATTTCCCTTGGCGCCTGAGCATCAGGGACCGAGAAGCTGGCTCGAGTATGATAAGCATCATAATAATTCCATGCCCTGACGCCATCAAGAACGCTACCTTCGAAGCCCAAACCAGGATTGGGATGATCAAAGAATAACTGGCTATAACCGAACTGCCGAGAAAACCTACTAGGTAGGTAAGGCTCCAGGTACACCCTATCGTGGTTACGATAAACCAAATGAGCAGGACGGATGTTACGCAACCAGGTGAGCATATCCGGAGATAGAAAGTGAGGAGGTCCAGTACCATCAAGGTGTACCTTACTCACATCTTCATCAAAAAAGGAGGAACGGACACAAGAAGGTGACACCCATCTACCCTCGCCAGCGCCCTCCGACAAGCCGACATAGTATTATATTCCCAAGACTGGCGATGGCATTTGAAGAGGAAAGCATCTTCATCCGTAGCATCTTCTGCTATCCCGGGTCCCAGCAAAGACTTGTAGTGCATCGCCAACCACCCCATCAAGTAATGGAAAGGCAATTCTACGCGCTCAAAATCCAAGGTTTTCTTACGAGCAACAACTTTGGATGAGAAGGTTCGAAGACCGTGGTGGATGCTGCACACCATGGCGGGAAGAAGGGCCAGCCTAACTCCGAACACCAGTTTAACGGCAGGAAGAATAAAATGGCGACCGATCCTCTCGATAGAACCTGCTCCCCCCGAGACGACGCAATTCCGTAGCCATATCATTAAAAAGCCAGCCAGAAGCGCCTTCTCTGACATCTGCGTGGTCCCATAGTAAAAGTAGCTGAGAGAGTCAGATTGACTCCCAAATAGGTCACTCCTGGACCGCGACTTCTTGACGCCTGACATCAAATCCTTCACCTCCTCGTGCGTTCTAGGGGTTCGAGGAGTAACTTCGCCAGAAGGGCCAACTTTGAAAAGGTAATTAATCCATGATGTGGTGTGGGGAGCGGTCCCTTCGGAGCTATCTGCTGTCTTTATAGCCATCTGATGACAAGCACTATGGTGCCACAGCAACTCCCGGTATACTGCAACAAAACCTGGGAATCGTCGGTTCAAGTCCTCAAACTCATCATTCGAAGGGGTGTACACCTCGAAAGGCTCATTTCCCCAGGGGAGTTTAGAGACAGTATACATCTCGTGAAGAGCAAGCCCCAGCTCCCCTACTGGTGAGAAGAATGTCCCCGTTCGCTGGCTATACATCTCCAAGAGCGCCATGAACAGTGGCTTGTTAATAGGGAGCCCGTGACAAGTCCCTCGAACAGCATGATAAAGTCCCACCTCCCGCAAGAGTGTTCCGTAGGTCTGCAGGACCCAGGTGGTCAACTGGACCCACGCAGAAGTAGGGTTTATCCAGTTCGGCAACGCTATCCTACCAACAGGATAGGACTTCTTACGGACAAGCCGATTCAAGAAGGTGTCAGCCTGAGCAAATGAGAAGTTGGGACCGTATGCATTCATGAAGGAGCCCGGGGCCAGACCCATCATATACCGAGGGACGGAATCCTTACCTGGGTACGCTGACCGCATATTCGGATTGTAATGGATGTCGCCCATCAACATCCCTGATTGAGTAGGGGTTAAGTTGCACACCATCTTCCTGTTCAACAGCACCATGTTGAACCACGATAAGGGATAATGGCGTTCCATAAAAGGAATATGGATTGACTCCCCGTCCAAAGAGAAATCCCAGTTCTCGGAAATCTCTAACACTCGAGAGTTTCCTATGATTAGAGCATCTCCAAAGAGGAATAGAGGCTTCAGGAATTTCCCATCCAGCCTCCCAGTGTTCATCATGGAACGAAGGTAATGAAGGGTCTGATTCTCGATGGCGTTCAACCTCTCCAAAGGCTCATCAGCAGGAAACTGATTCAATACATGCTTAATTAGGTCGTCAAGACGCACACCCAAAGCGAATTGATTTGAACCAACCAAAAGTTCCCTCGCAGGATTCACGGGCAGATTCACTAGAAAAAGATAAAAGAAACAAGGTCAGAAGACAAACAAAGAAGACAGAAATATTGGAAAAGATTACTGAAGTCTATGCGGCTAAGGTTGCCACGGCCTCATGCGGCTCATCAGCAGATAGGTCCATGCGGCTCTGCGCGTCATAGCCCCATGCGGCTCTGAATTAACCAAATCCGTACAACTCAGATTCAGAAGGGTTTATAGATTCATGCGGCTAAGCCCGACTCATATAAACCACTGCGGCTACAAACCATCAAGTTCATGCAGTTCAAAAGTGAGCAACGCTTATGCGGCCCAAGTCGAAAACACACATGCGGCACTGATCGAATATGACAAACTCATGCGGCCATAATAGACGAAGGGCCTATACGGTCACATCGATACACCTCGTATATGTGGCTTGTGCATAAAGTATGCAACAGAGCCATGGCAGCAGTTAGGGTTTTTTCGGAGTGACCCCCTTACCAGCGATGGGCGGGTGAACATCAGGATGGACAACACCTACAGCAACCGACGGAGGAGCGACTACATTCGTCGCCGCAGTCGCCGCCGCAGCAACTGCCTTGCCCTTCGCGGCCTTCGATGCAGCAGATCTCTTAGGAGCCATGGTCGATAGATGAAGAAGGACGACGAAGAGCAAAACTGACAACAGGGAATTCAAGCAAAGAAAGGAGATAAAGAAATCCCCAAGAGCTGAAAGACTCCTATTTATAGGCGATCCATAAAGTAGAAAGACGCCTCGGATTACGCGCCGCCTCCAAAAATAAAGGCGAGAACGCTTCGGTCAAAGCAAAAAACCGACCCTTGGGATCCTCCCCCAAAAGATGGCGTTAAATCAAATCGAAGGCAATTAATGAAGATTTGCTCACGAGGTCAGGACGCGTGGCAAAGAGCCTATGCGGCCAGAAGGATCTATGCGGCCGAGATGCTAATGCGGCCAGGAAGCTCGGGTAAACAGAACATCCTATGCGGCATGAACGGGGCCATGCTTCTTATTCAAAGTGTTTCAATTTTACAAATTAAAAACTTTGAAGGGGGTCCTGTAGAAGCATAGAAAATATTAGAATAAAAGCATAGATAGCCCATGCGGCTTTGGGTAGCAAGCCTATGCGGCTCATACTGGAGTTGCCCTATGCGGCCCGAAAGAAGACCCTCAGACTCATGCGGTTCGGGGATATATGCGGTTCAGCAGGAACATGCGGCTCAATTGACGCCACGTGTGATCCCCCCACAGCTGGCTACGGGAGTAATGGCCTCATTTAATGCTCTGATACGACTCGACGGCTACGACGTCTCTGACATAAAGTGTCATAATAGCTCTGCCATAATGACAGACTCCTCGGGGAAAGAAGACAATCTCTGACCCGATCTGTCAGAAATCCTAGATTGCCACGTGGCAAAAGTCTCATACGGCTCGGGTAGAGAACAGCTTCATGCGGCTCATTGAGGAATCACTCTAATATGATTAACAGGAATCCGCCATATGCGGTCCACCCATAGCCCGGTCTATGCGGCTCAATACCATGTTAACTCATGCGGCCCACAGAAACTATGCATATGCGGCTCATGGAGAGATCGTCCCCTGCAGCTCACAAAGACTACGAATATGCGGCTTACGAAAAGCTCGTCCCCTGCGGCTCGATAAGGCATTGACTCCTGCGGTTCACGAAGAGTATCTCCCTGCGGTTCAAATGTTGGTCACCCTATGCGGCCCTGGCAGGACCTTCAATTAAAACACGTGGCACTGAAGATTCAACAGAATCCCAACGAGAATATTTGACATCAGTATCATAATTGTCGAGATCAGGTCATATCATTTATCATCAAGCCAATAGGACACGTGGCGAGCAATCAAATATTGGCATAATCAATCACGAGGATTTAAAGCGGTCAGCATTAACTGCTCATAAGATTTGGTGCTATCAGCATTAGTGGCCGAGATTCATTATAATCAGGATCAAGGGCTCAGATAGAATGAAAGAAGTGCCGACATTCCAAACAGATAATCATTAGCAAACCCTAATGATCACACCCCACTCCTATAAATAGCCAGCATCCTTCCCATGCAAAAAAAAAGGAGAGAGGGAGAGGTCGGCAACAAAAGAATAAAAAATAAGAAGAGAGAGATCTACACAGAGAGAGCTTCCCCCTTTCTTCTTGATACTCACAGAGAGAGAGAAGCCAGAAGAGCAACCCGAGGAGAGTAATAAGAGCCTTTCTTCGTCAACGCCAAGCAGATCTTCCCCGAGCCAAGGCTGCATACTGATCGTTCAAGGAGTAAGGCAGAGCGGCCGTCGCTTTTCCGAGCCTCTATCGTCACCCCCCAAAATCAAAAATAAACAATCGTACTTAGTCTGCTGTACCTAGGTTTTCGTCCCTAGGCTTTCTTTGTACGAGCGAGTTTGTATTGTGAGTCTAAGTTCAGTCCTCCGATAATTGTTCTGTTCTTTTACAATTAATGGCAAATAGGGCCGCATGAATTTTGGGCCACATAAGACTTGGGACACGTGTCAGGGCTGTCTGGGCAGTGGCCCCCTCCTTCAAACTTCTGAACCATATGTTGAGCCGCATGAACCGCATAATGGTGTGTCTGCTTGAGCCGCATGGACATGATCTTCTTGAGCCGCATAGGGATGATTCCACTCGAGCCGTATGGGACAGCTTCACTCTGAACCGCATGGGAAGTCTTCACTTCGAGCCGCAGGGGATGAACTCTCAATGAGCCGCATGTGCATAATCTCTACGAGCCGCATAAGCTAGCGTTGTATTGAGCCGCAGGAACTCGTTTATTCTTGGCCGCATAAGCTCGCCTCAAAACTTTGGTAGACAGTGCCACTTTGAAGATTTTCCTTATTCCCGAAGTACTACTTTTCGTGTCAGTCATTATGACAACTTTATGTCAGGTCTGTCACTTGTCAGGTCTGTCAGCCGTCAGAGCATTAAATGCGTCCACACATTAGGCACAGCTGTTTTTGAAGACCACGTGGCCTCTCTCTCTGGGCCGTATGGAGTTTACTCGAGCTGCCTATGTGCGTTGAGCCGCATGTCCATGTTGGTGACTTTTGAGTCGCATGATACTCTTGAGCCGCATGAAGCTCGTCTGATTTTGAGTCGCATGAAGCTTCCTGGGTTCTGTGCCGCATGAAGAATGTCTCATGACCGAGCCGCATGAAGGACGTCTCATGACCGAGTCGCATGAGAAATATCTCATGACCGAGCCGCATAAAGGACGTCTCATGACCGAGCCGCATGAGGAATGACTTATGACCGAGCCGCATGAAGGACGTCTCATGACTCGCATGAGGAATGTCTCGATCTGCCCGTGCACTCGCTTTGTGGGCCCGGGTATCCCAAACACACAAGTGCGTAGGTATCATGTTTGCTCCCTGATGTGGGGGCTAATAGAAACACTTGCCCTCGATCTTTGTTGGGAGACTCTTGAGAACCACTCTGTCCGTTTGCCGCCGGGGGCTGGACACAGACGGCTCTGTACAACTTTCCATCAGAGGCCCGCTTAGCGAGCCACTCTTGATGGTCAGAGGTTGGGACAGCTGACTGAGCCCGATGAGCCCGCGCTACCCTAGACTTCTTCTACTTAGCACCCGAAGGTGCGTAATAGAAAGAGTCCAAGTTTGGAAGGAGGAAAGAGAAGTTGGTGCCCTTTTCAAAGGAGGTAAGGGGGCTCTATTTATAGAACGGAGTGAGCCCTTTCTTCTTCTCCTTTCCGATGTGGGACTAAAAGCAATATTTTCCATGCTTCTACAGGACCCCCTTCAAAGTTTCCAAATTACAAATTTGGAACACTTTGAATAAGAAGCATGGAAAGTAGATTTGTTTAGGTGTGGCAATCCAATCAGAGGTGGCATGGACGTGATAGGTTTGGGTACTTCCGCTGGAGATTTTATGTGGACTTATCATCCTTGGCGTACCTTGGTTTTAGGTACGGATAATAAGTTGAGAGAGGGAACCATCATATTTACTCAGAGGTGGTATGGACGTGGTAAATATATGGTTGATGGTAGAGCTTTCCTACTCAGAGGTGATATGGACATGGTAGGAGTGAACTCGAATTAGGATACATAGAACAACTCAGAGGTGCTATCAACGTGGAAGTTCTATGCATTGGGTGAAAGAATGCTATGGAACAGCTGGGCTCCGAAAGCATGTGATGATGAGGAAAGATGTGGATGTACTAAGGGACCTAGTACGACATTTATGGTCAGCAGAGGACATTTGTGGGCCTATTATCCTTGGCATACCTTGGTTTTAGGTACGGATAATAAGTTTGATAGGGATACCTAGGACAACTCCGCGGTAAGGCGAATATGGAGGTTCTTGGTATCGGGCGAAAGAATGCCATGGAGCATTGAACAGTTTTCTGTTTTCTTTTTCTGTTTTTCTTTTCTTTTTGTCAAGAGATGTGATCCCAGATGATGTAGTACTTTGAATTTTGAATAAATGAGCATGTTTCAACTCATCTTCTCTTTCTTGTACTTGTGGTGTTTGTAGAATTGGACCTGCTGGGGGATTATTTGTGGACCTGTTACCCTAGGCGTACCTTGGTTTTAGGTACGGATAACAAGTTTGGTCAGGATATCCAGAACAGCCATGGCAAAATGGTCATGGGTGCTCTCGGTATTGGGAAAAAGAATGCCGTAGAGCAACTGGGCTCCCGGGGCATGGTGAGATGGTGGATTTATGCTAAGAAGCTTAGCAAGGGATATTTGTGGACCTATTATCCTTGGTGTACCCTGGTTCAGGATACGGATAATAGGATGAAAGGAAACCAACATATTTGCTCAGAGGTTATGAGGATATGGCAAGCATGAGGGTTTTACCGTGGAATCTTCCTGCTCAGAGGTAATGAGGACGTGGCAGGGGAGACTTCACGGAAGATATTCGTGGTCAACAGCGGACATTTGTGGTCAACAGAGGACATTTATGGTCAACAGAGGACATTTGTGGTCAACAGAGGACATTTGTGGTCAACAGAGGACATTTGTGGACCTATTATCCTTGTCGTACTCCGGTTGTGGGTACAGATAATAGGTTGAAAGGGAATCGACATACTTACTCAGAGGTAATGGGGACATGGCAAGCATGAAGGTTTCTTCGACGGAGCCTTCCCACTCAGAGGTAATGAGGACATGGCAGGAGTGGGCTCAATGAAGAGGGGGTACATAGAACGACTCAGAGGTAGAAGAACGTGGAAGTTCTATGCGAGGGGGCGATTTGTTTTTGGTGGAAGTGAAAACGACTCAGAGGTAATGAGGACATGGCCGTTTCGGAAATTTGTGGATCGATTACCCTTTTTGTGCACTAGGAGCGCGGGTAGTGGATCATGAGGGAGGATCTCTTCCAGGAAGAAAGTTCAGAGGTATAATTATACGTGACTTACTATCTGAAAGAGTGACCGAAATGTGAGTTCAGAGGCACCAGCGGGTACATAACTCGGTAATTTAGAATATTGAGAAAGTGTGAGTTCAGCGGCACCAGCGGGTACATGACTTGATAATCTGAAATATTATGGATGTGAGTTCAGCGGTACCAGCGGGTACATGACTCGATGATCTGGAGAGTTGTGGATGTGAATTCAGCGGTACCAGCGGGTATATGACTCGATGATCTAGAAAATTTGGAGGCGGAATGTGAGTTCAGCGGTACCGGGGGGTACATAACTCAATCATCAGGGATTTTTTTTTTTTGATGTCGTTTCGGACGTAATACTTCTTCAGGAAGTTGCCGTTGATGGGCAACATAAGCAAGTCTCAGTGTGAGCAGCCACATACTTGGCCAGCTCCAACTCTTCTTCAGCCACCCCCTGTGTAAATGCAGACTGAGAGGATGATTTGGGCAACTTGATCATCAGGGGTTCTGTTGGTGGAGCCGAGCGGGGAGTTGTTGGCAAACTAGCGACCCCGAGTTTGGTACTTGACGTGGAGCGAGGAGTGGCTGGTTCACTAGAAGTGTCAGACCTTGCATCGAGGTGACGACCCTTCTTAGGAAGGCGTATCGTCAGTGGCCGATCGGAGGGATTGAGCTTCTCCGTTTGGGGTTGACCGACTCTCGGCAATCTGATTGTCAGTGGCCCTGTCGTGGGTCTCGGTACCTGGCCGGACCTTGGCAGCCGGATTCTCAACTGCTCTTCCTGTGCCGAGAGGCTGATCGCGTCCTTACGCAGCGTGGCCGTAAGGGGTGCGGAATTGCCTGGTTTGCGAGCCTGGAGGTGGATTGTCAGAGGTTCTTCTGATCCCGTGGCCGTCTCGGTACTAGCTTATTCATTTCCTTCATCAAGGTGCCTCTTTGACTTTTCGTATAGGCAGGAGTCCGAGTAATAAGATTCGACCCCTTTGAAGAGATCGATGTCAGCAAATTCTGTCCCCACGAAGCCGTGCTTGTCGACATATTTGAAGCATTGGTGTAGCATGGAAGGCACGATCATGTAATCGTGTATCCAAGGGCGCCCCAAAAGGATGTTGTATGAAGTGTCGGCATCTATGACGTAGCAAGTGACTTCTGATTGGAGATCGCCAATCTGACATTTCAGACAGATCTTTCCGATTGGGTAGCTCCTGCCCGAATTGAACCCGCTGATGGCGGTGTTTGTAGGGGTCAGACGATGCATCGGGATGCGAAGATGATGCAGTAGTCCTTTTGGAATGGTGCTTATGGAAGACCCAGGGTCAACGTGCATTCGGTCCACCTTTATGTCGTCGATGTAGCCTGTGTAGTATAATGGGCGATCGTATAGATTAGTCTTGATGAGCATGTCTTGTGGAGTGAAGACGATGTTGGGCATTGCTCCCGTACAGGCACTGTCTTGGAGGTCTACGGGCTGATTTTCTCCCGTGAGGTTGACCTGAGCCAGGTACGCGTCGGCATTTTGAAGTACATCGCTCAAAGCTGTGCAGACATCCTTCGAGAGCCTCAGGAGTTCATATAAGGACAATTTGGCCGGTGTATTGGCCAATTGCGCCAAGATGTCGAAGTTGTAGGGCATCTCCAGCCCCTGAGATGTTTCCTTTCAGAGGGATTTGTCGAAGCGAGTCTCCTTCGGCCTAGGCTTGTCGGTCGTCGAAGGCTGAGCCGGTCCCGGAGCATCCGTGGTAGTGGGCGGATGATCATCAGTCGAGTTTTCAGCCACAGGTTGAGATTGTGCTCCGGATCGAGTAACAACGGCCGTGACTTCCTCTTCATCTGCTGAGGTGGTACGACAGGATCTGACTTTTCCACTTTTTTTTTAGAAGATGGAGTGGACTGAGTTACCTCGTGGACTAGGTCCGGATGGACCCACATGATTTCCCCTCGTGATGTGGTGAGGGGTACTAGACCAGCAGCTTGAGCAGGCGGGAGATTAGCAATCTCCATCGTTGCCAGAGGGATGGGTATAACCCCGTCCTGGGTCTCTGTTGGAGGAAAGCTGCCGAATTGTACGGACACCATGTTGGCTGCCACGGTTACCTCCTCGAAATCGATGGCCAGAGCGTTTGAATCGATGAGGTTTTGGATATATCGTTTCAGTTGGTAGCAGTCGTGCGTAGCATGGTGGACGTAGCGGTGGTAATGGCAGAACTTTGGGTTCTCCAGATCAGCCGACCGAGGCTCCCGTCTTGGTGGAGGAAGTTGAATCCTATCTCCTTGTATGAGCATGTCCAAGATAGGCTTGACGTGACCGTCTTCAAAAGAGTAAGTGATTTGAGGCTATTGTTTGTCCGCAGGTTACGACTCAGGCTTCTGGGCTGTATCGGCCACCATAGCCTGCTTGCCTCTGTTGTCCCGGTTGTTGGAGGGGCTACCCCCATTGTCGTTGGTGGTGCTGGGACGCTTGCCCTTGTTCTCTCCCTCTGAGATATGTAATCCCAGTTGGCGAGCCTTTTTTAATCGTTCTTCGACACTTGTAGCACTAATGATAAAAGCCTTCCAGTCCTTGATTTGACTCTCGCCCATCCAGAGACTGATTGTTGGGAGTAGTCTCTTTTGGCAAATTTTGATCAAGGAAGAGTCTGGGTTGCCAGATGGTAACTTCATTACGGTTTGACGAAACCGCTTAATGTAATTCCTCGTCAGCTCTTTCTCTCCTTGAATGACGTCCATGAGGGTATACATCGTGACGTCCTGCCCTACCTCATAGAACCTCTCCAAGAACAGGCATTTGAAGCTAACGAAGGAATGGATGCAATTGTCCGGCAGGTTGCGGTTCCAATCGAAGGCGACTCCTTCTAATGCCCCAATGAATAACCGCGTGAGGATAGCGTCATCATGGGGCAGATGGTCGGTAGTGACCTCAAAGTAAGTGATGTACCGACTTGCTGAAGTCTTGCCGTCATATGGGTTGATATTGAACGGTTTATATCTTGGTGGAAAGGGAACATCTCTCCATTCAGCAGGATATGGTTGCCGTATCCTGAGGTCTTGAGAGTTTTCTCGGGCATGGAACATTGCTCGGAGCTCCTGAACCTCTCTTCTTACTTCTCGGGCCTCATCTGTCGCGGTAGGGGCCGCTATCTCGGGAGGATTGTTGCCCGGGTTCGGTACCGCTGAATTTGAATCTACGTTGATTGCGGGACCCGTGCTTGTCTGGCCAGGTGTCACCCCCTGCAGATTAGGAAGCGCCGCTTTGATCTCGTCTACAGACTTGACCAAGGCGTGCAATATGGCCTCCAAAGTGTCGATGCGCTGGCGATCACCGGAACCGCCTTGATTGCTGTCTGTCATGAACACCGTCTTCACATGAGGAGTGACGGAAGGAGTGGTGGAGGTTGTACCCTCCGAGTCGTACCCGTGTATCGAGAAATCATCAGGATATATGGGGATGTTCTCTTCAGGTTCGGACTCGGAAGGAACACTACCCCCAGCTTCGGAGCTTGCTTCGTCTAGGATGTCCTTGGGGACGTCGGTATCTGTTGTATCCGTCGGAGGATTTGCTTCCTCCAGTCCGTATTCCTGGAATGTCGGATTGTCGTGGATGCTTGGAGGAGTGCTACCCCCAGTTCCGACGACCCCCAATGTTGCAGACGACGAACTTCCTACTGCAGCAGTTTTCGTCTTTGAACGGGTGTGTTGAAATACTCCAGTGGAGGATAACCCTTTAGACGACGGTTTCTTAGCTGCAGTAGCTGACACCTTTGGGCTGGAGATGCTTGTCTTCTTCCCTCTTCCCTTGGCGGGAACTTTTTGTGCGGACTTGCAGGAGACAACAGGAGGTGCCTCGTCTTCTGAGCTCGGGTGATGTAGTCTTTGGAAGACGGATGGCCGGTCTTCCGTCACCGCCGCGTTGCTACAACAGTAGTTGACGATGATCTTGGTGCATTGATGTCCGTGTGAGGGCTCTTTACACCCCGAAGCTCCTTCTTTTTCCGTGCGTTTGTAGAGGATAACCTCACGCAGGTCAGAGGAACCACTTTGTCTGTTTGCCGCCGGGGGCTGGACTTGAGTGGTTTTATACAACTTTCCATCAGAGGCCCGCGTGATAATCAGCGGGATGCCCCGATAGTCAGAGGTTGGGGCAGTCGTCTGGACTTGATGAGCCCGCGCTCCCCTAGACTTCCTCCTTTTAGCACTTGTGGGTGCGTAATAGGAGGAGTCTAAGTCGAATACCACAGAGTCTAGATTATCATCCAGAGAATGATCAGAGTCAGGACCGCATGAAAGCCGGTCGAAGACTGATCGAGAGAAGCGTGGGACGGACACTATGCGGCTAGCATTGGGTACCGTGCAGGCTGTCTGCATGCGGCTGTCTTTTGTTGTAGGATGAGTCTTTATGCGGCTAGGAGTCACGACCGTGCAGGATGACCGCATGCGGTTGGCATCTGTGGCCGCATGGGTTTTCTGCAAGCGATTGACTTTAATAGTCGCATGAGTCTCATCCGTACGGTTGGCAACTGTAGCCGCATAAGTTATGCGGCTGACAGATGTGGTCGCATGAGTTTTCCTTATGCGGTCGGCGGTTGTAGCCGCATGGGCTTTCTCCCTGCGGCTAATACTCTTCTGCGGCTCGGCTCGCGTAGAGTTCCTCTTTGCCCCTGCAAGTCCAGCATCATAGTATTTTCTTCTGCCGGACTTGGGGACAGCAGAGTTGTCTACGGTCTGAAGTGGGGCCGCAGGGGAGTCTTTCTCGCCATCTTGAGCAATAGAGAGCACCCCATCAAGGGCTTGCGGAGGAGCAAATGATTTTGGCCTCCACTCTTTGCGAGCCTTTATGGTGCGGGTGCGCTTCTGGACCGGGCCAGTACTACCTTTAGAGAGCATCTCTTCGAACGCCTGTTGGTCGAAGCGTACGACCATCTTCTGTTGTATAGAGCCAAGTTTGGCTGCATCCGATTGCGTCACCAACTCCTCAGCCGTGGAGAAGTTAGTCCCCAGTAGAGTCGCCATCGTGTTTGCCATTGATTGTAAAAGTACAGAACAATTATCGGAGGACTGAACTTAGACTCACAATACAAACTCGCTCGTACAAAGAAAGCCTAGGGACGAAAACCTAGGTACAGCAGTCTAAGTACGATTGTTTATTTTAGATTCTGGGGGGTGACGATAGAGGCTCGGGAAAGCGACGGCCGCTCTGCCTTACTCCTTGGACGATCGGTACGCAGCCTTGACTCGAGGAAGATCTGCTTGGTCGTTGACGAAGAAATGCCTTCTTGCTCTCTCTCTGATTGCTCTCCTGGCTTCTCTCTCTCTGTGTATATTCTCTCTCTGACTATGGGGGAAGTCTCTCTGTGTATACGTATTCTTCTCTGGTTTTTTTTGTATATCTCTCTATATATTACAAGGGAATGGCACCTTGCTATTTATAATAGTGGGATGTGATCACTAGGGTTGCCAATGATTAGCTCTTGGAGATGGCGGCGGCCTGGGGATTGATCAATCCAGGCCGTTCATTTCTGATTGTGACGAATCAGAACCATTAAGGGTAGATTACACCAAATCCCCATTAGTAATTAATGCTGATTGGCATAAATCTTCCTTATAATGATTCTCTAATATCTGCGAATAAATCAAATTTATTCTCCTGCCACGTGCCCCAGATCATTGGGATTCGACCCGATCTTGGATTACCATAAATCTGGGAGATTGATCGGCTGAGGACACGTGTCCTGAGAGCCAATGGTGAGACTGGAACCGCATGCAGATTGGGCCGCATGAGATTTGGGCCGCATGAATTTTGGGCCGCATAAGACTTGGGACACGTGTCAGGGCTGTCTGGGCAGTGGACCCCTCCTTCAAACTTCTGAACCATATGATGAGCCGCATGAACCGCATAATGGTGTGTCTGCTTGAGCCGCATGGGCATGATCTTCTTGAGCCGCATAGGGATGATTCCACTCGAGCCGCATGGGACAGCTTCACTCTGAACCGCATGGGAAGTCTTCACTTCGAGCCGCAGGGGATGAACTCTCAATGAGCCGCATGTGCATAATCTCTACGAGCCGCATAAGCTAGCGTTGTATTGAGCCGCAGGAACTCGTTTATTCTTGGCCGCATAAACTTGCCTCAAAACTTTGGTAGACAGTGCCACTTTGAAGATTTTCCTTATTTCCGAAGTACTGCTTTTCGTGTCAGTCATTATGACAACTTTATGTCAGGTCTGTCACTTGTCAGGTCTGTCAGCCGTCAGAGCATCAAATGCGTCCACACGTTGGGCACAGCTGTTTTTGAAGACCAAGTGGCCTCTCTCTCTGGGCCGTATGGAGTTTACTCGAGCTGCCTATGTGCGTTGAGCCGCATGTCTATGTTGGTGACTTTTGAGCCGTATGATACTCTTGAGCCGCATGAAGCTCGTCTGATTTTGAGTCGCATGAAGCTTCCTGGGTTCTGTGCCGCATGAAGAATGTCTCATGACCGAGCCGCATGAAGGACGTCTCATGACCGAGCCGCATGAGGAATGTCTCATGACCGAGCCGCATAAAGGACGTCTCATGACCGAGCCGCATGAGGAATGTCTTATGACCGAACCGCATGAAGGACGTCTCATGACTCGCATGAGGAATGTCTCGATCTGCCCGTGCACTCGCTTTGTGGGCCCGGGTATCCCGAACAAACGAGTGCGTAGGTATCATGTTTGCTCCCTGATGTGGGTGCTAATAGAAACACTTGCCCTCGATCTTTGTTGGGAGACTCTTGAGAACCACTCTCTCCGTTTGCCGCCGGGGGCTGGACACAGGCGGCTCTGTACAACTTTCCATCAGAGGCCCGCTTAGCGGGACGCTCTTGATGGTCAGAGGTTGGGACAGCTGACTGAGCCCGATTAGCCCGCGCTGCCCTAGACTTCTTCTACTTAGCACCCGAAGGTGCGTAATAGGAAGAGTCCAAGTTTGGAAGGAGGGAAGAGAAGTTGGTGCCCTTTTCAAAGTAGGTAAGGGGGCTCTATTTATAGAACGGAGTGAGCCCTTTCTTCTTCTCCTTTCCGATGTGGGACTAAAAGCAATATTTTCCATGCTTCTACAGTTACTGCTCGGAAAGCGATTGCCTCCCGCGGGATTACTGACCCGCGGGAGCAGATCCTTGAGCTCCAGAGGAAGTTAACTTTCTTTGAGTCTGAGCTTGAGGCTGCCCGGATCGACAGAGGGCTAATTATCCAGGAGGCTGATAAAGTCAATAAAGCTTCGGTTGACTTGGAAGTGGCTCTGAAGAGGTTGGACGACGATTGGCGGGCACTCATGGACCTGGATAATGGGGAGCAGTTGTCCCAAGAGGCTGAGCGCCGAACTAGACAGAGGCTTGAGCCGGGTACTGCCTTAGTGAGAAACCGCCTCTTGGAGTTGTGTAATACAGAACTATAGTCGGCCTTTTTCTCGTTTTGTTTCTGTTTTCCTTTTCTTTTCTTTTTGAAAGGGACATGGTCCCCACCATATATAATGCTTTTTTTTGTCTATCAAATAAAGAGCACTTTCCATTCTACCCTTCATTTGTATTGCTTGTTGTGCCTGTGGTTTTGTGGTGATGTGTGCCCCTCATGGGGGACTTATCTGTGGGCCTGCTACCCCTGGCATACCTTGGTTTTAGGTGCGGGTAACAAGTTTGATTGGGGATACTTAGAACGGTTCCATGGTTATGTTGTCGTGGACGTTCCGAGTATCGGGAGAAGGAATGCCATGGAGCAGCTGGGCTCCCGGGGCATGATGAGGAATGATGGGCCTGTACTAAGTGGTTTAGCAAAGGACATTTGTGGGCCTACTATCCTTGGCGTATCCCGACTTATGATACGGATAATAGGATGACGGGGAACCAACATACTTACTCAGAGGTAATGAGGACATGGCAAGTATGAAGGTTTCACCGTGGAGTCTTCCTATTCAGAGGTAATGAGGACATGGCAGGAGTGGACTCAACGGAGGATATTTGTGGCCAACAGAGGACATTGGTGGGCCTATTACCCTTGGCGTACCCTGGTTCAGGGTACGGATAATAAGACGAGAGAGAACCAACATACTTACTCAGAGGTAATGAGGACATGGCAAGTACGGAGGTTTCACCGTGGAGTCTTCCTACTCAGAGGTAATGAGGATATGGCAGTAGTGGACTCAGCGGGGAATATTTATGGACCTATTATCCTTGGCGTACTCCGGTTGTGGGTACGAATAATAAGTCGAAAGGGAATCATCATACTTACTCAGAGGTAATGAGGACATGGCAAGCATGAAGGTTTCTTCGACGGAGCCTTCACATTCAGAGCTAATGAGGACATGACAGGAGTGGGCTCAATGAAGGAGGGTACATAGAATGACTCAGAGGTATGAGGACATGGAAGTTCTATGTAAAGGGGTGATTTGTTTTTGGCGAAAGTGAAACGACTCAGAGGTAATGAGGACATGGCCGTTTTGGAAATTTGTAGATCTGTTACCCTTTTTGTGCACTGGGGTGTGGGTAGTGGATCATGAGGGAGGATCTCTTTCAGGAAGAAAGTTCAGAGGTATGGTCATACATGACTTACTATCTGAAAGTGTGACCGGAATGTCAGTTCAGAGGCACCTGCGGGTACATGACTCGATAATCTGGAATGTTGTGGATATGAGTTCAGCGGCACCAGCGGGTACATGACTCGATAATCTGATATATTATGAAAGTGAGTTCAGCGGCACCAGCGGGTACATAACTCGATAATCTGGAATGTTGTGGATATGAGTTCAGCGACACCAGCGGGTACATGACTCGATAATCTGGAATGTGTTATTTAGACATAATATTTCTTCAGGAACTTGCCGTTGACGGGAAACGTGAGCAAGTCTCCATTTTGTTTTGCGAGGCGGTAAGCACCGTTGGAGAATACAGCCTCGATGATAAATGGACCTTCCCATTTTGGCTGGAACTTGCCGGCTGTCTTGTGAGTCATGACCATCGGCCTCCTGTAGAAGCATGGAAAATACTAAAGAAAGATCCATGCGGCCAGGAAACTCCATGCGGCTCAGGAAGCCCATGCGGCTCACAGATTCATGCGGCACAAGGGACTATGCGGCTCAAAACGTCCTATGCGGCTCAGAACAGAAGACACGAGGCTTGTAAAACAGTTCTCCTCTCCTGTATTAATTACTTTGACGGCTGACAACTCTGAAAAAGTAGCAGCCCTGACACAAAAGAGGTAATTATGACTCTGTCATAATGACAGACCCCTAGGAAGTGAAGGAGATCTCTGACACAATCCCCCGAGATCCAGAAAATGCCACGTGGCCCTGACACGTGGACAGTCATATGCGGCTCGAGCGAAGACTCCCCATGCGGTTCAGGATGAAGCTGCCTTATGCGGCTCAGGCAGAAACAGTCTCATGCAGCTCAAGCAGAGGCCCCCTATGCGGCTCACAAGGATCATTGCCATACGGCTCATTACCCATTATGCAGCGTAAATTATCATATGGTTCGAAGGTTCGGGGGGCCACTCCCCAAGCAGACCCGACACGAGGCCAGTCTTATGCGGCTCCATCCTTATGCGGCTCAATCCTTATGCGGCTCAATCCTCCTCAGCGGCTCTCAGGACACATGTCATAAAGCCAATCAATTTCCCAGATTTACTGCAATCAAAGATTGGGTCAAATCCCAATAATCTGGGACACGTGGCAGGAGAATGAATTAAATTTATTCATTCAGATTCGCAGACTTCAGCAAATCATCACCGCGGAGATTTATTCCAATCAGCAATAATTACTGATAGGATTTGGTGCAATCTACACTAAATAGCCTAGATTTATCACACTCAAGATTAATGGCCCAGATTGATCGATCAACAGGCCGCCGCCACTTTAAGGGGCAATCATTGTGAACCCTAATGAGGTCCCTCCATTCTTATAAATAGCAGGGTGTCATTCCCTTGCAAGAGATATAGACGCACACATACATACAGAGAGGACTTTTCGAGGTCAGAGAGAGCACCAGAATACTTGGAGAAAAAGAGCAGAGAGAGCAAAGAGTGCATTTCTTCAACGCCGAGCAATCTTCTGGAGCCAAGGCTGCATACCGATCGTCCAAGGAGTAAGGCAGAGCGGCCGTCGCTCTCCCGAGCCTCTATCGTCACCCCCCCAGAATCTAAAATAAACAATTGTACTTAGACTGCTGTACCTAGGCTTTCGTTCCTAGGCTTTCTTTGTAAAAGCGAGTTTGTAACGTGAAGTAAAAGTCCAGTCCTCCGATAATTGTTCTGCTCTTTTATATTTCATGGCAAACACGATGGCGACTCTGCTGGTGACAAACTTCTCCACGGCTGAGGAATTGGTGACGCAGTCAGATGCAGCCAAGCTTGGCTCCACGCAATAGAAGATGGTCGTCCGTTTCGACCAACAGGCGTTTGAAGAGATGCTCTCTGAAGGAAGTGCCGGCCCGATCCAGAAGCGAACCCTTCACAAAGAAAGCTCGCTGCGAGTGGAGGACAAAATCATTTGCTCCCCCACAAGCTCTCGACGGGTACTCTCTGCTACCCAAGACGGCGAAGGCGACTCTCATACGGCTCCACTTCGAGCAATAGAGAACTCTGCCGTCCCCAAGAACGGCAGAGGAAAACGTTACGATGCTGGACTTGCAGGGATAAAGAGCGACTCTATACGCCCAAAGAAGAAGCCGAGCACTCCTGTGGCCAAATCTGCCAACCACATACAGGAGGCTCATGTGGATGGATCTACAAGCCGCATGAAGAAAGTCTATGCGGCCAGATCATCCAGCCGCATAAAGAATACTCATGCGGCTGAGACTTCTAGCCGCATGAAGAAAGCCTATGCGGCTACGTCTGCCAGCCGCATAAAGATTGTTGAGGACGACAGCATGACACCCACCCCGCACGGCTCTGTCTTCGACCGCTTGTCTTATGATCCTGATCTCTTGTGCTTCCAAGAAGATATGTCTGAATCTCTCCAGTATCACTTAGACTCTTCCTACTATGTGTCCTTATGCACTAGAGCGAAGAAGTCTAAAGCAGCGTGAGCTGGCGAGTTCGGTCCGCTGATCTGACCTCTGACCATCCGAGCGTTCCGTATACTGTTACGCGGGCCTCAGATGGGAAGTTGTACAGAACCACTCGAGTCCAGCATCCGGCGGCAGACGGACAGAGAGGTTCGCAAAAGTCTTCCAAAATCCCGGAAGCAAACATGGTCGGTCCAGACCCATCTGACTTGCGTGAGGCTATCCTCCATAAACGCAAGAAAAGAGAGGATGCATCGGGGTGCAAAGAGTCCTCCCACGGACGTCACTGCACCCAAATCATCGTCAACTGCTGCTGCAACAGCGCGACGGTGCGAGAAGACCGACAGTCTGTATTTCAAAGACTGCAACAGCCATCTTTAGAAGACGAGGCACTTCCCGTCCTCTCCTACAACTCTGCTCAGAAAGTCTCCGCCGATGGGAAGGGGAAGAAGACCAGCGCCCCTAGCCCAAAGATATCAACCATTATGAATAAAAGACTGTCGTCTAAGCGGGTGCCTGCCACCGGAGTTTTCCAAGGTACCCGTTCCAGGACGAAATCTGCTACAGTGGAAGACTCGATGTCTATATCGCTGGGGGTTGCTGGGATTGGGGGTAGTGTTCCTCCGAACCTCCACGATAATCCGATCTTCTAAGAAGACGAGCCAGGGGAAACAACTCTCCTATCAGATGCAGCAAACCCTGACGTCCCCGAAGACGTCCACAATTCCCAAGACGAGGCGAACTCGAAAACTGGGGGTACTGTTCCTTCTGAGTCCGAACCAGAGGAGAACATTCCCACATATCCCGATGACTTCTCACTACAGGGGTACGATTCGGAAGGCTCGTCCTCCAGTGTTCCTTCCATCTCTCCTCATGTAAAGACAGTGTTCATGACGGACAGCAACCAAGGTGGTTCTAGTAATCGCCAACGCATTGACAATCTAGAGGCCATACTGCATGCCTTGGTCAAGTCTGTGGACGAAATTAAAGCGGCCCTTCCTACTTTGCAAGGAGGGACGCCTGGCCAAACAAGCATGGGCCCCGTGGTCAATGCGGACTCAAATTCAGCAGCACCGAACCCGGGCAACATTCCTCCTGAAGTAACGGCCCCCACCGCCATAGACGAAGCCCGCGAAGCAAGAAGAGAGGTCCAGGAGCTCCGAGCCATGTTTTACGCTCGAGAAAACTCTCAAGACCTCAGAATACGGCAACCGTACCCTGCTGCCTGGAGGGACGTTCCATTCCCACCAAGATATAAGCCGTTCAATATCAATCCTTATGATGGCAAGACCTCAGCAAGTCGGTACATCACCTACTTCGAGGTCACCACCGACCATCTGCCCCATGACGATGCTATTCTCACACGATTATTCATTGGAGCATTGGAAGGGGTCGCCTACGACTGGTACCGCAATCTGCCAGACAACTGCATCCACTCCTTCGCCGGCTTCAAGCGCATGATCTTGGAGAGATTCTACGAAGTAGGGCAGGACATCACCATGTCCACCCACATGGACGTCGTCCAAGGAGAGAAGGAGCTGACAAGGAACTATATTGAGCGGTTCCGCCAAACCGCCATAAAGTTGCCATCTGGAAATCCTGATTCCTCCTTGATCAAAATTTGCCAAAAGAGATTGCTCCCAACAATCACCCTCTGGATGGGCGAAAGTCAATTCAAGGACTGGAAGACGTTCATCATCAGCGCCACAAGCGCCGAAGAACGATTAAAGAAAGCTCGCCAACAGGGATTACACATCTCGGACGGAGAGAACAAGAGCAAGCGTCCTAACATCAATAACGACAATAGGGGTAGCCCCTCCAACAATCGGGACAGTAGGGACAAGCAGGCTATGGTGGCCGACACCGCGCAGAAACCTGAGCCAAAGCCAGCAGACAAACAATGGCCGTAAATCACTTACTCCTTCGAAGACGGTCACGTCAAGCCCATCTTGGATATGCTCATACAAGGAGACAGAATTTAGCTTCCTCCACTAAGACGGGAACCGCGGCAGGCAGACATGGAGAACCCGAAGTACTGCCATTACCATCGTTACATCCACCATGCCACACACGACTGCTACCAGCTAAAACGGTTCATCCAAAACCTCATCGATTCGAACGCTCTGGCCATCAATTTCGAAGAGGTAACAGTGGCAGCCAATATGGTGTCGATACAATTCGGCAGCTTCCCTCCGACGGAAACTCAAGACGGTGTGGTCCGCATTCCTCTGGTGACAATGGAGATTGCTAATCTTTCACCTCCTCGAGATCAGGCGGCTGGTCTAGTGCCCCTCACTACATCACAAGGAGAGGTCATGTGGATCCATCCAGACTTGGTACCGAAAGTAACTCGGCCTACATCTTCTTCCATTTGTAAGAAGAAGGATGGAAAAGTCAGGTCCTGTCGCACGATCTCGATGGACATCGAAGAAGCTACAGCCGTCGTCACCCGATCTGGGGCACAATCCCAACCTGTGGCTGACAACTCGGCGGAAGATTTTTAACCCGCTACAACCGACGCTCCGGGACCGGCTCAGCCTCCGACGACCGACAAGCCTAGGCCGAGGGAGACTCTCTTTGACAAATCCCTCCGAAAAGAGGTATCACAGGGGCTAGAGAAGCCCTATAACTTCGATATCTTAGCACAATTGGCCAACACACTGGCCAAGTTGTCATTATACGAGCTTCTGAGACTCTCCAAGGATGTTCGTGCAGCTTTGAGCGATGCACTCCAAAATGCCGATGCGTACCTCGCTCAGGTCAACCTCACAGGAGAGAACCTGCCTGCAGATCTCCAAGACAGCGCCTGTACGGGAGCAATGCCCAACATTATCTTCACTCCGCAGGACATGCTTATCAAAACTAATCTGTACTATCGCCCACTATACTATACTGGGTATATTGGCGACGTAAAGGTGGATCGGATGCACATTGATCCTGGCTCTTCCATAAGCATTATCCCGAAGGGTCTGCTACATCACCTCCGCATCCCAATACATCGCCTGACGCCTACAAGCACCGCTATCAGCGGTTTCAATTCGGGCAGGAGCTACCCAATTGGGAAGATTCGTCTAAAGTGTCAGATTGGCGATCTCCAATTAGAAGTCACCTACTACGTCATAGATGCAGATACTTCTTACAATATCCTCTTGGGGCGCCCTTGGATACACGATTATATGATCGTGCCTTCCACGCTGCACCAATGCTTCAAATATGTCGACAAATACTGCTTCGTAAGAACGGAGTTTGCTAATATCGATCCCTTCAAAGGGGTCGAATCTTACTACTCAGACTCTTGTTTGTATGAAAAGTTGAAGAAGCATCTTAGTGAAGGAGATGCGCAAGCTCGTACCGAGACAGCCATAAGATCAGAAGAGCCTCTGACGATCCGTCTCCAAGCTCGCAAACCTGGCAAGGCTGCACCCCTTATTGCCACTCTGCGTAAGGACGCAATCAGTCTCTCGGCACAAGAGGAGCAGATGATAATCCGGCTGCCAAGGTCTGGCCAATTGCCAAGACCTACAACGGAGCCACTGACAATCAGGCTACCGAGGGTCGGCCAACCGCAAATGGAGAAGCTCAATCCCTCCGACAAGCCAATGACGATACGTCTTTCCAAGAAGGGTCGTCCTCCGATGCAAGGCCTGGAACTTCTAGCGAACCAACTAATCCCCGTCCAGCATCGAGTACCCAGCTGGGGGTTGCTAGTTTGCCAACAACTCCACGCTCTGCTCCACCAGCTGAAATGCTGACGATCAAGCTGCCCAGGTCATCCTCTCAGTCTTCGTTTATACAGGGGGTAGCCAAAGAGGAACCGGAGTTAGCCAAGTATGTGGCTGTCCATACTGATGTTCCCTCCGTAGATGATGTAATCCTCCTAGAAAAGATACCTTACTTCATCAATAAAGGGCTATCTTTGAACTACCTCGAGCTTAATAAGCTCTGTACAATGTATGCTATAGAACACGGTATAGGCACTCACCTACACACACAGGTGACAAATGTGCATACCGCAATCCAGCTTACTCCAGCAGAAGACGCTTACCGCATAATCGAGGGAAGGGACCATCCAATCATCTTCGGCAGGAAGGACGATCCGTATCCCTTCACCGTAGAAGAAGTCGACCTTGGATCAGATGCCGAGAGACTGCCTCTGTATCTTTATAGCCCCCAATCTAAATATCTCATGCAAAAACAGGGGTATGATCTGGAGGCCACGCCAAGCCTGAACTACGGCACCGGGCGACGATTACCTTTGAAGCCACCAGTCCCGGCAGGCAAACCATGGGACTACTATATCAAAAATCGATGTGGATTAGGGTATGTAACACCCACGACGACCCCTGAGAGTTTAGATAAAGAATATGACTGGCATTCACATTCGACCGGGTCACCAACTTCTGACTCAGATACCAGCATAGGAGATGTATTCAGACAAGTCCTGTCGGTCATCATGGCATTCGTCGACGCTTATGAAGAAGATGAAAACATCCCTAAGATCCTCGAGCTAGAGCCGTGGGCGCAGCAGCTAGATGCACAATGGGAAAAGCGGTTCGAACAGAGATAACCTCCCACTGAAGATGAGGTCATACAAGTAGATCTCGGCAGTGAATCTTCTCCAAAACCAATCTTCGTCAGTAAAAGTCTAGCAGACGAAGAGCGAGAATCGCTGCTGAAACTTGTCAAAGAATATATCGATGTGTTTGCCTGGAGCTATGAAGACATTCCGGGGTTAAATCCCAATATTGCTCTTCATAAACTCAACATCCGGCCGGATGTAAAGCCAGTCAAGCAAAAATAGCGACGGTTCCGCCCAGCCATCATGGACGCGATCGAAGCCGAAGTCAATAAACTGATAGCCAGCGGCTTCATTTACGAAGAGCAACATCCTGACTGGGTCACCAATATAGTGCCTGTCCTCAAGAAGAATGGGAAGATTCGAATCTGTATCGACTTCCGCAATCTGAACGAGGCATATCCCAAAGACGAATTCCTCCTTTCTATCACGGACATCATGATTGACAACACCTGCGGCTTTGAACGCATGTCATTTATGGATGGATTCTCGGGGTACAACTAAATCAAGATGTCTCCTGACGATGAAAAGCACACATCATTCCGAACACCAATCGGCACATACTGCTACACAGTCATGCCTTTCGGTTTGAAGAATGCCGGCGCCACATATCAAAGAGCTATGAGTATCATCTTCAGAGACCACTTACGTAAGACGGTGGAGTGCTACGTTGATGACATCGCCGTCAAGAGTCGCCGTAAGGAAGACCATCTACAGGATCTGAGGACGATATTCGATCTGATGCGAGCACACAATTTGAAAATGAATCCCACAAAGTCCTTCCTGGGCATATCCAGCGGGAAGTTCTTGGGTTTTATCATCACCGTCCAGGGTATCCATGTAGACCCTGAGAAGACAAAGGCAATTATGGAGATGGGTCCTCCGAGAAATCTTCGCGAGCTCAGAGGCCTTCAAGGGAGGCTAGCTTACATCAGGAGGTTCATTTCCAATCTCTCCGGGCGATGTTGACCATTCACGCACCTCATGAAGAAAGGTGTCTCGTTCGTATGGGATGAAGAATGTCAGCGGGCCTTCGACGATATCAAAGAATATTTGTCGAACACTCCAGTTCTGGTGGCCCCGGTTGCTGGAAAACCATTTCTGCTCTACGTACGAGCAATGGAACATTCCCTCGTGGCTCTGCTGGCACAAAACAATGATGCAGGCCATGAACAAGCCATATATTACCTCAGTCGAATGATGATTGGGCCAGAGCACCGATACACCGCTGTGGAGAAGAAATGCCTAGCCCTGGTGTTCGTCATTCAGAAGACGTGGCACTATGTTACTGGACAAACAATACATGTGATCTCATGAGTCAACCCTCTCAGGGTCCTCATGACTAAACCAGGGGCTCTCAGCTCTCGCTTCGCTATATGGGCAATATTATTGTCCCCTTATCATATGATCTTCGTCCCGCAAAAGGCTGTCAAAGGTCAAGCCCTGGCGGACTTTTTGGTAGCCCACCCGGGTTCGGAGTCATCCACAATATATGAAGAGATCCCAGATGAGGTCGCCGACTCGCATGAAACCTCTCACGATGATATATGACGAATGTTCTTCGACGGTGCTTCAAGAACGGGACCCAAGGGCAACATCGTCGTCGGAGTCGGAGTGGTGCTAGTCTTCCCTTCCGGATTGGTGATCAACCGTGCTTACTCCCTCACGGAACCCTGCTCTAACAATGTGGCCGAGTACAACGCTCTGGTCATTGGCCTCCAACTTGCAAGGGAGCTAGGGGTAGAATATCTTGAAGCATACGGTGACTCCCAGTTAATCGTCAATCAGATCCGGGGCTCATACGAAGTTCGCCACGAAGACATGATCCCCTACCACCAAATAGCAATTGACATCATCTCATCGTTCGAGGGGTTCTTCATCGAGCACGTCCCCAGACTCCGAAATATCGAAGCCGATGCCTTAGCAGGCCTGGCCGCCTCCCTAGCAGTGCCAAATCATACCCATCAATCGGTAGATGTGATAGGCCACAAGCTGGTCTACCCCATAAATAACGTTCAATTCGTGGCAAGTTATTCTGCTCAGGCGATTGATGATGCCCTAGACTGGAGACAACCATTCATCGACTTCGTCGTCTACGACATCCTGCCCGAGAACCCAAAGGAAGCCACCTCCATTAGACGGTGTTCCCTCAGATTCTTTTACGATGCAGAGACGAAAATGCTGTATCGCCGATCCTATGATGGATTATTGCTTCGGTGTCTGTCAAACACAGAGGCCAAAGAAGCCGTACGAGAAGCTCATGACGGTGTCTACGGGGCCCATCAGCCTGGCCCTAAATTGCAAGACCGTCTTCGCCGAATGGGCTATTACTGGCCCAAGATGGTAGCAGATGCGATAGACTATGCGAGAAAATGCAAAGCCTGCCAAGTCCACGCAGATTTTATTCACCAGCCATCCGAATTCCTACATCCGACAATGGCATCCTGGCCCTTCGAAGCATTGGGAATAGACATCATCGGTCCACTTACTCCACCTTCCTCCCGTGGACATCGCTTCATACTTGCGATCACAGATTACTTCTCTAAATGGGCAGAAGCTGTTCCACTCGTCGAAGTAAAGACTTCAAACGTGATCAGCTTCCTCAAGCATCACGTCATATATCGCTTTGGACTGCCCCGAAGGATCATCCACGACAATGGTCCGCAGTATGTAAGCTACGCCTTCTATCGGTTTTGCGATAAGTACCGCGTCCAAAATTTTGCTTCGACACCATACAACCCAGCAGCGAATGGGTTGGCAGAGGCATTCAATAAAACAATCATCAAACTCCTCAAAAAGTTTGTCTCTTCTAACAAACGCGACTGGAACGAGAAGCTCGGTGAATGTTTATGGGCGTACCGTACTACAGTCCGAACAGCTACCGGGAACACACCATTCTCCCTGGTGTATGGGAGTGAGGCAGTTCTCCCATTAGAGACTCAAATACCCTCACTCCATGTCGCCCTCACTTATCAATTGACGACGGATAATAACTACCGACGCCGACTACAAGAGTTAGAGGCCTTAGATGAAAAGCGCCTCCTCGCTCAGCAAAGAATCGAGCTATACCAAGCACGCATCTCTGGAGCCTTCAATAAGAAGGTTGAAATCAAAACATTCCAAGTGGACGATCTCGTTCTGGCGGTCCGGAGACCAATGGTCATGACTCACAAGACCGCCGGCAAGTTCCAGCCAAAATGGGAAGGCCCATTTATCATTGAGGCCATATTCTCCAACGGAGCTTACCGCCTCGCAAAACAGAATGGGGATTTGCTCATGTTGCCCGTCAACGACAAGTTCCTGAAAAAATACTATGTCTAGACGACAATTTTCCAGATCATCGAGTCATGTGCCCGCTGGTACCGCTGAACTCACCCTCACAATTTTCCAGATCATCGAGTCATGTGCCCGCTGGTACCACTGAACTTGCCCCCACAATTTTCCAGACCATCGAGTCATGTGCCCGCTGGTACCACTGAACTCGCCCTCACAATTTTCTAGACCATCAAGTCATGTGCCCGCTGGTACCACTGAACTCGCCCTCACAATTTTCCAGATCATTGAGTCATGTTCCCGCTGGTACCACTGAACTCGTCCTCACAATTTTCTAGATCATTGTCACGTACCCACTGGTACCGCTGAACTCACACTCACCATCCTCCAGATTCTCGAGTCATGTGCCCGCTGGTGCCACTGAACTCACACTTTCACAATATCGAGTCATGTACCCGCTGGTGCCTCTGAACTCACATCCCGGTCACTCTTTTAGATAGTAAGTCATGTATGATCATGCCTCTGAACTTTCTTCCTGGAAGAGATCCTCCCTCATGATCCAATACCCGTACTTCCAGTGCACAAAAAGGGTAAGCGATCCACAAATTTCCAAAACGGCCATGTCCTCATTACCTCTGAGTCGTTTCACTTCCGCCAAAAATAAATCACCCCCTACATAGAACTTCCATGTCCTCATTACCTCTGAGTCATTCTATGTACCCCCTCTTCATTGAGCCCACTCCTGCCATGTCCTCATTACCTCTGAGTGGGAAGGCTCCGTAGAAGAAACCTTCATACTTGCCATGTCCTCATTACCTCTGAGTAAGTATGTTGATTCCCTTTCAACCTATTATCTGTACCCATAACCGGAGTACGACAAGAATAATAGGTCCACAAATGTCCTCTGTTGACCACAAATATCCTCCGTGAATTCACTCCTGCCATGTCCTCATTACCTCTAAGTAGGAAGATTCTACGATGAAACCCTCATACTTGCCATGTCCTCATTACCTCTGAGCAAATATGTTGGTTCCCTTTTATCCTATTATCTGTATCCTAAACCAGGGTATGCCAAGGATAATAGGCCCACAAATATCCTCTGCTAAGTTTCTTAGCACAAGCCCGCCATCTCATCATGCCCCGGGAGCCCAGCTGCTCTACGACATTCTTTTTCCCGATACCGAGAGCACCCATGACCACTTTGCCATAGCTGTTCCAGGTATCCTAACCAAACTTGTTGTCCGTACCTAAAACCAAGGTATGCCATGGATGACGAGTCCATAAACAAGTCCCCCGTACGGGACAAATATCACCATCATATCACAGGTACAACAAGCAATGCAAATGAAGGGTTGAACGGAAAGTACTCTTTATTTGAAAGAAGAAAAAAGCATTACATCTTTTGGGACCACGTCCCTCTCAAAAAAAAACAGAAACAAAACAAAAGAGGAAAAGGCCGACTATAACTCAGCATTACATAACCCCAAGAGACAATTTTTCACCAAGGCAGTCCCCCGCTCAAGCCTCTGTTTAGCTCGGCGCTTGGCTTCTTGGGACAACTGCTCTGCGTCATTCAAATACATATACGCCTGCCAGTTGTTCTCTATCTTCTTTAGGGCAAATTCTAGATTGGCAGAGGCCCTACTAAGCTTGTCAGCCTCCGAAATGGCAATCCCTTTCTTAGTACGAGCAGCTTTGAGCTCGGACTCCAGGAAGCCCAGCTTTCTTTGGAGCTCAAGGATCTGTTCCTGGGTATCGGTTACCCCATGAGAGGCATCCGCTTCCCGAGTCGTGCAATCTTCAGTTCGACGGCTCCATTGATCGTACAACCGAGTTAGATCCCAGCGATCCTTCAATATAGCCGGCTTGAGCGACTCCCGGGCAATCATCACCTTCTCCACCACGGTAACAAGGAAATTGCGCTCTTAGTTTATCGCCGCGGGTAAATTATCCTGTTGCAGCCTGCGAAACAGGCCACGAGACGATCAGCTTCTAACAATTTAGGCTCCAGAAGCGCAGCCAGTTCCCCTCCACCACGGAGTCTTCTAAGGATATTGATCTGCCCGCCGGCACATTGACGGGCCAGAGTAAAGGGAGTCCCCCTTTCCACCGCTGCCTCGATCCCCCTCTTCAAGTGGCGGTGGAAACTGTCGACCACTTCCTAGGACACCTCATCCAAAACCTCTGTGGAGGACGGCGTCAAAGGGAACGTGGCAGGCAGTACCGAAGGAGTAGCCTCAGAACTGACCGTCCCTGCCACTAAGGAAGCAAATTCCGTATGGAAAGATGCTTGAATAGCGGCTAGCTCCTCTTCCGCCGCCCGAAGAGCTTGGATGCTTGGCAGGGCGGAAAGGTTAACCCCCGAAACTATATTCGCGGCAGAGGGCACAGGAAGCATCATTCCTTGCCCTAGCTGTACTGCTATCTGGGCTCCCAAACTCGACCCAGATGGAGGCCCCTCCATGCAGGGAGGAGGCACATGTGCTTCTATCAGATCCCCTCCGGAGGGGTCTGCCCCAGCGACATCCGTCACCGGCAATAAAGGGTTGGGACCTGAACGTCCAAAGCAACCATTAATCGACGTAACCTGAAGGATAGGATGACGGAGTAAATAGGCTTATTCACAGGTTATGGTTTGACTTGTATTACCAGAGGAAGAGCATGGAGGCTGCGGTTTGTTCACAGCCGGCGTAGTTTCCCCACCCACAGCTTCTGATCCGATGGTTTCTCTGTCACGGCCATCCCTGAAAAGGAGCCAGCCAGGACAGTGTCATCCTGTTGGGGTTCAGATGTCTCAGGGATGGGCGGAGTAAAACCCCCATCCCCTGAGTTGAGGTCCCAGCAAGGTGAGACTCCTCGACCGCCTCCGGAAGAACCCCAGCAGCAATGATAGTAGTGCACACACCACTGACCAAATGGGAAAGGACCGGATCAACCTCGGCAATCGGGTCCTGAGAAGCGAACTCATCTGACGCCTATAAAGAGCAAAAGAAAAAAAATGATTAAGCCATAACATAGAAGAAGAAGAAAGGAGGTAGTCGAAACACAAATCACCTCAGAAACAACGTTAACATAATCAATAAACGACCTGCGATGTCTTACCGTAGCGTACTTTGTGGAGTAGGTTCGGTCATCAGCGGTAATCACGCGCCTGCTTCGCTTACGCGAAGGGCCAGGCACTGCAGATGGTTGATCCTCCACCACCTCGTCAGACCAAGTAGGCGGCTGACCCGCCTCCCTTTCATCTGGCATAATAGGGGGCTGATTCCCAACTTCCTCGTCCGAAGAATACGATGAGTCATCGGCGTCTTGTTCATCATCCTCCTCGTCCGCCGTAGTGGACTCTGAGTCCGGCGCAGGAACCCTGTTCGCCCCTCTCTTCCTCTTCTTGGATCCCTCTAGCTTCTCAGCCAAACCAGTGCCAACAATGAAGCTAGTATTTATATCAAAGTCGACAGGAGGCTTGCTCGCTGCAACATGATAAAGGGCCGCTATGTACAAAATATCCCCTGCCATCTTGGCATCGGGGATCGAGAAGCTGGACCGGGTATGGACCGTATTGTAATAATGCCAAGCTCGGACGCCATCGAGTACACTGTCCACAATACACAAGCAAGCGCTAGGACAATCCAGGAACAATTGACTATACCCAAATTGACGGAAAAATCTACTGGGCAAATAAGGCTCCAGGTATACGTTATTTCGGTAACGATATACCAGGTGCGCAGGGCGGATGTTGTGCAGCCAAAGAAGCATCTTCTTAGATAAAAGTTAGGGAGGATCAACACCATCAACATGTACTCCCCTCACTTCTCTAAGGGTAAATTGAGGAAGAAAGACAAAGAACTCAGGCCCGTCAACTCTCGCCAACGCCCTCCGGCAGGCCGGCATGGTATCGTGCTCCCAAGGCTGATGACGGTATCGGAAAAGGAAGGCGTCACCAGCATTAACATCTTCTTCAGTTCCTGGCCTCATCAACGACCGATAGTGCATTAATAACCACCCTATGAGGTAATGGTATGGAAGTTCTATCCGCTCAAAACCCAGTATCGTCTTACGAGCAATAACCTTAGACGAAAATGCGCGGAGGCCATGGTGTATACTACACACCATGTCCGGAAGATGGGCCAATCTAATTTTGAAGACCAGCTTCATCGCCGGAAGAATAAAGTGACGGCTGATTCTTTCAGTGGAACCTGCCCCTCCCGAGACTACGTAATTTCGTAGCCATATCATCAAAAACCCGGCCAAGAGTTCTTTGTCAGACATCTCCTGGGTACCGTAGTAGAAATAACTTAAGGAGTCGGTGCGACTTCCGAACCTGTCACGGATGGATCTCGACTTTTTGACCTTCAACATCATGTCCTTTACCTCCTTCGGGGTTTGAGGACCTCGAGACGATACCCGACCGGAAGGACGTAACTTGAAAAGATACGCGACCCAGGCCGTGGTATGTGGGGCGGTCCCTTCAGAGCTATTTTTCCTCTTAATAGCAGTCTGGTGGCAGATGCTATGGTGGCACCGGAGTTCTCGGTACACAGCGACAAAACCAGGAAATCGTCGATCTAGGTCATCGAATTCCTCGTTCGTCGGGGTATATACTTCAAAGGCCTCGCATCTCCACGGCAGCTTAGAAACAGCATGCATCTCATGGAGAGCAAGTCCTAACTCTCCCCCGGGCGCGAAGAAAGTCCCCGTATGCCGGTTATACAGCTCCAAAAGGGCTATGAACAAAGGCTTGTTAATAGATAACCCGTAACTGGTGCCCCGAACGGCGTAGTAAAGGTCAATTTCCCGAAGGGATTCCCCATATTTCCTCAGGATCCATGAGGTATGATTGGCCCAAGTAGGAATGGGGTTTGTCCAATTCAGCAACGACAACCTGCCCATAGGATAAGACCCCTTGCGAGCGAGCTGATTCAGAAAAGTATCAGCTCGAGTGAAAGTAAAGTTAGGACCAGTCACGTTTACAAAAGTGCCAGGGAGCAGCCCCATCACACTCCGACTAACTGAATCCTTGCCTGCACATGCTGAACCAGTACGCCTGTTGTAGTGGATGTTGCCCACAAACATTCTCGGTCGGATGGGAGTCAGAGAGCCCACCATTGTCCTGTCCAACGGTACCATGTTAAACCACGAGAGGGGATAATGTCGCTCTATCTCGGGGATATGGATCTCCACTCCGTCTACAGAAAAATCCCAATTCTCAGAAACATCCAGCAGTCGGGAGTTCTTTATAGAAAAGGCATCCCCAAAGAGAAAAGCCAGTTTCAGATATTCTCCATCCAGCTTTTCCGAATTCATCATGGAACAGAGAAAGTAGAAAGGTTGGTTGTTAATGACAGCTACCCTCTCCCTAGGTTCATTAGTGGGAAGCTGATCCACTATGTGTTGAATTAAGCCGTCGAGCCGCACGCCCACAGCAAACTGAGCTGAACCCACAAGAAGCTCTCCTGCTGGGTTGGTTGGGAGGCTCACTGAAAAAGGACAACACGAAACGAGATTAAAGGATGGTTACTGAACTCAAGTCCCTATGAGCCTATGCAGCTCGGATCAAACGAAGCCCTATGCGGCTCAATTGTAATTGGATTCCAGGTGGCACGGCCCCAAGGGATCTTATGTGGTTCAGCCAACACAGCCTCATGCGGCCTAAATCAATTGGGAGTTCCATATGACATTGGTTCGATAGCTTATGCGGATCAATCGAACATATACGGTTCTAAGCAGAAGAGCTTTTGTGGCGCTGAAGCGCTATACGGATCAGTCTGTTGGAAGCGTATGCGGATCAATCGAATATATGCGGATAGAAGCTTATGCGACTCCGTTTAAGGGAGACTTCATGCGGCTCAAAACCTTCTCTTGCGGCTCAAACATAGGGTATCTCCTATGCGGCTCGGATATGAGAGGGTCATGCAGCCCATACAGCATATGCGGCTCTATCATAGCCGAACTTGGGTGAAGGCTTGTGCATGAATATGCAACAGAGCCATGGGTTCTTAGGATTCAAAATGTCCAAATGCAACCCTTACCATTGAAAGCAGGACGAACATTAGGGTACACTTCGAGCATGACGGCTGACGAGGAAGCCGCCTTTTTCTCCTTCGCAGCAGCGACGACCTTGGAAGATTTGGGGGCCATGTTCGACGATCGAAGAAGGGAAATAAGGAAAGAAAGGCAAGACAACAATAGTCGAACGAAGAAAAAAGTAAAGAAATCTCCCCGACCGTACTCATCCATATTTATAAACAAAAGTGAGGCGTTTCGATCCCCGTGCATACACGAAGACCGACTCTTCGGTTATCAAGGTGAGCCATCGAAAATGAAGGCCAAACTGCTCGGATCCCGCACCGAAAAGTAGCCTTTAAAGCTGACAGCAAATCAACAGCATTTAATGCAAAAGATTGCCATACGTGGCAATGATGACGTGGCCGAAAGTCCCCTGCGGCTAAGCCCTCAATGCGGCTGAAACATCCATGCGGCCAGGACTTCATATGCGGCCAGAAGAATACAACCATATTTCTTATTCAAAGTATTTCAATTTTGCAAATTTAAAACTTTGATGGGGGTCTTGTAGAAGTATGGAAAATACTAAAGAAAGATTCATACGGCCAAGAAATTTCATACGGCTCAGGAAGCCCATGCGGCTCACAGATTCATGCGGCACAAGGGACTATGCGGCTCAAGATGTCTTATGTGGCTCAGAACAGAAGACACGTGGCTTGCAAAATAGTTCTTCCCTTCTGTATTAATTACTTTGACAGCTGACAACTCTGAAAAAGTGGCAGGCCTGACACAAAAGAGGTAATTATGACTCTGTCATAATGACAGACCCCTAGGGAAGTGAAGGAGATCTCTGACACAATCCCCCGAGATCCAGAAAATGCTACGTGGCCCTGACACGTGGACAGTCATATGCGACTCGAGCGAAGACTCCCCATACGGTTCAGGATGAAGCTGTCTTATGCGGCTCAGGCAGAAACAGTCTCATGCGGCTCAAGCAGAGGCCCTCCATACGGCTCGCAAGGATCATCTCCATGCGGCTCATTACCCATTATGCGGCTTAAATTATTATATGGTTCGAAGGTTCGGAGGGCCACTCCCCAAGTAGACCCGACACGTGGCCATCCTTATGCGGCTCAATCCTTATGCGGCTCAATCCTCCTCAGCGGCTCTCAGGACACGTGTCATAAAGCCAATCAATTTTCCAGATTTACTGTAATCAAAGATTGGGTCAAATTCTAATAATCTGGGACACGTGGCAGTAGAATAAATTAAATTTATTCATTCAGATTTGCAGACATCAGCAAATTATCACCACAGAGATTTATTCCAATCAGCACTAATTACTGATAGGATTTGGTGCAATCTATACTAAATGGCCCAGATTTATCACACTCAAGATTAATGGCCCAGATTGATCGATCAACAGGCCGCCGCCACTTTAAGGGACAATCATTGTGAACCCTAATGAGGTCCCTCCATTCTTATAAATAGCAGGGTGTCATTCCCTTACAAGAGATACAGATGCACACATACATACAGAGAGGACTTTTCGAGGTCAGAGAGAGCACCAGAATACTTGGAGAGAAAGAGCAGAGAGAGAGCAAAGAAAGCATTTCTTCAACGCCGAGCAATCTTCTGGAGCCAAGGCTGCATACCGATCGTCCAAGGAGTAAGGCAGAGCGGCCGTCGCTTTCCTGAGCCTCTATCGTCACCCTAGAATCTAAAACAAACAATTGTACTTAGACTACTGTACCTAGGCTTTCGTCCCTAGGCTTTCTTTGTACAAGCGAGTTTGTAACGTGAAGTAAAAGTCCAGTCCTCCGATAATTGTTTTGCTCTTTTATATTTCATGGCAAACACCTCCATACTACCAGAACGAGATCACCCGCTTGGAATGTTCTGATTTTAACCTTCTTGTTGAAGGCTCCAGAGATGCATGCTTGGTATAGCTCGATTTGTTGCTGAGCTAGGAGGCGCTTTTCATCTAAGGCCTCCAACTATTATAGTCGGCGACGGTAGTTATCATCCGTCGTCAATTGATAAGTGAGGGCGACGCGGAGTAAGGGTATTTGAGTCTCCAATGGGAGGACCGTCTCACTCCCGTATACCAGGAAAAATAGCGTGTTCCCAGTGGCCGTTCGGACTGTGGTACGGTATGCCCATAAGCATTCACCAAGCTTCTCGTTCCACGCTTTAACTTCTTGAGTAACTTGATGATGGTTTTGTTGAATGCTTCTGCCAACCCATTCGCTGTTGGATTGTACGGTGTCAAAGCAATATTCTGGATGCGGTGCTTGTCGCATAACCGATAGAAGGCATGGCTTGTAAACTGCGGACCATTATCGTGGATGATCCTTCGGAGCAGTCTAAAGCGATAGATGACGTGATGCTTGAGGAAGCTGATCATGTTTGAAGTCTTTACTTCTGCAAACGGGACAGCTTTCGCCCATTTGGAGAAGTAATCTGTGATTGCGAGTATGAAACGATGTCCTCGGGAGAACGTGGAGTGATTGGACCGATGATATCCATTCCCCATGCTTCGAACGGCCAGGACGCCACTGTCGGATGTAGAAATTTGGATGGCTGGAGAATGAAGTCCGCGTGGAATTGGCAAGCTTTGCACTTTCTAGCATAGTCTATCGTATATGCTACCATCGTGGGCCAGTAGTAGCCCATTCGGCGAAGGCGGTCTTGCAATTTAAGGCCAGGCTTATGGGCCCCGCAGACACCGTCGTGAGCTTCGCGTGTGGCTTCTTTGGCTTCTACGTTTGACAGACATCGAAGCAATAATCCATCAAAGGATCGGCGATACAGCATTTTTGTCTCTGTATCGTAGAAGAATCTGAGAGAATGCCGTCTGTTGGAAGTAGCTTCTTTTGGGTTCTCGGGCAGGATGTCGTAGACTACGAAGTCAATGAATGGTTGTCTCCAATCTGGGACTTCGTCGATCATCTGAACGGAATAAGTCGCCACGAATTGAACATTGTTCTTGGGGCAGACCAGTTCGTGGCCTATTACATCTACCGATTGATGAGTATAATTTGACACTGCTAGGGAAGCGGCCAGGCCTGCTAAGGCAACGGGTTCGATATTTCGGAGTCTGGAAACATGTTCGATGAAAAACCCCTCGAACGATGAGATGATGTTGATCGTTATTTGGTGATAGGGGATCATGTCTTCCTGGCGAACTTCGTATGAGCCCCGAGTCTGATTGACGATTAACTGAGAATTGCCGTATGCTTCAAGATATTCTACCTCCAGCTCTCTTGTAAGTTGGAGGCCAATGAACAAAGCATTGTATTCAGCCACATTGTTAGAGCAGGATTCTGTGAGGGAGTACGTGCGGTTAATCACCAATCCGGAAGGGGAGACCAGCACCACCCCGACTCCGACGACGATGTTGCCTTTAGGTCCGGTCCTTGAGGCGCCGTCAAAGAACATTCACCATATATCATCGTGAGAGGTTGCATGCGAGTCGGCGACCTTATCTGGGATTTCTTCATATATTCTGGACGACTCCGAGCCCGGGTGGACTGCCAAAAAATCTGTCAGGGCTTGACCTTTAACAGCCTTTTGTGGGACGAAGATCATATGATAAGGGGACAACAATATTGCCCATGTAACGAGGCGAGAGCTGAGTGTCCCTGGTTTAGTCATGAGGACCCTGAGAGGGTTGACTCGTGAGATCACATGTATGGTTTGTCCTGTGACATAGTGCCGCGTCTTCTGAATGGCGAACACCAGGGCAAGGCATTCCTTTTCCATGAGGGTGTATCGGTGCTCTGGCCCAATCATCATTCGACTGAGGTAATATATGGCTTGTTCATGACCTACATCGTTGTTTTGTGCTAGCAGGGCGCCGAGGAAATGCTCCATTGCTCGTACATAGAGCAGGAATGGTTTTCCAGCGACTGGGCCACCAGGACTGGAGGGTTTGACAAATATTCTTTGATGCTGTCGAAGGCCCGCTGACATTCTTCGTCCCATACGAATGAGATGCCTTTCTTCATGAGATGGGTGAATGGTCGACATCGTCCGAAGATGTTAGAAATAAACCTCCTGATGTAAGCTAGCCTCCCTTGAAGACCTCTGAGTTTGCGAGCATTTCTTGGGGGACCCATCTCCATAATTGCCTTCGTCTTCTCAGGGTCTATATGAATACCCTGGGCGATGATGATGAAACCCAAGAACTTTCCGCTGGATACGCCCAAGAAAGATTTCGTAGGGTTCATTTTCAAATTGTGCGCTCGCATCTGGTCGAATACCGTCCTCAGATCCTGCAGATGGTCTTCCTTACAGCAACTCTTGACGATGATGTCATCAACATAGCACTCCACCGTCTTGTGTAAGTGGTCTTTGAAGATGATACTTATGGCTCTTTGATATGTGGCGCCAGCATTCTTCAAACCGAAAGGCATGACTGTGTAGCAGTATGTGCCAATCGGTGTTCGGAATGATGTATGCTTTTTATCGTCAGGAGACATCTTGATTTTGTTGTACCCCGAGAAGCCATCCATGAATGACATACGTTTAAAGCTGCAGGTGTTGTCAATCATGATATCTGTGATAGGGAGGGGGAATTCATCTTTGGGACATGCCTCGTTCAGATTGCGAAAGTCGATGCAGATTCGAATCTTCCTATTCTTCTTGAGGACTGGTACTATGTTGGCGACCCAATCCGGATGTTGTTCCTCACGAATGAAGTCACTAGCTATTAGTTTGTTGACTTCAGCTTCGATCGCATCCATGATGCCTGGGCGGAAGCGTCGCTGTTGTTGCTTGACTGGCTTTGCATCTGGCCGAATGTTGAGTTTGTGAAGAGCAATATCAGGATTTAATCCCGGCATGTCTTCATTGCTCCATGCGAACACATCAATATATTCTTTGATAAGTTCTAACAGCGATTCTCGCTCTTCGTCTGTTAGGCTTTTACTGACGAAGATTGGTTTTGGAGAAGATTCGCTGTCGAGATCCACTTGTATGACCTCATCTTCAGTAGGAGGTTCTCTCTGTTCGAACCGCTTTTCCTTTTGTGCATCCAACAGTTGGGCCCACGGCTCTAGCTCGAGGATTTCAGGAATGATTTCATCTTCTTCATAAGCGTCGACGAATGCCATGTTGACTGATAGGACTTGTCTGAATACGTCTCCGATGCTGGTATCCGAGTCAGAAGTTGGTGACCCGGTTGAATGTGAATGCCAGTCACATTCTTTATCTGAACTCTCAGGGGTCATCGTGGGTGTAACATACCCTAATCCACATCGAGTCTTGCTATAGTAGTCCCGTGGTTTGCCAGCCGGGACCGGTAACTTTTCGTCGACCAGTGCCATAGTTCAAGCCTGGCGTTGTCTCCAGATCATACCCCTATTTTTGCATGAGATATTTGGATTGGGGGCTATAAAGATACAGAGGCAGTCTTCCGGCATCTGATTCAAGGTCGACTTCTTCTATGGTGAAGGGCTGCGGATCGTCCTTTCGGTCGAAGATGATTAGATTGTCCCCTCCTTCGATTATGCGGTAAGCATCGTCTACTGGAGTAAGCTGGATTGCGGCGTACACATTTGTCACCTGTGTGTGTAGGTGAGTGCCTATACCGTGTTCCATAGCATACATTATACAAAGCTTATTGAGTTCGAGGTAGTTCAAAGATAGCCCTCTATTGATGAAGTAAGGTATCTTTTCTAGTGGGATTACATCATCTGCGGAGGGAACATCAGTGTGGGCAGCCACATACTTGGCTAGCTCCGGTTCCTCTTCGGCTACCCCCTGTATAAACGAAGACTGAGATGACGACCTGGGCAGCTTGATCGTCAGAGGTTCAGCTGGTGGAGCAAAACATGGAGTTGTTGGTAGACTAGCGACCCCCAGTTTCGTACTCAATGCTGGGCGGGGAGTGGTTGGTTCGTAAGAAGTCCCAGACCTTGCATCGGGATGACGACTCTTCTTGGGAAGGCGTATCGTCATTGGCTTGTCTGAGGGATTGAGCTTCTCCGTTTGCGGCTGGCCGACTCTCGGCAACCTGATTGTCAATGGCTCCGTTGTGGGTCTTGGCACTTGGCCGGACCTTGGCAACCAGATTATTATTTGCTCTTCTTGTGCCGAGAGGCTGATTGCGTCCTTACGTAGAGTGGCGGTAAGGGGTGCGGACTTGCCAGGTTTGTGAGCTTGGAGTGGATCGTCAGAGGTTCTTCTGATCCTGTGGCTGTCTCAGTACGAGCTTGTACATCTCCTACACCAAGGTACCTCTTCGATTTTTCATACAGACAGGAGTCTGAGTAGTAGGATTCGACACCTTTGAAGGGATCGATGTCGGCAAATTCGGTCCTCACGAAGCCGTGTTTGTCGACATACTTGAAGCATTGGTACAGGGTGCAAGGCATGATCATATAATCGTGTATCCAAGGGCACCCCAGGAGGACGTTGTAAGAAGTGTCTGCATCTATGACATAACAGGTGACTTTCGACTGGAGATCGCCAATTTGACACTTCAGACGAATCTTTCTAATTGGGTAGCTCCTGCACGAATTGAAACCGCTGATGGCGGTGCTTGTTGGCGTCAGGCGATGCATAGGGATGCGAAGATGATATAACAGACCCTTCGAGATAATGCTTATGGAAGAGCCAGGATCAATGTGCATCCGATCCATCTTTACATCGCTGATATATCCAGTGTAGTATAACGGGCGATCGTGCAGGTTGGTTTTGATGAGCATGTCCTGCGGAGTGAAGACAATGTTGGGCATCGTTCCCGTGCAAGCGCTGTCTTGGAGATCTTCAGGCGGGTTCTCTCCCGTGAGGTTGACCTGAGCCAGGTATGCGTCGGCATTTTGGAGTACATCGCTCAAAGCCGTACGAACATCCTTCGAGAGTCTCAGAAGCTCGTATAATGACAACTTGGCCGGTGTGTTGGCCAATTGTGCCAAGATGTCAAAGTTGTAGGGCCTCTCCAGTCCCTGTGGTGCCTCTTTTCGGAGGGATTTGTCAAAGCGAGTCTCCTTCGGCCTAGGCTTGTCGGTCATCGGAGGCTGAGAAGGTCCCGGAGCGTCAGTTGTAGCGGGCTGATGATCTTCAGCCGAGTTATCAGCCACAGGTTGGGATTGTGCCCCAGACTGAGTAACGACGGCTGTAGCTTCTTCGATATCTGTCGAGATTGTGCGACAGGACCTGACTTTTCCACTCTTCTTCTTGCAGATGGAAGATGGTGTGGGCTGAACCACTTCTGATACCAAGTCTGGATGGACCCACATGACCTCCTCTCGTGATGTGGTGAGGGGCACTAGACCAGCAACCTGATCCCGAGGAGGTGGAAGATTAGAAATCTCCATTGTCGCCAGAGGGATAGGTACCACACCGTCTTGAGCTTCGATTGGAGGGAAGCTGCCGAATTGTACTGATACCATATAGGCTGCCACGGTTACCTCTTCGAAATCGATGGCCAGAGCGTTCGAATCGATGAGATTTTGGATGTACCATTTTAGCTGGTAGCAGTCGTGTGTAGCATGGTGGACGTAGCGGTGGTAATGGCAGTACTTTGGGTTCCCCATTTCTGCTGGCCGAGGTTCCCGTCTTGGTGGAGGAAGCTTAATTCTGTCTCCTTGTATGAGCATGTCCAAGATGGGCTTGACGTGGCCTTCTTCGAAGGAGTAGGTGATTTGCGGCCATTGTGTGTCTGCCGGTTTTGACTCAGGTTTTTGGGCTGTATCGGCCACCATAGACTGCTTAAACCTGCTATCCCGATTATTGGAGGGGCTACCCCCATTATCATTGTTGGTATTAGGATGCTTGCCCTTGTTCTCTTCGTCCGAGATGTGCAATCCCAGTTGGCGAGCCTTCTTCAATCGGTCCTCGGCGCTTGTGGCACTGATGATAAACGTCTTCCAGTCCTTGAATTAACTTTCGCCCATCCAGAGGCTGATTGTTGGAAGCAGTCTCTTTTGGCAGATTTCAATTAAGGAGGAATCCGGGTTTCCAGAGGGCAGCTTCATTGCGGTTTGGCGAAATCGCTCAATGTAGTTCCTCGTCAGCTCTTTCTCCCCTTGAACGACGTCCATGAGGGTGGACATCGTGACGTCCTGTCCTACTTTGTAGAATCTCTCCAAAAACATACGCTTGAAGCTGGCAAAAAAGTGGATGCAGTTATCTGGCAGGTTGCGATACCAGTCGAAGGCGACTCCTTCCAATGTCCCAATGAATAATCGTATAAAGATGGCATCGTCATGGGGCAGATGGTCGGTGGTGACCTCGAAGTAAGTAATGTACCGACTTGCGGAGGTCTTGCCATCATACGGGTTGATGTTGAACGGCTTATATCTTGGCGGGAAGGGGACATCCCTCCGTTCAGCAGGGTACGGTTGCCGTATTCTGAGGTCTTGAGAGTTTTCTCGAGCGTGAAACATGGCTCGGAGCTCCTGGACCTCTCTTCTCGCTTCTCGGACCTCATCCACAGCGATGGGGGCCGTTACTTCAGGAGGATTGTTGCCCGGATTCGATGCCGCTGAATTCGAGTTCGCATTGATCGTGGGACCCGCGCTTGTTTGGCCAGACATCCCTCCTTGCAGAGTTGGAAGGGCCGCTTTGATCTCATCCACAGACTTGACCAAGGCAAGCAGTATGGCCTCCAGAGTGTCAATGTGTTGGTGATCACTGGAACCACCTTGGTTGATGTCCGTCATGAATACCATCCTTACGTGAGGAGAGATGGATGGCACGGTAGAGGACGTGTCTTCCGAGTCATACCCCTGTAATGAGAAATCATCGGGGTATGTAGGAATGTCTTCCTCTGGTTCGGACACAGAAGGAACAGTACCCCCAGTTTTTGAGTTCGCCTCGTCTTGGGAGTTGTGGACGTCCTCGGAGACGTCGGGGTTTGCTGCATCTGATGGGAGAGTTGTTTCCCCCGGCTCATCCTCTTGGAATATCGGATTGTCGTGGAGGTTCGGAGGAGTGCTACCCCCAGTCCCAGCAACCCCCAGTGGTGTGGACGACAAATCTTCCATTGTAGCATATTTTGTCTTAGAACGGGTAGCTTGGAAAACTCTGGTGGTGAGCACCCGCTTAAACGACGGTCTCTTAGTCATAGTGGTTGAAATCTTCGGGCTGGGAACATTTGTCTTCTTTCCTCTCCCATCGGTGGGGATTTTCTGAACAAAATTGCAGGAGACGACGGGAAGTGACTCATCCTCTGAACATGGTTGTTACAGTCTTTGGAAGACGGACTGCCGGTCTTCTCGTATCGTCGCATTGTTGCAACAGCAGTTAACGATGACTTGGGTGCAGTGACGTCCGTGTGAGGACTCTTTGCACCCCCGATGCGCCTTCTCATTCCTTACGTTTGTGGAGGATGGCCTCACGTAAGTCAGATGGGTCTGGATCGACCATGTTTGCTCCCTGGATTTTGGGAGACTTTTGGAAACCTCTCTGTCCCTTTGCCGTCGGAACAGGAGTCGAGTGGTTCTGTACAACTTCCCATCTGAGGCCCGTATAACAGTATATGGGACACTCGGATGGTCAGAGATCGGATCAGCGGATCGAACTTGCCAAGCTCGCGCTGCCTTAGACTTCTTCACTCTAGTGCGTGAGGGCACATAGTAGAAAGAGTCTATGTGGTGCTGGAGAGAGTCAGACATATCTTCTTTGGAGCACAAAAGATCAGGACCATTGGAGAGGCGGTCGAAGACAGAGCCGCGTGAAATATGCATCATGCGGCTGGAATCAATCATCTTCATACGGTTGGCAGTTGTGGCCGCGTAAGCTTTCATCATGCGACGGGGAGTCTCGGCCGCATGAGTTTTCTTCATGCGGCTGGATAATCTGGCTGCATAGACCTCCTTCATGCAGCTGGCAGTTTCAGCCGCATGAGGATCCTGCATGCAGTTGGCAGACTTGGCCATATGAGTGTTCGGCTTCTTCTTGCGGCGCATAGAATCACTCTTTGTCCCTGCAAGTCCAGCATCGTAGTGCTTTCCTCTACCGGACTTGGGGACAACAGAGTCCTCTATAGCTTGAAGTAGAACCGTATGAGAGTCGCCTTCACCATCTTGGGTAGCAGAGTACTCCGGCCAAAGCTTGGGGAGAAGCAAATGATTTTGGCCTCCACTCGCTGCGAGCTTTCTTTGTGTGGGTTTGCTTCAGGACCGGACCAGCGCTTCCCTCAGAGAGCATTTCTTCAAACGCCTGTTGGTCGAAGCGGACGACCATCTTCTGTTGCGTGGAGCCAAATTTGGCTGCATCCGATTGTGTCACCAACTCCTCAGTCGTGGAGAAGTTTGTCCCCAGCAGAGTCGCCATCGTGTTTGCCATTGATTGTAAAAGAACAAAACAATTATCGGAGGACTGAACTTAGACTCACAATACAAACTCGCTTGTACAAAGAAAGCCTAGGGACGAAAACCTAGGTACAGCAATCTAAGTACAATTATTTATTTTAGATTCTGGGGGGTGACGGTAGAGGCTCGGGAAAGCGACGGCAGCTCTGCCTTACTCCTTGGACGATCGGGTGCAGCCTTGGCTCTGTAGAAGAACTTTTTGGCGTTGACAAAAAAATGCACTCCTTTTGATCTCTGTATATTCTCTCTCTAGCTCTTTTTTTTATCTCCGATCCTTCTTCACAAGGAAATGGTACCTTGCTATTTATAAGAGTGGGGGGCATCATTAGGGTTTGCCATGATTGCCCATTCTTAAAAGTCGGCGGCTAAGGATCACTGGATCAGGGCCGATCATCTTGAATATGCGAGATTTGAGCAATAAATGTGATTGCATCAAATCTTTTGTGGGTAATTAATGATGATTGACATAAATCCTCCTGATTTGTCATGCCAACCTCGGATTTCTCGACACGTGTCATTAATTTGCTTGATTACAAATGATCTGATTTGATCCCAATATTTTATTGGGATTTGTTGAAGGATTTTGATCAATTTGATGCCATGTGCCCCGTTATCATGCCACGTGTCTTAACCGCAAGCCACTGCAGAAATCTGAGCCGCAGGAAAGTTGCTCCTCATTGAGCCGTATAAGGCTGGCCACGTGTCAAGGCTGCTTGAGAGTGGCCTCCTGAACATTTGGACCGCATGGTGACGATCTGAGCCGCATGAGTCTAGGTGAACGTGTCACGACCCGCACCCACCGTAAGGGTACGAGTACGTAACAACGCCCAGCCTACGCTGCAGTGTCGGCGGTAGAACGCTGTTCTAGGTCATGAACTATAACTAACATAATATGAATACTCTCCATAAGGAGGCTAACACAGAGGTACAACTCAATCACAATCTAAGGTAGAATGATAAAGATAGATAAACATGAAATCCAAAAGAGATACAGGAGATAGAAGTCTAAGTGTCTAAGATACATAATCCCAGAAATACATCTCAAAACTCAAATACAGTAATCCACAAGTAAATACAACTCCAGACAAAATGAAATAACTATCTAAACAACCTCTACTGTGTCTCCCCTAGGCTAGCAGGCAACCTCCAGGCTATCTGTAAAATTTATCAACAGGTCCAGTCAGGACAGGAGCGAGCACAATACATCTCACGCAAATCATAACAGATTAGAGAATATAAACATGCAAGAGAGTACGATACATGAAACTGAAAGAAAGTACATGATGTATACAGAGAGAGAACTTTAATAGAAATATCTACTATAAGTAGAGAGCTACCAGTGACTAGTGATTTAGAGTACAAAGTCGACATGTGAACGGCTGGATTTGCACATGACTATACTAAAGAGGCGCACATGGCTATACTACTTTGGAATTGTTCACATGGCTATTTATACTCCCCCATACCCCAATCAATACACAAGGATCCAAACAAGTTATGTTACGTACATGGTTTTCACATGAAGCCCATAAATGGGTGCACATGAAGTATACATGAGAGCTCATATATGAGTGCACATGAAGTTCACATGGGGGGGCCAAAAATGGGTGCACATGAAATTCACATGAAGGCTCGTAAATGAGTGCACATGCAATATAGGTTATACATGAGATACATGGGAAACATGACCGATTCATGAGAGCACATGAGAGTACACGAGCATGCATGAACGAGCATGAAGCACATGAGAAACATAAATAACATGAGAGTGAGGAATACATGATGTACACGAAACACATGACATAATGTATCCGATGCTCCCGAGGGGGATAACATCTCAATGTAGGGATCCATATAGTACCAATCCGTAATAATATCATGACAGCATCAAATAAGGTAAACTAGAGCAGGAATATAATTCTAAACAAGTTATGAAATGATCAGAGAATGTACTCGCCTGATATCTGAATGTCCAAGGTAAAGATACTGTCCGAGGAGAGGTGTCTGGCTCCTAATTAGAATAGCACAAGTCACAACATGTCCAGAAGGGTAATATAAAGCACTACAATGCATTCTACATGAATCTAGGTCAAACTAGGCCAAAGTCAACCCTTGGTCAACTCTGGTCAACTGCACTAGTCAAACTAGGTCAAACTAGGTCATGTCCTAATCCAGCAAGTCTTACTAGGCCTAACCAAGACTATCCTAGCAAGCACACATCAATAAAAGGCTATACAAGCCAACATACACCCAACTCTATATAGCATGCAATTATTCAATACTCAAATAGCCAAGAATTCACATTGGATATACACTAGGTAATCTATTACTTTAAACTATATATGTCTACACATAAATACACATGCATATTTTGGTATTCAACATTAGGTCTATAATCATGGCATTTCAAATGGTTATATAAACTTATATATTACAACACAATATGCTAACATATATATAATATACATACATAGCTAAGTTAACTGTATTCATAAATACTTATTTAAGAGGCTATGTGTGTGTATGTGAACATGGCAAAGGGGCAAGTGAGGGTTAAATGGGCATACATAGTGTATACATATCAAAGAGTGTCAAAGTGTAAGTGAACAAAGTGTCAAGTGTGATAGTGTCTACATAGTGTAAGGGGTACATGAGGTAATATAGGATTTGTGTTAACATAGAACATTACATCTCATTAACTTGTATATTGTATATATTACATCTATTATTATATTACATTCATGCTTGCATTCATTCATCATTCATTTATTCTCTTGCACTACTATATCCACCATACATTACATACTATGGAACCTACATATTCATTACAAGCCATACTTATACATGCTTACATTAGATAGGATACTTACACCTCATACATCATTTATTTAAACATTTACTCATGCTTGGATTCTCTATTTAATTACATAATGTATATACATTAACATGGGTTAAAATTAAATAGAATATTATATTACACACAAGGGTGCACAAAATGCATATGCCGAAAAGTAACTCCTACTAATAATCAATACTGTACCATCTCAGCATGAATTAAAATCTAGAATTAAATTATGTTATAGATCTATGTGTTAGCTTTCCGAAACTTCAAACGGATCGCGTTTTCGTTTCCGAAAACTCCCGGAATCGCGAAAACACCGAGAACGCATTTGTCTTTCGTACAGCTGACACTCAAATAATTCTCCAAAAAGTTACAGAAAGAATTAGGCCTATTAATATATGTTTTTGGAAATCTAACTTCAATACACTTCTTTTAAAAAAATGGGAGATTAAACCGAGCTTTGAGCTAGAAGTTATGACATTTCTAAGTTATGGCTGAAATTAAAAACGTGGATAAAAATCATGACGGATTTGGGTAGTTTGAGACAAAAGAACACAAGTATATAACATAACATATCAAGAACTCACTCTCTACACCAATATATATATATGAGACACATGTATCAAGAACACAAGTATATAACATAACATAGTGTGTCCAAATTTGGGGTTTTCCTACATGGACACAACCACAACACAAAGGACACTCCTATGACCTCCAAATGGACACGAAATGGACACAAATGGATATACAACCATGGAGGTCATTCCTATGGGTTCAAAATAGACCTATATGCATGAGGAAATGAAAAGGAGAAGGGATCTCCCGGTAGATCGAATCGAAAAAAAGCCTTCCCGGAGCGACACCGACACGTAGAGATTCCAAAAGGACACGAACGAGCTCCAAATCCTCCCAAACTTGGGTAGCTTCCTCCTTGGCTAGAATGGAGAAGGAAAGAAAAAGATTTGGTGGCGAAATGGAAGGATTTGGTGGAGAAATTGCTAGGGATTGCTCTCTAGGAATTTGGGGAAGAACAAGAGAGAGAGAGTGTGGATGAGAATAATGAAAAGAACTTGAGCCTATCTTCTCCCAAAGTGGCTGGCCATATGGGGCTATTTGTCCTATTATGGTAAGGTCCAAAATGCCCCCATTAACCTAGTCTATGAGTATTAGGAAAGGGCTAATTGGTTGGGGCTAAATTAGTCATTCTAAAGTCTCTAATCACACTAACATTATCCATAATAATTAGTCTAACCTCTAACTAAAATATTTCTATCGTGTGGACTAAAATTAATATCATGTGGGCCATGCCTAACTAGTGTGTGGGTCCCACTAGAGTCAAACTACCCCCGGGTCCCCGTTTCAAGTCAGATTGAGTTGAAATTCGAACCCGACTCAAATAATCCTAAAACAATATCATAAATAATAAAATAAATTTTAACCCCAAAATAATATCATAAATAATAAAATAAATTTTAAAAATATTCAAAAATATAAAATAACAAAAATACCCCTGTTTCTGAAAATTGGGGGTGACAAATCTATCCACCTTAAAAAAAATTCTTCCTCGAAATTAAAACAAAGCAATCACAGGAAACACATGCAAAAATAATTTCATTCAAATACTTTTCAAAAAAAAAATCAGCAATAAAAAAATCTCTTTGAGACACATCAAACATTTGTAAATAAAAACTGATACGTGTCCGATACGGACACAAAACCATCACAAAATCACACCTATCAAAGGTCAAAATCAACAATCACCAACGCAATAAATATCAAAATAATTCAAAGAGGTCAAATGCAAAATATCCTTAGGCCAGAAATGACATTAAAATATCCTAATCACATGGTTAGGCTCTAGGTCAAACAGTCTCTAGGGTTTCACTAGCAAAATAACAAAATCACAAGTCATGATTTTAAATAGTTTTAAAATGATTTAAAAATTACCAAAAATTATATCATGATTTAAATGTCAAATCAATAAATGATTAAAATTATAAAATTTCAAAATTACCCTCATTTTAGAGAACTGGGTGTTACAAGTCTAACCACCTTAGAAAAAATTTTATCCTCAAAATTAAAATGTTCATACTCCTTCTAGGTCAAACCCTCCCCCCCCCATAATCAAAGTCTCAGAACTTAAACAATCATACGATTTAAAAGGATGACATACAGGGTCATGGCATACGGTGGTAGTGAAAGTCTCATCTAGGTATACTAGTCATGCTAAACCAAAACGGTCATATGGTATCAAAATACACAAGCAATCTAGGGTGCTAAACTAGAAAAGATACAGAAATAACAATCATCAAGACTGTAAGGCAGTCTACCATCCTATATGAAAACTGGTACTTATCAAAATAAAATAAAGTTAACTACCATTTATCTAATAAGGGGTACTATTCAAGAAAATCAAAATCAAAAGTTAAAGAATGAAAGCCAATTGCATGGAAATCCAATCACAATATATTTATATATATAGCGTTAGAGAGGAAAAAGCTAGCATTATTGTTTGCAAAAACAAAAGTATAAAACTTTATTGATACAAACTGTGTAATAAAGATTACAAGAATTTTGGGAAAATTACAACTATAGGAATCCAATCTAGATGACGATTGCTTTATCCCTTGGACGATGTGAACTTTGAAGACGGAGCCTTTGAAGTTGAAAACAACTCTGAAAACTGAAGGCAAAAGCCTCGGAAGTTAAAGGCAAAAAGCCTCGGAAGAATGCAGCAGCACTTGAGCAAGAACTCCTGGACTCTCTGATCTCTGAATATTTGATCTCTGATCTTGATCCCCCTTGAAATGAAGACTTGAAACTCTATTTATAGAGTTCTGAAAATAACTAACTTTCAGTTATTCTGGACTGCGCAAGATGATTTGCGCAGCAGCTGGTTTGCGCAGCATTGGACTGCGCAGGCAGTTACTGGATCGTGGGCCAACTATCTGGGACACATGGCATTATTTGATTGAAATGCGCATGATCGTGCATAGACAGTTGCCACGTAATGAGCAATTGATGGCATGAATGCCACATGTACTTTATCAGTTATGTTGGTGGAATGCGCAACCTGAACTGCGCAGAGTTTGGTTTGCGCAGACTCAAACTGCGCAGGAATGGTTTGCGCAGACTCAGTTTACGCAAGATTGGTTTGCACAATCCTGGATTGTGCTGCCATCTGTCAGCCGCCTTCGAGCACTGTGCGGCACCAAAAACGAACAGTCTCCTCGTTATCCGTGCTGTCAGTTGTCAGAAAGATTTGATTTGATTCAGGTAATGATGACTTCTGCCACGTCAGCCTGCGCAATTAGAAGTGTGCGCAAACCAGTGTGCGCAATCGAATTGCTGCACAATCTGTTGCCTGCACAATACATCAAAATGATGTATATATTGATTCTTTGACATTGTTGATTGATGCAACTTGATTTTTTAGGACCTACAAGACCCCCTTCAAAGTTTTCGAAAGTTGATTTTATTCAAAATTTCGAAATACTTTGAATTTTTGAATGTTGAATCACTTTGCGCAGGATGCTGAGCTGTCTGCGCAAAGCGAAAAGACCACAATTTTAGGCGCAATCTGAGGCATCCGTTTTGTATTTCGAAAACTATAAATACCCATCTCTTCGTTTTCATTTCTTTACTTTACAATCTTTCGAGCTCTTGAGAAGAAAATCTTCCAACCCTTACTGTTCTCCTCCTCCGACGATTGTCATGGCACCACGACGATCCAATGTTGCCGCCACTGCCGTCGCGAAAGGAAAAGCTCCGGCCGAGTCATCTGACAGAGTTGTACGGCGGGCATCTCGACACGAATCCGCGCACCCTGCTCTGAGAGGTAGTTGAACCGATCGAAAACCCCCCTTTTTAGGATGTTTCGACTTCCTTTGATCTTCGAAACTCATCTCTTTTTAGAGATGAGTTCATATTGCGCCACCCTTTTTAGGATTTTTGGTTGCATCAATCTGTTAGTCCTCATTTTTATGAAGGCTGCAATCCTGCACAACTTGTTGAATTGTGCTGACAGAAATTTAGCGCAATCGATTGCTTTGCGCAAGTTGTCAGCGCAAACTATCACTTTGCGCATCCTTCTGTGATTCGCAATCTGTTGTTGCGCAAGTCATATCAGCGCAATCTGAGGTTGCGCACTCTAATGTTTTATGTTTTTAAAACAGAGATTTTGACTTTGTACTAATCTTTATCTGTCTGTTGATGCAGTTGAGGTCAATAAAGACCCAGATTATGAACATTTTGTGGGAACCCTCTCAGAGTCTGAATATAAAGAAGATCTGTCTCATGTTCACTATCCTCAGTACGATCTGCCGGCTTCCCGTCAGGCTATACTAATTTCTCAGGATAATGAAACTTTAATGTGTTTGATGAATGGACAGCCTCTAGAATCAGTTGATGCTGTAATTCATAAGAAACCCTTGTTCCTGTTCGGGGATGCCTTTGAGAAAGTCTCTCAGCCTAGGCCAAGAATGGAGGATAGAATAGTTCACCAGAAAGATAGATCATTCTTCATACCAGACATTGCTCGCTGCCTGCCTTTGTCGCGGTACGCTCATGCGAGCTACCCAAGGAAGATGGAGTGGAACATCACTCTGTTTGAGGATGCCCGCACAGGGAAAATCTTCGTAAAGAAGGGGCCAAAACATAAGGATATGTTTTATAGCTCATCTGACAGATATAGCGTCCTTTTGAGAGGCTTGAGACCTGGATGCATTCCACCAGAGAACTCTTCTATGCTGATGCCTGTTAGAACACCAATATTCGCAAATGAATTTACGAAGGCTGAAGGAAAATATCCCGAACAAGACATCAGAATGACTGGATTGGTGAATCCAGACTACAAACGATGGAACTATATTGCGAATTGGATTCTGACAACATTTCAAGACAGACTCCAACAGATTGATCTATATCAAGCAGTGCATGCCACTGTACACGGATTTGCTCCCAATCCTCATATGTTTTTAGCCTTAGCTGAGAGGTACAACTGTAGGACGGGAACCTTCATGACCCCAGATGAAGAGATGGGGTTTGCACTCCATGAGATGAAGTATATCTCGTACCTTTCCATGGCAGATGCTCCGTATGAGGAGTTTATACCGACAAATGATGAGCTGAACAAGCTTAGAAAAGAGAATGCAGCGATGGTGACAGTGTTCGAAGAACTATTATGCCATTACAAAATCTGCTCTCTATTTTATAAGAGTGCCACCGCCAACACTTGTTACTCTTCAAAGTGGTTACCATATCTTTTTCTCAATCGTATAGAAGAGAAGAAGACCAAGGAGAATGACAAATGCTACCCTACCTTCTTCAAACCTTTGAGCAGTGCAGAGGTTATAAAACTGATGGAACAGAGTGGTCACTCTGATAAAGAAGTAAAAGATGATCATGAGTATCCTCCTTTGAAGAGAGGGGACAATTTGGAGAGTTATTTAAGAATGGGCTATAGACCCATGTCTGAAGAAGCACAACTGGCAGGATTCCTAACATACTGGCTTCGGAGGTTTGTGGTTCCAGGATCCCGTGCCGTGGATCGTTTTCACCGCGGTGTTCTGTTTGCTGCTGTCAAGTTAGTCTTCGGTTATAAGATGGACTTGTTATCAGCAATGACCTGCAAGCTAAACGCCAGTCTTCGTTTATACGTCGACTTGATGCTGAAGGCGAAGGGAGAGAAAGAGTTCCCTCGCTTGGAATTGCCATATACATATTTATTTGGATGGTTGCTTCTTCACTATCCAACCTTAATGGACCCCGGCATGGGACCAGTTGATGGCAGTTTTCTCCGAAGATATTCTGAAGGAAAATGGAAATACACTTCTTTGAGTGAGTGTAGATTCGTTTTGAATCTGAATAGAGGATGGAACTTCTGTTGTGCTCCTTTCCCTGCTGGGTACGATCAGATGCCCACAAATATGGTGGATTCGAAGATACAGCCTCTGACCCGTACAGCCATTGAATGGTTGAAGACGATTCGACCATCACATCTGGTTTATCGGTTCGAAGAAGAGTGCTATTTAGAACCATATCTTCCCAGCCGATTTGTTCGGCAGTTTAGGTATGATCAGTTCCATGTAGGGAACGCATTTACCTGCCTCCAAGGCAAAGGTTATTTGATAGACGGGGCTAGAGCTTGGGCTTATTATAATGCCCGTGATACAAAAGCCATATTTTTAATGCCAGCAAGGAGTACTCCCCAGGGTCCTCGGATGCTCTTCACATATTATGTATTTTACACATCCGCGAATACTTTTGCCGAGAATTTTAATCTCGCAGATAGTTTCGCTACTGCAACAAGATTGAGGAGAGGGAGGATTGCTCCATCGATCCCTGTAAATGAGGAGGTGTACGAGCCGGTCGATGCTCCTTTGGAAGTTTCGAGGGATATGATGTTCCCTCAAGAAGTAAACGCAGCAATGCGTATTTCTCTGAGAGTGGGTAGATCTCCAGCGAAGAAAAGGAGAAGAGAGGAGCCTCCTGCTCCCGCAGCAAAGAAGAAATTGATACTAGATCTTTCTTCCGAAAAGGTCACTACAAGATCCCAGTCTCGGCAATTGGCCGAAACACATCAAGAAGCTGCCACTACACCAACTTCTGTGCAGAAACAAGCAGAGCCAATAAATGTAGAGAGTCCTGTCAGACCTCTACACAGAAAGAAGAGAGTAGTCACCAGAAGAGTTTTGAAAGAATCTTCTTCTAGACAACTCTTGACTTCAGTAGATGCTGCAGCAGGAATTCTAATGGCATCTCCCACACCTGTTTCTGAATCTAGGAGCAAAACTCTTGAGGAGAATGAACAGAGGGGAGATCTTATCCCAAGAACTGAGGTTGAAAAGCCTGGAGAAAACATCTTAGAGGAAGGACAAAATATTGTACAACCTCATTCACCTGTCGTGGAGACTACTCAACCTCCTCTTACTCCCAGGACTCTTCGTGAAAAAGAAGACCGTAAAATGATTGCAGCTTTGGAGGATTGCAGTTATAGCCTGCAGGAAGATCAGACCGCCACTAATAGTGGGAATGCAGCAGCAGAAGAAGAAAAAGACGAAGAGAGTTCTTCGACTGAAAATGTTGATGAGTATATACAAGATCCTGAAAAGGATAACGAAGAACATATATCTCTTGATACTGCCGATGATATTTCAGATCCTAAAAAGGATATTGAAGTGGAGGCATCTATAGAAAATGTTGCTGAGAATCCTGTTAAAAATGTTGAGATAGAAATATCTTCTGAAGAAGCAACCGATGAAGGCGTGCTGAAAGAAAATCCCGCCACCGACCCTCAAGGTATAAGAACGAGATCTAGCAATCTTCTCTCTTTTAAAATGAACTGATAACTAATATCTTCATTTTATAATTCTTGCAGATCTTGAAATTCTGCCAACACCTCCAACGGACCTGGCTATGGTGCCTATACAAACGGTGGTTGTTAGTACTAGTCATCACTTATCTTGTGGTTCTGAGGCGGGCAGCAGCCAGGCTGTCGCAGCTGAGGCTACTTCTGTTCAAAAAGAGTCCATTCCAGCAAGGGATGCACTTGTTGTTAGACCAAACCAAGGTAAGATTTGTTCTTATTTGATCTTCTTGTTCATCAGCAAACAATTAGTAAAATAATAATTTTACTATTACAGAGGATCAAACAGGAGGAGCGACCAGTTCTACTCTGGCTCCTTTATTTAAAGAACCTGTTGTCCAACCACAAAGAATCGAGCAACCTGCTACCCCATCCTCAACAGGGATAGCAGCGACTCCTGGAACTTTGGCCATCAATCAACAAGTTGTCCAATCTTTTACCAGATGCTTCTTCGAGTCGCTGGGATCTCTTGTCCATAAAATGATAGAGAAAGAAGGGGCTGACTTCATTATGGTTATGAAGCCAACTTCTTTCTTAATAAGAGCCATAAGAGACCAAGGAGACAAAGCTCAGGCCACTCTCCTTGAACACATTTTGAACGAATTAGAAGTCTCCATCAAGAAGTACAAGGAGCTCAAGAAGATGGATATAGATTCTTTAGTACAGGCTGAATTTGAGCGACTGGCTCAAGCTGCTGATATGGAAAGGTTAACCCTTCAAAATCTGTTAGAGGCTCATTCTGCAAAATCAGCTGAATACAATTCTAAGATAGAATCAGTTTCTTTAATGGCTGAAAGCAAAGGACGGCGACTTGCTGAGCTGAAAGCAGAAATTACTCGCCTCCAACAAGAGTTTGAAGAAGAAACTGTTAATCACCAACTGGTGATTGAATAATTCAATGCTTTAATTGAAGAGAGGAATGAGTATGAGACAACCCATGGTGCAGAAATCACCCGCCGGACAGTGGATATGCCCATTTTTGATGAAGAAAGCGGGATGGAGGAAGCGAGAAAGATAGTAGCATCAACCTACGAAGAAGAGCTGCAGACACTGAAGCAGCAAATTGATAATCTGATTGTCCCTCCTTCTTGATTAAAACTTTTGTATTTTTTATGTTTGTTGCTGTAGCTGCGTTTCTGTAATGCTTCATATTTTGATATAAAAGACATTTTTGTTGTGGCTCCATTATTTATTACATATCTTATTCAGATATAAATAATTGAGATAGAAAATATATTCAGAGGTGCAAGACATGATATATTTCTTGTAGAAAATAATTATATTCATTATATCTGCTCAAAGGTAATATGGCCGTGGCAGAATATATTGAATACTATTATTTTGATTTGACAACTTAGTCAAAAACGACGAGTTGCTGATGTGGATAATGAACAATGATGAATCGTCAATGAATGAACGGGAAGACCGTCAAGTGATGATGAATGAACGGATGAACCGTCAAATGATGGTGAACAAACGGGTGAACCATCTAGTGGTGAATGAACGAATGGGTGAACCGTCAGGATGAATGTAATAAATGAACGGATGAACCGTCAGGAGTTAATGAATGGATGAACCGTCGAATGAATATAAATAAATGAACGGATTAACCGTCAGGAGTTAATGAACGGATGAACCGTCGGATGAATGTGTCGCTTCGTTAGTTAAGGAACTTCTGCCTATAAATATAGCAGAAATCTGACAGGAACGAACACTTCTGCTCTTTTAACATAAAAATGTCGTCCGGCAAAGCATCTAAGAAGGCTGAGATAGCCTCGCAGGTTAAAAGGGCACTGAAGAACGCCCTGCCGATCCAGTTCAGCCGAAAAAGACAGAAGAAGGTCCGTCTGCACCCCAGCCACCACGGGACATTCTGGACTTCCTGCTCGAACCGGGAAGGACTGAAGAAGAAGAAGCCATGAGGATGGCCGCCTGCAAGTTCATCGTGGGTTCCAGCAAGGAGGTTTTCGGTTCTTTTGCTGATCACATTTTCGAGAAGGACGGCAGTGGCCCACGTCCCAATGTAAAGAAAGATGATAGTGACCTTTAATATCATGTACTATCATAAAATAAAATTTGAATGTTATTTATGAACTTGATTCTATCTGATGATTTACAAGCATTTACATTTATACATAATACTTCTTAAGGAACTTGCCATTGATAGGCATCATAGCAACTCGACCATCAAGTTCTGAGAGCTGATAAGCTCTATTTGAGAAGACTTTGCTTATAACATAGGGACCTTCCCATTTAGCATCAAATTTCCCTTTGCTCATATGAGTCATAGTCATAGGACGTCTGACCGTTAGAACAAGTTCTTCTTGCTAAAATGTTCTGACTTTAACTTTGCGGTTGAAAGTCTTCGAGATGCGGGCTAGGTATAACTCAATATGTTGTTGAGCCATTAATCGCTTCTCATCAAGTGCTTCCAACTCTTGAAGTCGAAGAAGATCGTTGTTCTCTGTGGTAAGCTCGTTAGCAATGGCAATCCTTAAAGAAAGAATTTGCAGTTCCAAAGGAAGAACAGCTTCACAGCCATACACCAAAGAGAAGGGTGTAAAGCCCGTAGGATTGCGGACCGTAGTTCGGTAGGCCCAAAGACATTCGCCAAGTTTCTCGCTCCAGTTCCGTTTGTTAGTGGATACAAACTTCTTGAGGAGTTTAATGATGGTTTTATTAAAAGCTTCAGCTAAACCATTAGCAGCAGGATTGTATGCTGTCGAAGCGACATTGTCAATCCGATGATCATCGCAGAATCTGGTGAACTTCTGGCTGATGAATTAAGGTCCATTGTCATGGATGATTCTTCGAGGTACACCAAATTTATAGATGACGTGGTGTTTAACGAAGTTGACGACACTGCTAGTCTTGACTTCAGCTAGAGGTATAGCTTCAGCCCACTTGGAGAAGTAGTCGATTATCGCTAATATGAACCGATGTCCTCTAGAAGAAGGAGGGTTGATAGGACCTATGATGTCCATACCCCAAGCTTCAAAAGGCCAGGAAGCTGCAGTCGGGTGTAGGAATTCTGATGGTTGATGAATGAAGTCTGCATAGATTTGACAAGCACGACATTTCCTTGCATACTCAATGGCATCTGACACCATAGAGGGCCAGTAATAACCCATGCGTCTAATGCGGTCCTGTAGTTTAGGACCAGGTTGATGTGCTCCACAAACACCATCGTGAGCTTCACGCAAAACTTGTTTGGCTTCATTACCAGCGAGACAGCGTAGGAGAAGACCGTCATAAGTTCGTCGATAGAGGGTCTTGGTAGTTTGATTGAAATAGAATCGAAGAGATCGTCGACGAACGCTTGTAGCCTCCTTAGGATCTTCGGGGAGTATGTCATGAACCACGAAGTCAATGAAAGGAGTTCTCCAGTCGTCATCGATAACATTAACTTCAGCAAAATTACTGAATTCAATATTACGATTGTTTTTGATGCAGAACAGTTCTCGGTTGGAGATTACCACGACCTGCTGTCTTTTGATAGGGATGGCTAAGACAGCTACAAGATTGGCCAAAGCATCTGCTTCTGTGTTGCAAGCTCGTCGAACATAGTCGATGAAGAAAGCTTTGAATGATGTAGCTATGTTAATTGCTGCTTCGTGATAAGGCATTAGGTCTTGATGACGAACTTCATAAGTTCCTCTAACCTAATTAACAACCAGCTTAGAATCACCGTAGACTTCGAGATATTCAACATTCAGTTGTTTGGCTAACTGGAGACCGATGAGTAGAGCATTGTACTCCGCTACATTGTTGGAGCAAGGTTCATCTAAAGAGTAGGCTCTCTGGATAGTTGATCCGTCTGGAGAAACGAGGACCACTCCAACTCCTGCTACATTAGCACCATTAGGTCCAATTCTCGATGCACCATCAAAGAATAAACGCCAGGTTGGAAATTCTTCAGAGATCATGTTGGCTTCCAATGTCTCGTCTGGAATTTTATCATAGAGCTTAGATGTTTCTGGCACAGGATGAGCTGCTAAGAAGTCCGCCAGTGCTTGACCTTTAACAGACTTTTGTGGAACATACACCATGTCATACTGAGCTAGCAGGATTGCCCACGTAGCCAGCCGAGAATTGAGTGTGCTGGGCTTCTTCATGAGTACCCGAAGAGGATTAACTCGGGATATGACATGAATAGTTTGGCTAATGATGTAATGCCTTGTCTTTTGCACAGCAAACATGAGAGCCAGGCATTCTTTTTCGACCGGACTATAACGATGTTCAGCACCAATCATAGTACGGCTAAGATAATAGATAGCCTGTTCATGACCTTCTTTATTCTTTTGGGCAAGTAAAGCACCCAATGAATGGTCCATAGCACGGACGTACATCAAGAATGGAATGCCAGAGATAGGTGGCACCAAAACTGGTGGGTTCATGAGATATCGCTTTATATCATCGAATGCTCATTGACACTCTTCAGTCCAAACGAAAGATACACCCTTCTTCATTAGTTGAGTGAATGGTCTGCAGCGTCCAGACAAGTTTGAAATGAATCGCCTGATGTACGCAAGTCGGCCTTGAAATCCTCGTAGCTCTTTTAGGTTGCGTGGAGGACGCATCTCTTAAATGGCTTTGATCTTCTCGGGATCTACGTGTATATCCTTAGAGGTAATGACGAAGCCGAGAAACTTGCCACTAGAGACACCCAAGAATGACTTGGTGGGATTCATCTTGAGTTGGTGTTGGCGCATGAGATTGAAGATTGTTTTCAAATCTTGGATGTGATCTTCTTTTAGACGACTTTTGACAGCAATATCGTCAACGTAGCATTCCACAGTTTTACGAAGATGGTCTTTGAAGATAGTATTCATAGCTCGTTGGTAGGTTGCACCAGCGTTCTTGAGACCAAATGGCATCACCGTGTAGCAATAGACACCACGAGGAGTGCGGAAAGAGGTATGCTTTTCATCTTCAGGATTCATCTTGATCTGATTATATCCAGAGAATCCATCCATGAAGGATATTCGCTCAAACCCACAGGTGTTGTCAATCATGACATCCGTGATAGGTAGAGGAAACTCATCTTTAGGACATGCTTCTTGTTCTTCTTCAGTGTCTAAGGCTAACATAATCTTCATGAATTCATCCTTGTACATCCGAGCGTCGTTGTAGTATGCTTCAACGCCTTTGAAGGGATAAAGATTCGCAACTTCCTTATGGACCTCTCCCTTATCATCAACATATTTGAAACATTAATGAAGGGTTGATGGAACAATATTATGCTCATGTAAGAATGGTCTCCCCAATAGAGCATTATAAGAACAACCATGATTGTCAATGATATAGAAGGTAACTTTTGTGCGAAGATTGCCTATTTGGAGTTTTAAGCGAATCTTGCCCAAAGGTTCACTCCTTCCCTGATTGAATCCAAGGATGGTGGTGATTGTGGTGGAGAGACTATGTACAGGAATTTTCAAAGCATCGAGCATTATTTTCGGTATGATGCTGAGAGCAGATCCTGGATCTATCAGGATACGATCGACTTTCATCGAATCAACATATCCTGTATAGTAGAGAGGACGATCATACCTATTGTCCTCCATCAGCATGTCATCTTGTGTGAAAGTAATATTCGGAATCAACTCCATAACACTATGACAATGTAGACAAGAGACTGGTTCTGCTTCTGGCTTCTTGAGAAAGGCTAAACAAGTCTCAGCTTGCATAAGAGCTTCACTTAAAGTTTCTCACGTCTCTCTGGAAAGACGCAAGAGCTCAAAGATAGATAGCCTTGCTGGGGTATTAGCTAGTTGAGCCAATATATCAAAGTTGTAAGGCTTCTCAAGCCCTGTAGGGGATGATTTCTTCAAGGGTTTATCAAAGCGGACTTGTTGTTTGCCTTTATCAGTAGCCACTAGTTTGGGAGGAATAGGAACCACAACTGGTGAAGACGTAGAAGGAATTTCTTCAATAGCAACAGGTTGTGCTGGGACAGGTTCAGAAGAAGAGGCAGGATTCTCTTGAGATTCAGAGTAATCTTTTAGATAAGTTTTCCCTGATCTGGTGCCCAACAGAATTTCTTCATCAACTATGGGGTCAAAAGACACCATGTTGCAAATCTTTATCTTGCCTTTAGAGCGACCTTTCTTCTTGGAAGAAGAATCCTCGAACTCTGAAGTAAGATCGGGATGGATCCACATAACCTCGCCATTGTCAAGAGACAAAGGAACGAGACCTTCATTTGGTGGAGAAGGAAGATTTTCAATCTCGAGAGTAGCCTTCGGAATAGGAATGACACCATGTTGTATCATCTGCGGGGGAAAGTCACCAAACTGGACTGAAACCATATTGGCAGTAACAGTCTTCTCATCTTGTTGCAGAGTAACAACTCCATCATTGACAAGCTCTTGAATATTACCCTTGAGCACATAACATGCTCGAGTAGGATGTCCAATGAATCGGTGGTAGACACAATACTTAGGATGATCGGTCTTACCGACTTCATCAGGCTTCTTTGGGTCTGGAAGCTGGATCTTATTGCTTTTGAGTAAACACTCAAAGATGCTTGTTGTGTCATTTTCATCAAACGAATACTCTACCTTAGGGCGAGGTTCCCTCGGTTGAGGTGCAGCAGGAGTAGAAGTAGATGTAGGCGGAGCTACATTGACAGCCAAGGATTCTTTGCTTTTCAGGTTAATGTTCAGAGTTTCCTTGTTCTTGCAGTTGTTCTGACGATTACCGCCACCTGATGATTGATGTTCATCCCGTTCAGGATTAGACATCTGTACCCCCAGCTGTTTGAATTTCTCAGCACTCACTTCAGCTGCTTTGGCATTGACAATAAAGGATGGCCAGTCTTGGAACTGAGTTGAGCCTGTCCACATACTGATGATAGGCAAAAAATTTGCCTTGCAAGTGTCTATGGTAACAGCAGCAGGAGTCCCCGGAGGCATCTTCAAGGTTTTTCGACGGAAACGTTCGATGAAACTCTCAGCAGTTTCATTATGTTTTTGTTTGATTTTATTGAGGGCAGACATAGTCATGTCATTGAATCCCTCATAGAATCTTTCCTGAAAGATCTGCTTAAGTCCTGAAAAAGAAGTAATACAACCATCGGGCAAACTTCTGTACCAGTCGTATGCTACGCCGGCTAAACAACCGACGAACACCCTGGTAAGAAGAGCGTCATTTGGTTGGAGTTGAACAGTCATTACCTCGAAGTGATTGATGAACTGGCTTGGTGAGGTACTGCCGTCGAAAAGAGAGATTGTTGGAATCTTGTATTTGGGAGGAAATGGAACTTCCTTCCATTCAACTGGGTATGGCTGCTTGATTCCCAATCTTTGCAAATTATCCTTCTCTTTGAAGGCTTCGAACTGAGTTCGCAAGAGTTTAACAGCTTCATTGGTGTCTTCAGATGATGAAGAAGGAGCCGGCGGAATCAGAGTAGTAGGAGGAGGAACAGCATTGTAAGCACTACCCCCAGCGGACTGACTAGGTGTAGTTTGAACTTGTACTTGTACAGGAGGCATTTGAGAAGGCATTACTACCAACCCAGCATTGACAGGTACTGAAGATGCTATGATCTCCGGATTTGCGGTAGGTATAGTTGGTGGTGTGGCATGTTGGGCCACAATGATAGAATGCATGCTAGCGACCATTTCAGCCATGGTCTTTAGCTTGTCTTCAAGTGCAGCGATTCGCTGTTCTTGATTTGCAGACGTTGAAGCATCTTGATCATCAGTGACAACATAAGATGTCACTTCTCTTGGTACAGTGGAAGACACTGTCTGTTCAGAACTTTCGCTGTATGCATCATAGTCGGAGAAATAGTCATCTCCTGACTGAGAAAGAGGGAAATGACCAGAAGGATCTTGAGGAAGATTCCTTTGACCGATTGTATCTCGGCTTCGGGAACGGGTATGTTGGAATACTCCCTCAGAAGATTCTTGAAGTAGATCCAGATACCGTTGACTTGGTTTGCGAGGTTTGCTGTGCCTAGAGCACCTTCTACCCCCAATGTCTCGAGAAGTCATGTTAACAGAAGCATATAGGACTTCATCTTCATCCTCTGACATTGGTTCAGTTTTAGCAAAAGTCAAACGATCGAAGACAGATCGTTTTGTTGTTTGACAACAACATTGGATGATGACTTTATGATTGCAATGATGATCAGATGATTGAACTGAAGGAGTTGAAGCACTATCTCGTTTTTGCTTGAGATGTTCTCGGAGATCAGAAACCATGCCAGGATGAGGAAAGGTTCGAGGAATATGTTCTTTAACAACATTCGGAACATGGTTCCGATTCTTCAAATGTTTTGTCCCCTGTGTGTACAAGGAAGTGCTCACCTCATTGGCATAGGTATCAGGATTTTTGTTCCTGGAGGTTTGTCTTTGAGGCTTGATCTTCGGCATAGGTTGTTTACGTTTTGCTGAAGTTGGCCTATTAAGATATGTTCTTAGATCTGCAAATTCACCCCCAGGGGTATCTGTTTGAGATACCAACAGTTTTCCCTATTTGGAACGGGATATTTTGAATGTCGGAAGGTCTTGGATATCTGCTACTGGGTAGGCAGAATACCTCTTTGATCAGTACAAGTTCCCTTGTCATGAAGGAAAGAAGAATCCTTGTTTGTAGGAGTTCTTGTATTGATAGGTGCCGAAACACGTTCAATTTGATCTTCTTCGGTAAAGACCGAGGAAGACTGAGAAAAGACCCAAGGGCCTTTTCCTTTATTTTGAGAAGAAGGGTTAGCTAAAGAGCGTTTCCCTCTGTTGTCTTCCAAGTCATGAGACAAGGAAGTCTGAGAAAAGACCAACGGGCCTTTTCCTTTATTTTGAGGAGGAAGAGGAATAGCCAAAGGACTACCCCCAGTAGATTGTGCAGGAACAGCAGAGTGTTTAAGGAGAGGAACAGAAGTTTCCCTTTTGTTATTAGAAGAGGAGAGTTTAGCCAAAGGGCTGTTACTCTTGGATTGCGCATGCTTGGTTTGCGCATGGATGGATTGCGCACTGGCCACTTGTGCATTAGAAGCTTTAGCAGAAAGTGCATTGGTTCTAACCACAGAAGCTATGGTTTGCGCATCAGGAGTCCTTGCTTTAGAGTGCTTAGAATGTACTTTGCTGGCTGGAGTATTAGTTTGCGCAGGAAAAGCCACTGCCAATTGCGCCAGAGTCATAGGAGTCTTGTGTTTTGACAAGGCAGCATATGAAGTAGCCTGTGCAACAGTTGCAACAGATTGCGCAGCATTGACTGCAACAGATTGTGCAGCAGTTGTTGAGATAGACTGTGCAGCAGTTGGCACAGCAGATTGTGCAGCATTCTGACTAGCAGATTGTGCAACAGAGTGTACAGCATCTTTGGTGGCAAAACTGCCAGATTGTGCAGCAGTCTTGGAGAGCCATACTGAGCACACTTTGCTCTTGGCAGAAGTGGCTGCAGTACGGGGAGTGGTCTTGGAGTTGAGCATCGCCTCGTAGGCTGTCTGGTTGACCTTAACAACCAGCGTCTTCTGCGTCTTCCCGATAGACGCTACGTTACATTGAGTTGCTACTTCCTCGTCGGAGGAGAAAGTTGTCCCCAGCAGAGTCGCCATTTTGTTTGCAAAAACAAAAGTATAAAACTTTATTGATACAAACTGTGTAATAAAGATTACAAGAATTCTGAGAAAATTACAACTATAGGAATCCAATCTAGATGACGATTGCTTTATCCCTTGGACGATGTGAACTTTGAAGACGGAGCCTTTGAAGTTGAAAACAACTCTGGAAACTGAAGGCAAAAGCCTCGGAAGTTGAAGGCAAAAAGCCTCGGAAGAATGCAGCAGCACTTGAGCAAGAACTCCTGGACTCTCTGATCTCTGAATATTTGATCTCTGATCTTGATCCCCCTTGAAATGAAGACTTGAAACTCTATTTATAGAGTTCTGAAAATAACTAACTTTCAGTTATTCTGGACTGCGTAAGATGATTTGCGCAGCAACTGGTTTGCACAGCATTGGACTGCACAGGGAGTTACTGGATCGTGGGCCAACTATCTGGGACACATGGCATCATTTGATTGAAATACGCATGATCGTGCATAGACAGTTGCCACGTAATGTGCAATTGATGGCATGAATGCCACATGTACTTTATCAGTTATGTTGGTGGAATGCGCAACCTGAACTGTGCAGAGTTTGGTTTGCGCAGACTCAAACTGCACAGGAATGGTTTGTGCAGACTCAGTTTGCGCAAGATTGGTTTGCGCAATCCTGGATTGCACTGCCATCTGTCAGCCGCCTTCGAGCACTGTACGGCGCCAAAAATGAACAGTCTCCTCGTTATCCGTGCTGTCAGTTGTCAGAAAGATTTGATTTGATTCAGGTAATGATGACTTCTCCTACGTCAGCCTGCACAATTGGAAGTGTGCGCAAACCAGTGTACGCAAACCAGTGTGCGCAATCGGATTACTGCGCAATCTGTTGCCTGCGCAGTACATCAAAATGATGTATATATTGATTCTTTGACATTGTTGATTGATGCAACTTGATTTTTTAGGACCTACAATTATGTACAAGTTATGTAGTTCGTGTGTGTATGGGTGTATGTGGACATGTTCATATGGTTAGATAATAAGCGTGTGTGTATGTGAAATATACATGAAAGTGTATAGGAGGATTTGGGTATCAAAACAATAGCTATCAAGTTACACTACTCATGGCATATTGGTTAAACAATCTACAATGCACAACCTATTTACTCATAACATGCATGGCTAACCATATCTATATATATAAAGAGTTAGAGATTGAGTTATATCTATATACATTATAACATGTATGCCTAAGCTCTCTCTATATATATATATATCTATATAGATATATGAACATAACATAGAGAGGAAGGGTTAGGTAACATGGCAGGGTATACTAAGTTAGGGTGTGTGTGTGTCCTTGGACAGGGTTATAGCTTAGTATTGAAAGGTTAAACCCAGTTTTAGTTCAGCATTTACATACAAAATCTGAAAATAAGCTAACATTTAAACCAGTGCAATATTAACATAATGCAATTTCAAAATTTAGGAGTTTGAAACATCACAACTAATCTCAATGCTCCCAATACATCCTAACATGATAGAAATGAAACCCTAATATACTATCAATACATTTATCTACGCATACAGTTCAATATTACATGTTAAATCTGAAATTGAACTAAACATGGAAATCAATGTAAAAATGTTAACATGTATTCAGTTTTCAGGATTTTGGAGAATTTGCACATCAAAACCAACTCAGTGTTTATCACAACCTAACATGTAAGAATATGGAACCTAAATTTATATCCCTACAACAATAATGTACACAGCTCTAAATATTACATTTAAAACAATCAATTTGAACTAACATTTAAAATCCTGTATTAAGGGTTAATATGCACACAGTCTCAGATTTGACAAATTTAAAAACAAAACTCAACCAAAAAAATTTTTTGAATTGAAATCCTACGTATAACATACATGTGCAGTGATATAAATAAAACTATTATCATAAAATTTTATATTTAAATTACGAGTTAAGCTAGGAAAAGCAGATAATCGAAAATATTGGGGTTTTGAAAATTTAAACATTAACGACATATTAATATGTATTCAGATAGGTGGAAATCAAGTGTAGCATGCATAAGTGTCAGGAAAGTGTCCACTATATATATTCATATATATTCTCATGTCCCAATATAAAATTTTAATTCTACGTTAAGACCAACAATTAGATTCCTACCAAGGTTGCAAGCAGGTGATTGACGTAATCAAGACAGTATTATTATTATTATTATTTAATACAAGAATAATAGCAAGAAAGAAATAACGATAAAATCTGTTTTTGCTTATCTGTTTAAAAGAAAAACCCATTTTGAAACCCAGAGCTAAATTTTCAAATCCAAGATAAAGTCTAGCAAAATCATCGATTCATTGTATTAAGAAGAATTTCATAGTAAGAAGTTACACAAAGTTTATAAAAACAGCTAAAGTTACTCCTAAGTTAAATAAATGAGAAACAAAACAAAACAAACAAATAACAATTCTCTCTTTCTTTCTTTTTTGAAGGACTGAAACAAAAGTAGAGAAAACATGTTCAAAAATATTTAAGGTACAATCTGATAATCATATGCGTCTTCTTGAAATTATGTTGTCAGAATTCTACCACGCCAAGAAGCATAGCTGCAATAAACGATAGAGTCCATAATAAGGCATACACCCTATAATCATGTTATCTAGAATTCTTACCACGCCATCCGGTATGGCTGCAAGAAAATCTAGATTTCATAACTAAGATAAGTATAGCTATACCAGGCTCTACATCCTTGTCATGCTAGCAAATATGACTGCAATAAATTCTAAATTCCATAATAAAGTAGACTTTTACATTTCTCACTGTCCTTATCAAGTATGTTATCAGGTTATACCTTAATTCCAAAAAAAATGTACATATACATATAAATACAAACTCAAATTCAACAACTAACATCAAGATTCAAAATTCAACAATAATCCATCAAAAATCATAAAAATACAGACTCAAATTCAAGCACTATCATCAAGATTCAAAATTCAACAATAATCCATCAAAAATCATAAAAATACAGACTCAAATTCAACCACTATCATCAAGATTCAAAATTCAACAATAATCCATCAAAAATCATAAAAATACAGACTCAAATTCAACCACTAACATCAAGATTCAAAATTCAACAATTATCCATCAAAATCAAGTTCAATAACAGGAAGTAAAGGTAAATCAAATCAGGGAAAAACATATTTCAAATCGAAGTTAAAATAAGATTCTCAAGGGTCGTCCCAGGAATCTCTCAAGGAATCCTAACTGTGATTGAGTACCTTCAAAATATATCATATTCCTACTGCAGGCTGTAGTGGTACTCTAGTTCGAATACCACTACATAAACTCGACCTGCATGGGCCACCACTAAAAACGTGTCAATACCCGCACCCACCGTGAGGGTACGAGTACATAACAAAGCCCAGCCTACGCCGCAGTGTCGGCGGTAGAACGCTGTTCTAGGTCATGAACTATAACTAACATAATATGAATACTCTCCATAAGGAGGCCAACACAGAGGTACAACTCAATCATAATCTAAGATAGAATGATAAAGATAGATAAACATAAAATCCAAAAGAGATACAGGAGATAGAAGTCTAAGTGTCTAAGATACATAATCCCAGAAATACATCTCAAAACTCAAATACAGTAATCCACAAGTAAATACAACTCCAGACAAAATGAAATAACTATCTAAACAACCTCTACTGTGTCTCCTCTAGGGTAGCAGGCAACCTCCAGGCTATCTGTAAAATTTATCAACAGGTCCAGTCAGGACAGGAGCGAGCACAATACATCTCACGCAGATCATAACAGGTTAAAGAATATAAACATGCAAGAGAGTACGATACATAAAACTGAAAGAAAGTACATGATGTAAACAGAGAGGGAACTTTAATAGAAATATCTACTATAAGTAGAGAGCTACCAGTGACTAGTGATTTAGAGTACAAAGTCGACATGTGAACGGCTGGATTTGTACATGACTATACTAAAGAGGCGCACATGGCTATACTACTTTGGAATTGTTCACATGGCTATTTATACTCCCCCATACCCCAATCAATACACAAGGATCCAAACAAGTTATGTTACGTACATGGTTTTCACATGGAGCCCATAAATGGGTGCACATGAAGTATACATGAGAGCTCATACATGAGTGCACATGAAGTTCACATAGGGGGCCGAAAAATGGGTGCACATAAAATTCACATGAAGGCTCATAAATGAGTGCACATGCAATATAGGTTATACATGAGATACATGGGAAACATGACCGATTCATGAGAGCACATGAGAGTACACGAGCATGCATGAACGAGCATGAAGCACATGAGAAACATGAATAACATGAGAGCGAGAAATACATGATGTACACGAAACACATGACATAATGTATCCGATGCTCCCGAGGGGGATAACATCTCAATGTAGGGATCCATGTAGTACCAATCCGTGATAATATCGTGACAGCATCAAATAAGGTAAACTAGAGCAGAAATATAATTCTAAACAAGTTATGAAATGATCAGAGAATGTACTCACCTGATATCTGAATGTCCAAGGTAAAGATACTGTCCGAGGAGAGGTGTCTGGCTCCTAATTAGAACAGCACAAGTCACAACATGTCCAGAAGGGTAATATAAAGCACTACAATGCATTCTACATGAATCTAGGTCAAACTAGGCCAAAGTCAACCCTTGGTCAACTCTGGTCAACTGCACTAGTCAAACTAGGTCATGTCCTAACCTAGCAAGTCTTACTAGGCCTAACCAAGACTATCCTAGCAAGCACACATCAATACAAGGCTATACAAGCCAACATACACCCAACTCTATATAGCATGCAATTATTCAATACTCAAATAGCCAAGAATTCACATTGGATATACACTAGGTAATCTATTACTTTAAACTATATATGTCTACACATATATACACATGCATATATTGGTATTCAACATTAGGTCTATAATCATGGCATTTCAAATGGTTATATAAACTTATATATTACAACACAATATGCTAACATATATATAATATACATACATAGCTAAGTTAACTGTATTCATAAATACTTATTTAAGAGGCTATGTGTGTGTATATGAACATGGCAAAGGGGCAAGTGAGGGTTAAATGGGCATACATAGTGTATACATATCAAAGAGTGTCAAAGTGTAAGTGAACAAAGTGTCAAGTGTGATAGTGTCTACATAGTGTAAGGGTTACATGAGGTAATATAGGATTTGTGTTAACATAGAACATTACATCTCATTAACTTGTATATTGTATACATTACATCTATTATTACATTACATTCATGCTTGCATTCATTCATCATTTATTTATTCTCTTGCACTACTATATGCACCATACATTACATACTATGGAACCTACATATTCATTACAAGCCATACTTATACATGCTTACATTAGATAGGATACTTATACCTCATACATCATTTATTTAAACATTTACTCATGCTTGGATTCTCTATTTAATTACATAATGTATATACATTAACATGGGTTAAAATCAAATAGAATATTATATTACACACAAGGGTGTACAAAATACATATACCGAAAAGTAACTCCTACTAATAATCAATACTGTACCATCTCAGCATGAATTAAAATATAGAATTAAATTATGTTATAGATCTATGTGTTAGCTTTCCGAAACTTCAAACGGATAGCGTTTTCGTTTCCGAAAACTCCCGGAATCGCGAAAACACCGAGAACGCGTTTGTCTTTCGTACAGCTGACACTCAAATAATTCTCCAGAAAGTTACAGAAAGAATTAGGCCTATTAATATATGTTTTTGGAAAGCTAACTTCAATACGCTTCTTTTAAAAAAATGGGAGATTAAACCGAGCTTTGAGCTAGAAGTTATGACATTTCTAAGTTAGGGCTGAAATTAAAAACGTGGATAAAAATCATGACGGATTTGGGTAGTTTGAGACAAAAGAACACAAGTATATAACATAACATATCAAGAACTCACTCTTTACACTAATATATATATATGAGACACTATAGAACACATCTCCAATACAAAAATATGAGATTAAACATGTAATAATTCATTCATACATAACAACAACACATAGTGTGTCCAAATTTGGGGTTTTTCTACATGGACACAACCACAACACAAAGGACACTCCTATGACCTCCAAATGGACACGAAATGGACACAAATGGATATACAACCATGGGGGTCACTCCTATGGGTTCAAAATAGACCTATATGCATGAGGAAATAAAAAGGAGAAGGGATATCCCGGTAGATCGAATCGAAGAAAAGCCTTTCCGGAGCGACACCGACACGTAGAGATTCCAAAAGGACACGAACGAGCTTCGAATCCTCCCAAACTTGGGTAGCTTCCTCCTTGGCTAGTATGGAGAAGGAAAGAAGAAGATTTGGTGGCAAAATGGAAGGATTTGGTGGAGAAATTGCTAGTGATTGCTCTCTAGGAATTTGGGGAAGAACAAGAGAGAGAGTGTGGATGAGAATAATGAAAAGAACTTGAGCCTATCCTCTCCCAAAGTGGCTGGCCATATGGGGCTATTTTTCCTATTATGGTAAGTTCCAAATGGCATCCACTAACCTATTCTATGAGTATTAGGAAAGGGCTAATTGGTTGGGGCTAAATTAGTCATTCTAAAGTCTCTAATCACACTAACCTTATCCATAATAATTAGTCTAACCTCTAACTAAAATATTTCTATCATGTGGACTAAAATTAATATCATGTGGGCCATGTCTAACTAGTGTGTGGGTCCCACTAGAGTCAAACTACCCCCGGGTCCCCGTTTCAAGTCGGATTGAGTTGAAATTCGAACCCGACTCAAATAACTCCAAAACAATATCATAAATAATAAAATAAATTTCAAACCCAAAATAATATCATAAATAATAAAATAAATTTTAAAAATATTCAAAAATATAAAATGGCAAAAATACTCCTGTTTCTGAAAACTGGGGGTGACAGAACGCATGATGGGTGCCTTCTTCGTGAACCGCATGAAGATAGTCTTCGTGAGCCGCATGAAGATAGTCTTCGTGAGCCGCATGGGGCAGCTTCGGCCTGAGCCGCATGGAATGGTCTCTACTTGAGCCGCATGCGATTGTCCACGTGTCAAGGCCGCATGACAGTTTCTAGATCTCGGGGGATCGTATCAGAGATTTCCTTCATTTCTCTAGGAGTCTGCCATTATGACGAAGTCATAATTATATTTTTGGGTCGGGGCTGTCATGTGTCAGAGCTGTCAGCCGTTAAAGCATTTAATGCAGTAAAGGACAAAATGGAAGAGCTGTTTGCAGGCCACGTGGCTCCCCTCTGGGCCGCATAGAACTTGTTTGAGCCGCATAGACGCTCGAGCCGCATGGATACTTGAGCCGCATGAACTCTCTGAGCCGCATGGGGCTCTCTGGCCACATGGATCCTTCTTTATTCTTTTCCATGCTTCTACAGTCATTAGCTGTCGGGAAGCAAAAGATATTACCTTGTTTCGTTGCATCAGGACACACCCCAAACCCTGGCCAGATGCATCTCTAAAGATCTGGAATCCCTCAGTCCCTTCTAGAAGTGCAAGTATAGGGACCGAGACGAGCCGTTGCTTTAACTCCTGAACGGAAGCTTCACAGTCGTCTGACCTTTCAAAAGCGACTCCTTTATGGGTGAGGTGAGACAGAGGCGACGCAATCTTCGTGAAGTCTTTCACGAAGCGTAGATAGTATCCTGCTAAGCCAAGGAAGCTACGAATCTTGCCGACTAATGTTGGCCGTTTCCAATCAACAACGGCTTCAGCTTTCTTTGGGTTGACTGCAATGCCTTCGGTTGAAATGATTTGTCCGAAGAATGAGATGCAACTCAGCCAAAATTCATACATATTTTGCTTCGCATACAACTAATTTTTTCGAAGGGTCTGATACACGGTCCACAGATGCTCAGCGTGTTGTCGCTTGTCCTTCGAGTCGATGAGTATATCATTGATAAAGACTACTACGAACTTGTTGAGGAATGGTCGAAGCACCTGATTCATTAAATCCATGAAAGCAGCTAGGGCATTTGTTAGGCCAAACGGCATTACCAAGAATTCATAATGGTCGTATCGAGTACGGAAGGCTGACTTCGACACATTGTCCGACTTGATCTTGAGTTGATGGTAGCCCGATCAAAGATCAATTTTAGAAAATAGCGAAGCACCTTGCAATTGATCAAACAGGTCGTCTATACAGGACAATGGATATTAGCTCCAGACGGTGGCTTTGTTCAGCTCTCGGTAATTGATACAAAGACGCATTGAGCCATCCTTCTTTTCGATGAATAATACGGGCGCTCCCTATGGCGAGACGCTCGGCCGTATGAATCCCTTGTCGAACAACTCTTGTAATTGTACTTTGAGTTCCTTAAGCTCTGCAGGGGCCATTAAGTACGGTGCTTTTGAGATCGATCGGGTATCAGAGAATGTGTCAATAGTGAACTCTATCTCTCAATCAGGTGGCATGCCGGGTAGCTCATCCGAAAATACGTCTGCAAATTCTGCCACAACATCGGCCTGACCCGCATTTGCACCATCCGGTCTCATGTCTCAAACATACGCTAAATAGCCTTTATACCCGGAATGCAGCATCCTTTGAGCCGATATTGCCGAGATCACCATGCAAGTCGGCGACGCCTCACCATACGAATAGCAGAATTCAGGCACTCTGTATATAAAAGTGATCGTCTTTTCGGCACAGTCGATGGTTGCGTTGCACGGGCCGAGCCAATCCATTCCTAGAATGAGATCGTAGTCCTTAATGTCTAGGACTATCATTTCAAGACCTACCTTTTGACCACCGATACAAATAATTTCGTCTCCGCAGGCTAAGTTTGCAAGTAGTGACGTACCTGATGGTATATTGACGCTATGATTTAGGCCTAATGGTGTCACAGGAGTGTTCGACGACAAAATCTGTCGATATAAAGCTATACGTAGCACCTGAATCAAACAGTACACGAGCAGGTTTGTTATTGAAATGCGGTATACCTGTCACAACTTTGTCAGATGCGAATGCTTCATCTCAGGTCATGGCGTAGACGGGTCCTTAGGCATTGGGGCGATGGTCTTTGCTATTTTGTGGCATAGTTTATTGGGCTCTTAGCACTGGACCTGATTCCCTGGATGGTATTGTTGATGTTGAGGCACCGTTGGGTTCGGCCTTCCGATCGAGCAGTTTGCACGTAGATGGCCCGTCTTGCCACAATGCTAGCATCTACCTTAAGAGATATGACATTCATTTGCATGGTGCCCAAAATTATTGTATTTGTGGCAACAAGTTCCTCGGGCGCTTGTGGTTATATGTTTGCACAGCGTCGGCAGCTCCTGGGGGATATTGGCGTCCAAGGCGGAGAACGTGATTCAGCGGCTCGCCCATGGTCTTGTATTCAGGTACCGATACATAGGCAGAGATAGATGGACGCAAACCTACTTCGAACCATCGAGCGCGACTCTCCGTTGTCGGCAAGAATGCTCCAACAAGTTTGGCTAATTTATTGAATTCTGTTGCGTATTGCCATACCATCATGTTCCCTTGCTTCAGATGCATAAATTTATTTTCTTTTTCCTGTCGAATGTAGCCCATGGTCTTGTATTCGATTTCAAATTCCTTTCTGAATGTAGCCCAAGGAATCGCTGATGTCTCGTCTTCACGTCGGATTGCTTGCTTTTGTATTTCAATCAGAGTAGAAGTTGTGCACATGCGACTTTCTTTGAGTCATCGACACCCAGAAGTTTAAATTGGTCTTCCTGCTCCTCCAACCAGTCGATCGCCAGAGAGGGATCTTCAATACCATTGAAGGAAGTGCGACAATTTTTCATAAATTTTGACACCTTCAAGTTGGAACTCCTTGGTGTTGCAGGTAGATGCTCGGGCACTTCTAGTTCTATTTCAATTGGTTGGCCTGCAGGCTCGATCACGGTAGGTGTTGTCACAGAATTATTGTTATTGGCCACAACTGTCTGGACTATCTGCTGAAGAGTGTCAAGCTGCTTCTGGTTCATTATATTTTCATGTTATAGTTGATTCGCTCATCATGTATTTTATGACTAACCACTGTTTTATAGTTATCATATATTTGGAACTGCATGCAATAAATTGTACTTGTTCCATCCTAACTGGGTAAACATTTTATGTGACTACGGTAAGGACGGTTGCCCTACTCATTATGGTCCTATGAAGGGAACATAACTGAGCCTGACCTTACACTATAGGGAGATTAGGGCGAGTTAGGAGCACATGGCCCAGCTGCCATTTGATTAGATTCAGTTTTGAGACCAAATTTGTCTCCGGTTTAGTTGTCTATTGCTATTTGACATTTGACTTGACATGTAGTTTTTTGGAGTTTATCTATTTTATGGATTTATAACTATTCATTATTTCCTTTATATGCCATCGTACGGTTCTTGCTAGAGCTGTGATTGAGTATTGGTTTTGGTTACATTTATTGTCCTCCTAAAGAGAGTTAGATTTATTGTGTGGGTAACGCTCCAGTCTAAAAATATGTAGGACTAGGATACATATACATGCAGGTACATATCGAGTGGACTCTAGTCCATCTCGAATACGTATAAGCTGTCTAAATTGGGTATAAAATTGCAAGTCAACTATATCTTAATCCATAGATAATAATCTCAAGTAGCAACCAGTGCATTAATGTTGATCAAACAATAATACACCGGTGCTACTTGAATATAAATACAAGAATAGATAATTTGTAGTAAGGTTGGCCAGACCTTAATACAATCATTTGACAAGCTAATAACAGAAAGTAAGCTTGTAAAACTAGGCTATACAGTTGAAGATGTCATCATGAAACACTACCAAAATATAATAATTTAGCGACGTCCTGAAACGTAGCTAAAAATACAAAATACATCGCTAAAATAAAGTAGCAACGTAATTAGCGACGTAATAAATAGGATGCCAAAAACCTAGTCGCAGACTAAAACTTCGTCACTATTCGTCACTGAAGCGTAGTTTTTCTTACGACGCTAAAACGTCGTAAATTTAGCGACGTTGAGCGACATTAACTACATGTCGCTAACTTAGCGACATAATTAGCGACGTAAATACGTCGCATGTGATGACGTGGCAATGTTTGACAAGTCAGCATATTAGCAACGTTTAGCGACGTACAGATCATATTAGCGACGTATACGATACATATTAGGGATATACTAATACATATTTGTGACGTATATCCACATTGCTAAACGTCACAGAACGTCGCAGAAAAGGGGGTCGTCGACGGGGAAGAGGGGGGTCAACGGCGTAGAGAGAGAGGGGGTCGGTCGTCGACTAAGAGAAGGAGAGAGAGGGTTCCGGTAGTCAGAAGGGGTCATCGAGCACGAGAGAAGGAAAGACGGTAGGGGAGACGGTCGTCGACGGTGGGGGAGAGGAGGAAAGACGGCGGGGAGACGGTCATCGGTCGTTGAGCTAGAGTGGAGAGATATAGAGAGAGAATTTACGAAATAGGGGAAAAAGATATTTCCTCTGACCTAAGTTAAAATATTAGCGACGTAACAAAAATACGTCGCTAAAAATAAGTATACAGCGACGTGGTTTACGATACGCCGCTAAACGCTGCCATTTTAGCAACGAACAACGACATTTAGCGTCAAAGTTTTCCTAAAACTAAGGTTTCGTCGCTAAGCATCGGTGTACGTCGCTATTCAGCTATGTCTTGCGAAGACAACTCTTGGGTTCGCTAAATTAGCACATAAATGAACGGAGTCGCTAATTGCGTTGCTAATGTGAGTTATTTTGGTAGTGAAATATAAAAGACGAAAGAATAAAAATACCACTATCGATACCTGAGTCCTGAAGATACAACAGTCCCCTAATCTATCCTTCTATTCTAGAAGTCTCAACAATTACGTGGAAGAAAACCAACAATAACTTGGAAAGATCACCAGGTCTTCAGATAGACGTAGCAAGATACATAAAAATATGCTAAATGTAACAGTAAATAACATTAATGAAAATAGAGGAAAGTAAAATATGAAACAAATCAACAAAGGCGTCTCACTACCGTAACGCCATAGGACGCTCCCGATCTCAAGACAAAAGATAAGTCTCTACTACAGTAATGCCATGGGACACTTCCGGTCCTAGAGATGGGATAACAGGTCGATAATAAGTCTATAACACCGTAACACCATGAGACGCTCCCAGTCCTAGAGATGGAATAACAAGTCGATAAGGAGTCTTTATACCGTAACACATGGGACACTTCCAGTCCTAGAGATGGAATAATAAGTTGATAAGGAGTCTCTATACCGTAACGCCATGGGATGCTCCCAGTATAGAGATAACAAAGGTCAATGTCTAGTAATCAATCTCAGCTACAGTTCAAGTCAACTCAGTAGAATGGATACTAAGGACTAGCATATATCGTCACAACACTCATAAGAAATAAAGAGTGACACATAGGAAACAAATAATGAACGTACACGTAAAATAAGAAAATAGCAGTATAAGAACATGAATAGCAGGTGACAAAAAATGACTGAAAAGAAATAACAGTATAGAAATGCATGAAAATAAACTATACAAGTAGGCAAGGTATACTTGCCTAAATTTAAGTCCATCCTTTGCTGAGTTCGCGGGTACTATTGTCTGACCAAAATTCAGCCAATCTATGCCAATCCATGCCTCAACCGATCCAACCACTTCTACCCATGTTATGCCAGTTTATATGGATAGGGGTAGTGATGAAGGAGAGTCAGACGCTCCAGCTCCGGACATCGTGTATCGTATGGACACCCTGGAAGGGAGCCTCAAAACTCTCTCTACCACCATGTAATCCTTGACTCAAATGGTATTTGAGATTCGGACCACTCTGGAATCTCAACCATTAGCAAAGGCACATGTCTTCACCAGTCCCAATCTAGGGGCCAATGGAGAATCAAGTATACCCCCTCAACGGGTATCTTCGGGTGCAGATCATCACACCGCACCTCGGACGTTGACTCCTTTAAATGCCGAGCTTCACACCTTACCAGCATCATCGAATCCCAGTTCTACAAAAGAGCTGGTTGACATGATCAGAGATCTGCACGAGCACTTTGGAGCACGAAACAAGCAGGAAGAACGTCAAAAGATGGGAATCCCACAACTTTACCTTTTCGAATGGAACAAAGTGGTTTACCCTCCCAAGTATAAACCACAAAAATTGACGCCATATGATGGGAAGGACTCTCCTTGCCGGTATCTAACTTACTTCCAGTCTCAAACAGAACATCTTCCAAAGGAAGACACCCTACTCACGAGCCTATTTGTCGGGGTATTGAAGGGAGTCGCTTACGACTGGTACTGCAGTCTCCCTGACCACTCTATATCATCCTTTGATGACTTGACAAGCCTCTTCCTCGACCGATTCTATGACGGTGGGAAGGACATGACTGTTGCAACTGGGGATTCCCAGGACCCTTTCTTTGGTGTGCGTATTGATCGATAGAAAGTTAAAAATATCTAATACGTGTTCTAACCCATCATAGGCGGAAACTAGGGTTCATGAATTATACCTGCTGCGAAAAGGAGACAAGTAATTCCTGGCAATCTCGAGCGGACGACCCCAAGATCTTCTGCACGTATTCCTTCCTCGAGTTGGACGTCGTGTGGGTGACGATCTTCCAACCTTTTCTTCTCCTTGGTAGCCCTATCTTTCTCTCCTTACACGAATCACGAATTTAGAGAAAGTATTTGATTTCTGATCAGTAATCTGGCGACCAGAGAATAGAGGATAAATATAGGCTAGGGACCATGAGGAGAAATTAGGGTTAGGCCTCCTAACATTTCTGGATATCCCGTGTTCAGCACGAACAACATTAACAATAGCTCGGTCCACTAATAAGCTATTGTTGCACTGCCTCTCTAATTCTAAATTATATTTGTGGGCTCCTTTTATTATATGCTCGTTTGGCTCCCCATGTTAAGATATCGTATGTCCGTTGATCAAATTAAGTTACTGACAACTATATTGATTCGACATCTTTTATCCATAAGTAGTACTGTTTAACTTTATTTGCAATGTCAGATATAATCCACCTACAGGGTTTACATGACAAACCTTATGAGCTCCTTAAGGGGACATCATCAACCCGATGTATCTGGACATAGATTCCATTTATAATCAACAACCCATCATACATACAATATTATTACCCAATTCATAAGGGTTGTTGATCCATAATGAATCTCACTCTTTTATGAGTCAAAGTAATGCACACTGCATATACATGTCTGTTATTATATCCGGATTAAGAGCATAAGCATCCATAATAACAGAGGTGTTTGTTCTCTTATGTAGTCAGTACAAAGAGAACAATATCAAGTGGTCATGTTCAATACATACAAAGTGTACTAGTGTAAACCTATAGTCAAGATAGACTAATACCAGATTACACTACAACCTTTCCAATAGATTATCCAAGTCCATCTAGGTTGTGAACTATTTATATACTCTATAGATAACTGATAATATGATATTCTGTGTGACACCACACACCATATTATCTATAATATAGAATATCAGACATTTGCATTAACACTTGCAACAAATACAATATGCAAACATTTGCCCATATGATTCTCATTCAAAATTTAAGGAAATAAGTTTACTACAAAAGTGATGCTTTTAGTATATAACCCTAACAATCTCCCACTTATACTCAAAGCATTATTTTTTAGTATACTGTTACAAATCTTTCACTTATACTTAAAGCCATGATGCTACACATCTGACTCTCATTCCCTCAACATGACTATCAAAAGCCTTAGCTGGTAAGCTCTTTGTAAATGGATCAGCTAGGTTATGAGCTGATGCTATCTTGATCACATCAACTTTTTCTTTCTTTAGGAAATCTCATATTAGGTGGTACTTACGCTCAATGTGTTTGCCTATCTTATGGGCTTGTGGTTCCTTCGAGTATGCAACTGCACCACTATTATCACAATAAAGTGTAGTAGACTTAGGCAAACTAGGTACCACGTCCAAGTCCAACAGAAAGTTTCTAAGCCAAACCGCTTCTTTGGCTGCCACAGAGGCTTCCACATACTCGGCTTCCATGGTAGAATCAGTAATACATTTTTGCTTGATACTCCTCCACACAATGACTCTACCTCCCAAAGTAAACACATAACCTGAGGTAGATTTCCTGGAATCCCTATCTGACTGAAAATCTGAGTCTGTATACCCCAAAGGAACTAAACTATCTGCCTGGTAAACAAGCATATACTCTTTAGTCCTTTTCAGGTACTTTAAAATATGCTTTACGCCAGTCCAGTGCTCTTGTCCTGGGTTAGACTGATATTTGCTGACCATGCCTACGGCAAAACAGATGTCTGATCTCGTATATAACATTGCATACATTAAGCTTCCTACTGCTGAAGCATAAGGAACTGCCTTCATGTTCTCTATCTCTTTAGGTGTCCTCGGACACTGTTCCTTTGATAGAGCAATTCCATGTCTAAAAGGTAAGAAACCTTTCTTAGAATTTTGCATACTCAAACGAGTTAGTACAGTATCGATATAGGAAGCTTGGGATAAGCCCAACATCCTTTTCTTGCGATCTCGTAGAACTTTGATCCCAAGGATGTGACCTACTTCTTCCAAGTCCTTCATATCAAACTGTTTGGATAACCATACCCTTACATCAGATAACACCTTCATATTATTTCCAATGAGCAAGATGTCATCCACATAAAGTACTAGGAACACCACCACGTTCCGTCACACTTTCTGTATACACATGATTCATCCAGACATAGATCAAATCTATAGGATTTTATCACCTGATCAAAACATATGTTCCAAGATCTGAAAGCTTGCTTAAGTCCGTAAATGGAGTTATTGAGCTTACAAACAAGATGTTCTTGGCCCTTTTCAATGAACCCATCTGGTTGCTTCATATAGATGTCTTCCTCAAGACTTCCATTAAGGAAAGCTGTCCTGACATCCATTTGTCAAATCTCATAATCGAGATGAGCTGCAATAGATAAAAGAATCCGGATAGACTTAAGCATGTCTACAGGAGAAAAGGTTTTCTCATAATCGATACCCTCTCTTTGAGTAAAACCTTTTGCTACAAGCCGAGCTTTAAAGGTTTCAACCTTACCGTCTGTTCTACTTTTTCTCTTATAGGTTCTATTTCAGATATTATTGCTTTTTGTCAAGACTCTGCATCTTTATCTTAGAGTGCTTTATTGTAGGTACAGGGATCATAATCTTGTTCCTTAGGGACGAAGTCTGACGACTCTTCCAAGAACATATATCTATCAGGTTGTATCACAACCCTCCCACTACGACGAGACACTATCGGTTGGGGTGTAACATTTGTGACTCGTTGTACAGTTATTTGTGGTTTATCCTCTTATACTGTTGGTACTGAAGTACTGGGTGTCTCAAGTCTCAGTTCTTCTAGAACAACTCTACTTGTGGGTTTAGGGTTCATCATATAGTCTTCCTCTAAGAATCGGGCATTGGTGCTAACAATGACCTTCTGATCCTTAGGACTATAAAATAAACCTCCTTTCGTTCCTCTTGGATAGCCTACAAACAAGCGTACTTCTGTACGAGATTCCAACTTATCTGCTTTCCCATGCAGCACATGTGCTGGACTACTCCAAATGCAAACATCTTTCACACTAGGCTTACTCCCAATCCACAGCACTATGGGAGTAAGAGGTACTGACTTAGAAGGAACCAAGTTCAAAATATAAGCTGCAGTCTCTAAGGCATATCCCCAAAACGAATCTAGCAAATCCGAATAACTCATCATTGATCTAAACATCTCTATAAGAGTTATATTCCTTCTTTCGGCTACACCATTCTGCTGGGGCGTTCCAGGTGTAGTCAATTGGGATGCAATCCCAGCATCTGATAAATAATCCCTAAACTCTCCAAAGAGGTACTCACCACCACGAAGGTACTCGCCACCACGATCTAATCGTAATGACTTGATACATTTTCCATGACGTTTCTCCGTTTCAGCCTTGTATTCTTTGAATTTCTCAAAGCACTCAGACTTACGGCGCATCAAATAAATGTATTCATACCTTGAATATTCGTCAATAAATGTGACAAAATATTCAAAGCCACCTCTAGCTTGGATAGTTATGGGTCCACACAAATCAGAATGAACCAATTCCAACACATCTTAGGCCCTATACCCCTTCACTGTAAAAGGCATTTTGGTAATTTTACCTTTCAAGCAGGATTCACAGACTGGTAGTGCCTCCACTTCCAATGAACTCAAAGATCCATCTTCAACCAGTCTTTGAATCCTTCTTAGGTTAATATGCCCTAATCGCAAGTGCCAAATATATGTTTGGTTCATACAAGAAGATTATTTTCTCTTATTTAAGTTAGATGATATATTATTCATTTTCATAAGTTACATTGTGGGCGAAATAGGATTAATGACATACAGATTATCAACCAATGCACCAGAACAGATAAAATGTTTATTCTTTCTAATAACAATATTGTCATTAAAATAAACTGAATATCCATCCTTAACTAACATAGAAACAGAAACTAAATTCCTTCTAAGTGAAGGTACATAAAGACAATCTCTCAATGTCAAAGACTTATTTCTACCAAAAGAAAAAGTAACATCTCATAATGCAACGACCGATACTTTTGTAGCATCACCTATGAACAAGCATATCTCTCCATCACTGAGCCGTCTACTTTCCTGGAACCCCAGCAATGTATTACGGACATGATTAGTAGCTCATGTATCTACACACCAGGTGCCGGTAGATAACACCGCTAAATATGTTTCAACTACTAGTAAATGAGATATACCTTCTTTGTTCCCTTGTTTGAGAAGTGGACAATCAGTCTTCCAATGTCCTGACCCTTTGCACTTGAAACATTTACCTTTCAGCTTTTTCATCGCGCCTTGAGGTCCCATGCCCTTCTTTGCTGAGTTTGCCTGTTTCTGAATGTTATTCTTCTTCTTACCGCCTTTTGGCTTAGAAGTAGAAGCCTTTTTAGAAACAAAAACATGACCACTCTGCCTAAAGAGAGATTCAGCATCCTGTAGCTCTTTTGTAAGTTCTGCCAAACTATACAACCTTTTGTTCATGTTGTAATTAAGACAGAAATTGCCAAAACTTTTAGGCAGAGTTTCGAGAATGATATCGACCTAGGATTCCCTATCGATTTCAGCTCCGAGGATCTCCATCTCATTCAGATGACCCATCATCTTGAGAACATGATCTCTTACTGGTGTACCCTCAACCATTTTTGATTCATCAAACATTTCATAGCAAACTGCCTATATGCTCTACTCTGATGTCCGAAGAGTTCCTTGAGGTTATACATCATGTCATACGCTGTGGCCATGGCCAGATGCTGATGTTGCAGTACGTTTGACATAGATGACAGAATGTAATACCGCGTCATCTCATCTGCCTTTTTCTACTTCTTATAAGCCTCTTTGACCTCTTCATCAGAGTTAGCATCAGGCTTTGGTGGGCATTCCTCAACAAGTACATATTTCTACTCCCCAGCAGTCAGAACAATGTCTAAATTACGTTTCCAGTCAATATAATTTGGTCCAGTAAGTTTGTTTTCTTTAAGAATCACCATAAGTGGACTGAAAGAACCCATTTTTGAAATCCTGAGAATCACATAAATAAAATTATGTAGGGCAAAAAAAACTTTTTTAATTAACTAAATATTGATTCCCTCAAAACAATAATAGAAATTCACCAACTCCTTGAACACCATGAATTTAGCATGCCACGATAGTGTGGACGTATACAAATTCAACTTTGTTCAAGAAGTTTTTTTTATTAATTTTACTATCATGTCAACATAACTTTATGACAAATAAAACTAATATGCTGGTCTTGCTCTGGTCATACAAATAATAGCAGTGACTCCGATGGGGAGGATACCATTATTTGTATCTAAGTGTATACCATTACTTAATACTAAGTCCATTACCTTGTAATGAGTTCCTTCAGATGGAGAAGTGAACACATACTAGGTAACTTTCTACAATTATCCCTAAGAAAGTTTGTACTGGTGATCCATAATTATGCTCATCCGATATAGAGGAAAGCACTAAAGCCAACGCGCAAGTATAATTACATCACCTACAAACCAGTAATGGAGACCATAGGATTTATACTAAATAAATATCCTCTCCCACTTAGTTATTTAACAATGAGAGTTTTTCTACTAGTTGATATTATGTCAGTGTTGTCAATTATTAATATAGGCTTAGTTTTTCAAAAAAACATCCACACAATAATAAACATACATAATCAGAAAAAAGCAAAATGACAAAAATAATAGAAAATATCCAACTATTATGTTCATCGTTGTTGCTCCATCCTCAACTATCCGAATCCAAAATCTGGCACTGCGCAGATCTATTCGGGAATCGACCTACCCGGTCACGTCGCGGGGTTCGAGGCAGCGCCCCGAAATTTTTTTCATATAGGTTTTGGCTGTCGATTCCCTCATCGAAAATCATTTGTCTGCCTCTGGACTGCTTAAAACCAGCATCTCGTCCGGCGTCAGAAACAGCCACCACCGCCATCACGATTGATCAAAAATAATTAAAATTACATCGATCCTAAGCCTCCCGAAGGAGTTCACACATAGTCTATATTGAAAAATTAAAATAATAAGCACGATCAACCCTCGTGATTTTAATTACGTCCACAACAACAACATCCACGACATGTACGTGGTTTAAACAACACAATCAAAAACATGTATTGGACCATAATTGTTGGATCTAAGATGCTTGCAAAACTGAGTTAGAATAGATCTACATCTACCGACTATTACACAGCGCAGGTTTTATTGGACAACATGGACGTATCAATCAATACGTAGATCCAAAGTGGCTCTGATACCAATTGATGGAACTGGGGATTCCCAGGACCCTTTCTTTGGTGTGCGTATTGATCGATAGAAAGTTAAAATGATCTAATACGTGTACTAACCCTTCATGGGCGGAAACTAGGGTTCACGAATTATACCTACGGTGGAAAGGAGACAAGTAATTCCTGGCAATCTCGAGCAGACGACCCCAAGATCTTCTGCACGTATTCCTTCCTTGAGTCGGACGTCGTGTGGGCGACGATCTCCCAACCTTTTCTTCTCATTGGCAACCCTCTCTTTCTCTCCTTACATGAATCACGAATTTAGAGAAAGTATTTAATTTTTGATCACTAATCTGGCGGCCAGAGAATAGAGGATATATATAGGCTAGGGCAGGAACCATAAGGAGAAATTAGGGTAAGGCCTCCTAACGGATCTGGGTATCCCGTGTTCAGCCCGAACGCACAATCCAGGCCCATTAACAATAGCTCGATCCACTAATGAGCTATTGTTGCACTACCTCCCTAATGCCAAATTATGTTTGTAGGCTCCTTTTATGATATGCTCGTTTGGCTCCCTATGTTAAGATATCGTATGTCCGTCGATCAAATTAAGTTACTGACAACTATATTGATTCGACATCTTTTATCCTTAAGTAGTACCGCTCAACTTTATTTGTCATGTCAGATATAATCCACCTGCAGGGTTTACATAAAAATTCTTATGAGCTCCTTAAGGGGACATCATCAACCCGATGTATCGGGACATGGATTCCATTTATAATCAACAGCCCATCATACACATAATGTTATTACACAATTCATAGAGGTTGTTGATCCATAATGAATCTCACTCTTTTATGAGTCAAAATAATGCACACTGCATAAACATGTCTGTTATTATATCCGGATTAAGAGCATAAGCATCCATAATAACAGAGGTGTTTGTTCTCTTATGTAGTCAGTACAAAGAGAACAACCTCAAGTGGTCATGTTCAATACACACAAAGTGTACTAGTGTAAACCTATAGTCAAGATAGACTAATCCCATATTACACTACAACCTTCACAATAGATTGTCCAAGTCCATCTATGTTGTGAACTATTTATATACTCCACAGGGAACTGATAATATGATCTTATGTGTGACACCACACACCATATTATCTACAATATAGAATATCAGACATTTGTATTAACACTTGCAACAAATACAATACATAAACATTTGTCCATATGATTCTCATTCAAAATTTAAGAAAATAAGGTTACTACAAAAGTGATGCTTTTAGTATATAACCCTAACAATGACCATGTCAACTCTTATAGAAGTGTGCCAGACAGAGAAGGAGACTGTTTAAGCCTTCATCGAACATTTTCGACAAGTATGCTTAAGGTTGCCTCCGGGTATGCCAGAACATGCACCGATCGATGCCTGCGATATTAACATGGCTCCTGCAATCAAGCTTTGGCTCGACTCCACCCAGCCTCCCGATTGGAGTATATTGTGTAGGAACCCTAGAGGGGGGTGAATAGGATCAAGCTAACTAATCAAGCACTTAGCATAAGCTAATGGGCAATTTAAAAATATAAGTGCAAGCGAAGAAGCAATAACAATACCAACACACGATATATCCTGGTATCTTACCAAGGGGCACTACAGTCCCGGAACTCTCTCCGGCTTTAATCTGCTATTTGAGTAAATAGTTACACACGAGTTTGGATCCGAAGAACGTGCCAACTTCTTACACGAGAGCTTTAGTCCGAAGGCCTCTCCAACTTCAACCGAGAGTTTGGATACGAAGACTCTCCAACTTCAACCGAGAGTTTGTATACGAAGACTCTCCAACTTCAACCGAGAGTTTGGATCCGAAGTCTCTCCAACTTCAACCTTTAACAATAGGTTTTGATCTTCTTATACAACAAGATGAAGATCTTACTTTTCAACTCAAAAACTCTAACACAATTTGTGAATGGCAAATGGAAGCTTTGTAGAGTTGTTTGTGGATAGGCTTTGGTGGCTTAGAAATTTTTAGGCTCAAAGCATCAACCTTGAATGAAGGGGTTCAAGGCTATTTATAACCAAAGCATTGAAAAGGGCTCAAAGGCAACTTTTCAGTCAGCGAACCGGTATGCCGTCGGTATGAACCGGCATACCGTCGGTATACCGGTCTGGAATGCAACGGCTAAAAATATAGCCGTTGGGATCATTAAATGCTTAGAATTCGACCGTTGGAATTTTAATGTTACTAAATCGGTATACCATCGGTATGGACCGGCATGCCGTCGGTATGTCGATTTTGTAGACAGAAACTTTTTGTGAACAAAATCGGTATGCCGTCGGTATAGACCGGTATACCGTTGGTATGCCAATTTTCATCCAAAAATGATCCTGGGCTAATTTCTACCCTAGCATAAATGTTAGTGATATCATAATGATAAAACTTAATTGAATGACCTCAATCAAAAAAATAGTTTTGATTTTGGCAACCCGATTAAATTTAAGATAGATAAGCTCATATCACTAAAATGTAAACCAATAGGCACATATAACCAAAGGTATAAGTATAAGTAGAAATGCTATTGCGATAGTATAAATATTAGTGATAATGAAATGCTAAACTTAATATATTAACCATATTCAAAAGCATGATACAATCATTGGGACAACATATTGATCATCAGGGCCGAAGCTGCTAAGAAGAAGGCACGTAATGCTCGCTATCCAGGGGTTAACTTCCAGCCTTTGATGACAAAAGAAAACGGCCTGCTACCAGCAATCGCGGGTGTGAGGCAAAAAGGAAGTAGGCATTGACTGTCAACGCTTCGAAAAGCACGCATGGGCCCACTCAGAGCCTCCACCAGTAACGATGCCGAAGGAGGTATACTCCTTCAATAACGAGAATACCTTACAACTCTTCGAGATGCTAAAACAGAGTGACAAGATCAAGTTGCCTGATCCTAAGCGTCCTGACGAGGTGGGCAGAGTGGGCGACCCGAGGTACTATTACTACCATTGGTTCGTTGGACATCTAACTCAAGACTGCTACATCCTTAAGAATTACATACAACGCATATTCAATGCGAACGTCATCTCAGTCGATTACAAGGAAAAGACAGTCTCGGCCAACATAGTGTCACTCCAGTTTGGCACCTTAACACCTACTACAACTCAAGATGGTGTTCTCTCCATCCCGAAGGCGACATTGGAGGTGGTCAACCTTCCGCCGACTCGCGACAATATGAATGGACTGATTCCACTCACCATATTTCGAAGGAAGATCATGTGGGTTCATCCAGATCTCGCTCCGGAACTGACTCAACCGGGGGTACATTCTACCTCCAAAGCTAAAGACAAGAAGGCCAAGTCTTGCCGAATGGTGACCTCCTCCCCCAAGAGGTAGTTTCTGTACAAATGTGTTCACAACAGAATTCTCAGCCTGAGGAAGCTCCTGTCGAAGTGGCACCTTCCGTCACCACCTCAGCTGTTCAAAGTAAAGGTCATTCCCAACTTCCAGCAGCTGACAAACAGAAGCATAAGGAGGCTCACTTCGATATGCCTCTCCAAAGAGACAACATTTCGGGGTTAACCAAACCCCACAACTTCAACATACTGGCACAACTTACTAGTACCCTAGCTCGGCTGTCCTTGTTCGAGCTCCTCTACATGTCTAAAGATACTCGAGAGGCTCTTTACGAAGCCCTGAAAGACGCTGAGTCTTTCATCAGTCAGCTTAAGCAGCCTGACAATTATCCAGCAACATGTCCACACAACCATAGTATGGGAGAGATCATCCCAACATCACATTCACTCAACAAGACATGCTGCTCAAGAACAACAGGCACAACAGACCACTGTATTACACAGTGTACGTTGGTACCATCAAGGTGGATAGAATGCAGATCGACCCAGGGTCTTCTCTCAGTATTGTCCCCCGAACTCTGCTCCAGACATTGGGAATCCTAATGAAACATCTGACGGCATCCTATACTACAATCAGTAGCTTCAATGCCAGCAAGAGTGAGCCGTTGGAGAAGATCCGGCTGAAGTGTCATATCGGTGATCTTCAGACCGAAGTAACCTGCTATGTTGTGGATACAGACTTCAACTACAATATCTTGTTAGGAAGGCCATGGCTATACGAATTAATGGTGTTACCATCTACTCTCCATCAATATATGAAGTACGTATCCACCAACGGCATAGTCCGAACAGAGTTCGCTGATGTCAATCCTTTCAAAGGGATTGAGGCCTTCTTCACCGACTCTGATCTGTACAAATTGATTCATCTCGAAGACGAAGCCAACGATGCCGATGATGAAGTCGAAGCTGACTTGGAGGCAGAGATGACGATCAGCGCTCCCCTGAAGGTGCGACTCAAGGGGAAGCTGCCTCAAACATCGTCTCCTATAGTGGTCAAACTTCATGGGAGGGCACCAAATTCTCCTTGTGGAGCATCCACTGAAGCCCCCTTAAAGATACGACTCAAGGGGAAGCCTCCCCAAGTGTCAGCTCCTCTCGTAGCAAAACTATATGGGAAGGCACCAGTTATCGAAACACCAACTTAGGCACCTCTTAAGGTGCGGCTTAAAGGCAGACCTCCTCAGTCTTCAGCCCCTCTTAAGCTTCAAGAGAAGGCCCACTTATCTCTATCGACACCAGAGCCGACAAAGACCAAGCTCCTAATAGGTTCTCCTGAACCACCTCAGGTTACTCCAGTATTCACTGACGAAGAACTGGAGAGTACATATCCACCAATATGGATGCACCGTCCCTTGATGATGTAATCCTTCGGAACAAGATTCCATATTTTATCAATAAAAGAGAGTCTTTTAATTATTCAAGTCTTCCACATTAGAATGCCATGTATACTCTAGATAATGCTCTACAGTCATTGCAAACACAAATAACGAATGTTAATCATGTAAATCGAGTCGCCCTGTACTAAGGAGTCTATTATATAGTCCTGTCCCAGAACTAGGACGAGAAACCTATCATCTTCGGTAAAGTCGAGCATCACCAAGACCTTCTACCGACAGAGCCAAAAACAGACATCGATAGGATACAAATTTACCGGTATAATGATCGAGCCAAGTATCTCATCTAAAAGATGGGCTACAACCTAAAAAGCGGCCAGGATCTAAACTATGGCAAGGGCCGACATCTTCCCTTACGACTCCCTATTCCGAAAGGGAAGCCATAAGACTATTATTACCGTACTCGATAGGGGGTGGGCTACATCATACCCCCAACAACCCTAGAAAGTTCAAAAGTAGAAGACGTCGCACACTCTCACTCGTCTGAGGCTTAAACTTGGGACTCCGACACCAGCGTCGGCTCAATCTTCAGGAAGGTGCTATCAGCCTAAATAATATCTGTACATCCTTTAGAAGATGAAGACGACAATCAAACAATAGAGTTCTTCAAAGAAGAACCATGGGCTCAACACTTAGGCGTACAATGGGAATCTCACTTTGAATTATGAGAATCCCCTACCGAAGACGAAGTCGAGTAGATCAACCTCGGGGATGGATCTTCATCCAAACCTATTTTCATCTACAAGAGCTTGGTAGGAAAGGATCGAGAATCTTTGGTCTAATTGGTCAAAGAATACATCGACGTCTTCGTCTGCAGTTATGAAGACATGTCGGGGCTCGACCTACAAGTCGCAATGCATAAGCTTAATATCATACTTGATACTAAGCCCGTTAAGCAGCAACAGTGACGCTTTCGTCCTAATATTATGGACGCTATTGACAAACAAGTAGATAAACTCCTGGCCAACGGGTTTATTCGTGAAGAGCAACATCCGGAGTGGTTGGCCAACGTCGTCCCCGTCACCAAAAAGAACGGAAAGATCCGAATCTGCATTGACTTCCGTGACCTTAACTTGGCTTGCCCGAAGGACGAGTTTCCACTCCCGATCACCGACGTAATGATCGACAACACATGTGGCTTCGAGCGCATGTCCTTCATGGACGGGTACTCAGGCTACAACCAAATCAAGATGTTTCAAGACGACGAAAAGCACACGTCATTCAGGACTCCGAAGGGGGTCTACTGCAACATAGTAATACCCTTTGGCCTGAAGAATACAGGTGCCACATACCAATGAGCTATGAGCACCAACTTTTGCCAGTACCTTCGCAAAACAGTCGAATGCTATATTGATGATATTGCTGTCAAGCGCCGTCTTTGAGCCGATCACCTACAAGATCTAAAGATAGTCTTCAATCTCATGCGGGCACATCAACTCAAGATGAACCTGCCAAATCCTTCCTTAGGATTTCCAGTAGAAAGTTCTTGGGCATCATTATCACTACAAATGGCAGCCATATCGACCCCGAGAAGCCAAAAGCCATCATTGACATGGACCCTTCGATGAACCTTAGGGAACTTCGAGGTCTGCAGGGGCGTCTCGCATACATTCGAAGGTTTATTGGAACCTTTTCGGGAAATGCCAGCCCTTCACCAAGCTCATGAAGAAGGGAGTGTCCTATGTCTGGACGGAAGAATGTCAGAAAACCTTCAACGACATTAAAGCTTCTATGATGAGCCCTCAATCTTGATGGCACCCGTTGCAGGCAAACCATTTCTACTCTATGTCCGCACAATAGACCATTCTCTTGGTGCTTTATTGGCCCACAATAATGATGCTGGCCACAAGCAAGCCATCTACTACCTCAACAGGACAATAATTGAGGCCGAATACCGGTACAACCCCGTTGAAAAAGAATGTCTAGCTCTAGTATTTGCTATCCAAAAGACTCGCCATTATGTCTCGGGACAGACAATTTATGTCATCTCCCGAGTCAATCCGTTTAGAGTCCTCATGACAAAGCCGGGAGCGCTAAATTCCTGATTGGCTACTTGGGCGATACTATTGACACCATATGACATGGTATTTGTTCCGCAAAAGGCTGTCAAGGGCCAAGCATTGGCCGATTTCCTAGCCGTACACCTAATTCCAGAATCGTCCAGACTCTATGAAGATATTCCAGATGAAGTACGAGAATCAAACATTACCGAAGAGAACCCTATTTGGCGGATGTTCTTCGACAGTGCTTCAAGAACAGGCCCCAAAGGCCAGATCATCGCAGGAGTGGGGGTAGTCCTGATCTTCCCTGACAAGTTGGTCATCCAGCTTGCCTATTCCCTTTCAGAGTCGTGCTCCAACAATGTTGCAGAGTACAATGCCCTCATCATGGGACTCCAGTTAGCAAAACAGCTGGAGGTAAAATACCTTAAGTCTTACGGAGACTCTGTCACTACTATTTTTCTAGCTTGAGGGTATTTTGGTCATTTTTAAAATTTTGGAATTATTTTGGAATTATTAGTATTAATTATATTTATTAGAATTTTTAAGTAATTTTTTAGTATAATTGATTTGGTGCTAGTTTTAGACTTTGACTGGTGTTGACTTAGGAGACTGTCCTAGAGGCTAACCTAGGTCATGACTACTTGGTTAGGTTATGAAACCCTACCTTGACCTAAGTTAGTGAAATCAAACCCATTAGAATTATTTTTGGGAAATTAGGAATTAATTTGAATAGGAAATGGCTTGTGGTTTCACAAGTCATGACTTGTGACTTAGCCTTGAAAGCCCAACCCAACCTAGTGGAACCTAACCCTAGCCCATTCCAGCCCATGGCCGGCCACACTAGGTCATTCTCTCCCTATTTAATGCTCCTAGAAATTAGAGCTAGCCTCCCTTAGAATTATTTCCAAGTTTGAGAAAGAGGTGAGTCTCCATCTCCATTTAATCCTAGAAAATCCATTTCAATTCCTTTTCCGCCCGAATCAATTGCATTAGGTTCTAAAATTAGTCTACTTGCTGTTGGTATTGAGTATTTTCAGGAAAGAATCAATTTGAAGGAATTTGGTGGCTTGAGGAACCACTTTCATTTGGGGATTTTGAGCCTTTGTACATCAATAGGTAATTTCTAATATACACCATGAAATTATTGTTTTATTGCATGTCAAGGATGCCCTAGGCCTACCCTAGCTGTAGGACTAGCTAATCCTAGAATTTGAGTCCATTACGTGTCCGTATCGGACGCGTATCAGCATATATATGAATGTGTTTGACGAAATGCCCCAAAGGGCATTTCGATTTAATTTCAGCATTCTATTTGAATAGAAGTCTAGGGTTTAGTGTTGCTTATGGTTTTCCAGTGTCCTGATGTGGTTTTCGTGTCGTGTCGGGTCGTGGAGGACACACGAACACGCGGGTGCACCTCACGCGCGCGTACTGTTTCCTTGCCCTGCTACTCGGGGCTTCCTGTGCACAGTACACGACACTTTGATACGTAAAACTCGACACACATATTGTATCCATAACTGACACGAGATTCCTAGAGTGGCAAGACCTATTATGTTGTGTCGGACACGATATTGCGCGTGCACTGTGCGTATCTGTAAAATCCCCTATTTTTTAAATTATTTTTATTATTTTATTTGACTTAAAAATGAATTTATACAATTTATGGTTTTATTTATTTTTCTACAATGACCTTAGCCATTGTTGTGTTTTTAGCACAAGGCGACCATAAAATTTGGCACGAAAAATATGGCAGTGTGCATTGACTAGTGTACTAGCCATGCCGGGGGAGGCCTAGCCATAGTTCAGTCCGAACTAGAAAAACTAGGTCGAGTTGTGAAATAACGCATTTAAAGTATTTTAATTAAATATTATTTTATATATTGATTTTTAGATGACCCGGTTTGTCCAATTCAGCTCGAATTGTGCCCGAACCAAATTTAAGCACATGTAGGCATGGGATGGGACCAAGGGGGCCATGTAGACATGTTTTATGTACGTAGAAATATTTTCTAAATTATTTTAGATTTTTATGTACAATTTCTAATTAACTAAATATTTGTGCAATTATTGGTATTTTATTATTATAATAATATTTTACAATATTTGTAAAATATTCTGGATCTGGATAAGAGAGTGCGATATGAGTCCACCCATTGGGACAATTTTATTATTTCTTAAGCTTTTTTGTGGAGATTAAATAAATATGTTCATTCTATTTAAATATTATTATTATGTTGAGTTGGTTTATTGTGAATGAAATTTATATATATATGTAGATATATTTAAATATATTAAATATTTTGATATATGACGTTTAAAGTGTTATTTGGATTTAGATAGATTTTGGATATATATAGTTATATATATAAAAGATTTAAAGATAAGAAAAAGAATAAAAAAAGAAAAAGAAATAAAAAAGGAAAAGGAAAAGAAAAGAAAAAGAAAAAGAAAAAAAGAAATCAGCCACCCACATAAGTGGGCGGGCCCCTCCCCAACAAAGCTGCTGCTGTGCGGCTTATAATTCACCCAACTCGTGAGTTGGAACCATAATAGGGTATAAGAATCCTATTAGAATTAGGTTTTGGCCAAATTTATTTTATATGTAATTTTTTCTACAAACCTCAAAACCCTAAACTTCCAAAACGAAAGTTGAGGCTGATCGTACCCTCTTCGCCTACGAATTCATTTCACCAGCGACGGAGCTTTGTGCGCGACGAACGGAGCATCGGAAGTCAGCCCTGCGTCACCCACGGAGCAGTTTTTCCACTCAAGGTACCCTACTTCCCTATGACGTAACGTTTTACTCGTAGCACCGATTTTTGATCCGTAAAATTTTCAGGAAAGTAGACTTGACCCTCTTCGATATCCTTTAGGTGGATTTTGAAAACAACCCATCGACTTGCTCGAAAAATCGAGACAAAGTTGGAGAAAAACCACTTTTCTGAAATATTAAAAACTGTTTTGAAACACCAACGTGTCGGCCACTTTTCTTGCTGTCCATTAAACTTTCATAAAAACTAATTAAAGACAGTCAAAGACAACATAACCAAGATTTTAACGCACCTTCTGGATTCACTTTTCATCTAGTATGTAAAAATGTTACACGTTGTTAAAGTTTCACGAAAAATTATAAATTCTGTTTTTGAAAATTAGAAAAACACCCCGATACGGCGTGCGTCCCGACAAGCCGGACGACGTGGACGTGCACTATACGCATCGAAAGGCGCGTATGGATGTTGTCGACGTGTGGAAACTGACGGAACCCAATTTCGTTGCATGTGCGCGACGAAATCGGTGCGTATCCGTCGAGATACCCCGTATCGACCCTTTGCAAATTAAGTCACAACTTTTTGCACACTCATCATATCCCGATGAAACTTGCGCCATTGGACTCGAAATATTTTTTTGTTCCTGTGAGCCAAGTTTGGTCCGATTCGGAGGCCGTTGATCGGGACACTATTTTGGCGGGCCCACAATCCCACTCAACGGGCAATTTTGTGCACGGCCCACCGAAATCCAAAATTGGACATACCGTTGGGTTTGTCTCATCAAAACAAATTTGTATACATGTAGTTTGATGATTTTAGAGACCGTAGATATTGGCACGCATTTCGGTGTAAAGTGGGTCCAACGACGGACATCGTTTTGACCAAAAAATACGATTTTGCCCCTGTTCCAGAATTTAACTTTTGGACAGGCGTTTCCTAGGCATATCTTTTATTCCAAACTCGTTCGTGATGTTTGTTTCAGCATCCGAAGCTTCTTGTGGATTTTGACTTTCGTGTTGACTATTCTGATTGTTGGATTTTTGCTGCTTCTCGCACCACCCTCAGGCAAGACACCTTGCCATTTGCTGTTTATTTATTTTAGCTCATATTTTATGCATTATTCATTATTTTCTTTATGCAAAATAAACTGTGATACATGGCATAACCTGTTAGAACTTACTGTTCATTTATATTTCCTGCTATGTATTATTTTTCTTACACATTAAACCTAGATTTAAGGGACCACCTTTGTGTGTTGCATTTATTGGCCTTGACACGTTGTACCACGGAGTTGTGTGTCATATATAAAATACGGACATGCGTGACTGGGTGGCCACCGGTACGTATAAGCCGTGCGATAGGAATAACCGCTAATAGAGGTTGCATACTTAGTTTGACTTAGCGGTTAATAGAAGTTTTATGTTGTGGATACAACATAATAGGCATTGGGTGGGAAGAACAGTTCCTTAATGTATGGGTCATATATGCACTGCCCTAATTGTCGGTTATCTCCAATGGGTGGTACGGTCCTGATAGCAGGTTATCTCCAGTGGGAGGTACGGTCCTGATTGCCGGTTATCTCCAGTGGAAGATACAGTCCCGATTCCTGATATTCCTGATCCAGCCCATACGTCAAAGGTTTGTTCTTATTGCATTCACTATAGTACGGTTATGTACCCTATTGCATGCATCCCTTATTTATTTGAGCAATATTTATTCAGTTTATATGGCATGATATTATGTGTCTTGTTACGTCCCTCTGAGGACCTGGTTATATCGCCAGGTGTGTGCTATTGTCTTTCGCAGGTGTTCTAGCTCTAGCCGTGTTCATCGCTATTTCTTCGAGGATGATTGCACTTGGTTCATCTTCGCTTCGCTCGCCAAAATTATTTTATTACCCATGTATTTTTCTTACTTGTTGGTAGTAGATTTGTCTTCGTCCAACATATTGTATCAAGACAATTCTTTATCATTATATGATATCTTTTATTTTTGGGTGGATGAGATTAGTTATGGTTCTACTGCATTTTACAGCTTATGCATCCATACGAGGTTTTCATATATTGGAGTATACTTCGTATGAATACAGCTGGCATGGCGATCTACCTAGTCCTACATATTTTGGGACTGGAGCATTACATATTTTTGTGGTGGCCCATGCAGGTCAAGATAAATTGTTTGGTTATTTTACCGTACCAAGCAAGCCTGCGAATAGGATTAGAAGTCTAGGATCTCATCCACATACTTGACCTCATATCTCGATTCCATCTTCAAACTCTTACTTGACTCATTGATTTCATCTTGCTTGATCCTTCTATCGTAAATCTCATCTTTCCATGGGTTGGTGACAAAATTGTTGGAGGAAACACGAGTTAAAATATTAATGGTGGGCCACAAAGGTAGCCCTAATGAGTTAGAAGTATTCCACACTAATTGCCATGTCACTTATGACCATGATAGTAGTATATACACAAGTGTTGTTAGTCATCTACCCTGCTATGTGACTGTATTTCCACCTCGACTTACTCGACCTTCCTTCAATTCTAGATCTTTTTAATTGCGACCTTCTAACCCGTTTACAATTTGAATAAATCAGTTAATGGTTCCTTAACTGTATTCATCTAGAAGACTATCTTCTCACTAGAACGGTGTCCCTAATTTATTATTTTACTGGATTCGTTAATTAATTTTATTTCATGCTTAAACTTGATCTTCTTTATTTTTGTGTATTAATTATCACCTCGTGAACTTCCACTTTCTATTTTTGATCTTCTGGCGTCCCCTACCGTGACTTGTATATTTGGAGTACAACACTAGACTTTTCCTTCCAACAAATTTCATATGTAAAGCCTGGACAAGCCCACCTTCATGTAGATATATCATGTCCCACTAAATACGTCTCCTTGTACTCTATTTCTTGATATGGCCTTCTGGTCAAAATGGCTAAACTATAATCTGTACCATAATATCGATATATTTTTCAACCACGGATAGGGATTCAACCTCGACTCAATTCTTTCGACCCGATATGTGATTTTGTTCTACTTAATTCCTTAAATGCTTAAATTTGTGCTTTATCTTGATTGCTTGACCCATTGTCCCATCACACTACTAGCTTAACTCTTGTAAGTTGGGTAGAATACCTTACAGCCCAACGAAGCCTTTGTCCTTGTAACCCATATTGATAAGTTTACTTAGACTATGGAATCTGAAGGATTCTAACCCATTAGCCAACCAAGCCACAAGCAAGCAAACACTAGGACGATTGCATAGGCCCACACTTCGGGCAAGACTTGATTTTAAAAATATTTTGGACTATTTAAAATTTTCTTCATCAGTACCTCCCTTGCTCATATTTGACTATCCCATGCTGCTAATGTAGCTTCAGTTTTGCAAGCTTATTTCGTTATCAAGCTTGATCATGACATATTTTATTGGGTGCACCCACTAACATATTGTCTAATCAGAACCGGTGCATGATGGTCTGATCAACCTATTGTACTTTGGTTCGCCTTCATATATTATTCTACGTGGATGGAGACATAGTTGAACCTGCCTTAGAGTCTCATCCCGACAGCATTGACAACTCTTATTTGAATTATTTTCGTCGTCTATGAACCTCATATTTCGTACTAAATAGCATCGTCTTTGAACTCTTTGTTGTGGGCTTTACTTACTTTAGAAAGACCAGACACTGTACTTGCTAGATAGACTCAAGGTATCATCTTTGGTTGTCCAATCGGTTAATTATACACAAATGTAGATAGCCACCGACCGACTTATGTGGCATTATCTTCGCCTTTAACTACTCCTCGTTCCTTAACCCTAGAATTGTTATCGTGTCCTTCCAATTATTCTTGAGCACTTGAGAATGATTCTAATCGTTCACTTAAATCCAACTCTCAATCAAGACGATTAGTATCCAGTTTTCTCGAGGAACCATATCTCCCCAAAAGTTTAAATTATTCTCTTTGGTCTACTCAAATTCTTACTATTTCCTAAACTGGATTATCAAAATTTTGTTACCATCACTAGCAACTCTTATTCAATTCCATAACCATGATATATTTTTGTATATATCGACTCCCCAAATTTTCTAATGCATGGTTATGTTGAACGCCGTTTTAACGCCTCCTCTAAAATTGAATTGCATTTTGGTATTGACGAACTCTTCCTATCCCTCAACCCTATCTACCCTATAAATCCTAAATTTCGAGGACGAAATTCTTGTAAGTTGGATAGGATGTAAAACCCCCTATTTTTTAAATTATTTTTATTATTTTATTTGACTTAAAAATGAATTTATACAATTTATGGTTTTATTTATTTTTTTACAATGACCTTAGCCATTGTTGTGTTTTTAGCACAAGGCGACCATAAAATTTGGCACGAAAAATATAGCAGTGTGCATTGACTAGTGTACTAGACATGCCGGGGGAGGCCTAGCCATAGTTCAGTCCGAGCTAGAAAAACCAGGCCGAGTTGTGAAATAACGCATTTAAAGTATTTTAATTAAATATTATTTTATATATTAATTTTTAGATGACCCGGTTTGTCCAATTCAGCCTGAACCAAATTTAAGCCCATGTAGGCATGGGATAGGACCAAGGGGGCCATGTAGACGTGTTTTATGTACGTAAAAATATTTTCTAAATTATTTTAGATTTTTATGTACAATTTCTAATTAATTAAATATTTATGCAATTATTGGTATTTTATTATTATAATAATATTTTATAATATTTGTAAAATATTCTGGATCCGGATAAGAGAGTGCGGTATAAGTCTACCCATTGGGACAATTTTATTATTTCTTAAGCTATTTTGTGGAGATTAAATAAATATGTTCATTCTATTTAAATATTATTATTATGTTGAGTTGGTTTATTGTGAATGAAATTTATATATATATGTAGATATATTTAAATATATTAAATATTTTGATATGTGACATTTAAAGTGTTATTTATATTTAGATAGATTTTTGGATATATATAGTTATATATAAAAAAGATTTAAAGATACGAAAAAGAATAAGAAAAGAAAAAGAAATGAAAAAGGAAAAGGAAAAGAAAAGAAAACGAAAAAGAAAAAGAAAAAAAAGAAAAAGAAATCAGCCACCCACATAAGTGGGTGGGCCCCTCCGCAACAAAGCTGCTGCTGTGCGGCTTATAATTCACCGAACTCGTGAGTTGGAACCATAATAGGGTATAAGAATCCTATTATAATTAGGTTTTGGCCAAATTTATTTTATATGTAACTTTTTCTACAAACCTCAAAACCCTAAACTTCCAAAACGAAAGTTGAGACTGATCATACCCTCTTCGCCTACGAATTCATTTCACCAGCGACGGAGCTTTGTGCGCAACGAACGGAGCATCGGAAGTCAGCCCCGCGTCACCCACGGAGCAGTTTTTCCACTCAAGGTACCCTACTTCCCTACGACGTAACTTTTTACTCGTAGCACCGATTTTCGATCCGTAAAATTTTTCGGAAAGTAGACTTGACCCTCTTTGATATCCTTTAGGTGGATTTCGAAACAACCCATCGACTTGCTCGAAAAATCGAGACAAATTTGGAGAAAAATTACTTTTCTGAAATATTAAAAACTGTTTTGAAACACCAACTTGTCGGCCATTTTTCTCGCTGTCCATTAAACTTTCATAAAAACTAATTAAAGATAGTCAAAGACAACAAAACCGAGATTGTAACGCACCTTCTGGATTCACTTTTTATTTAGTATGTAGAAAGTTACGCGTTAAAGTTTCACGAAAAATTATAAATTCTGTTTTCGAAAATTAGAAAAACACCCCGATACGGCGTACGCCCCAAAAAACCGGGCGACGTGGATGCGCACTATATGCATTGAAAGGCACGTATAGATGTTGTCGACGTGTGAAAACTGACAGAACCCAATTTCGTTGCATGTGCGCGACGAAATCAGTACGTATCCGTCGAGATACCACGTATCGACCCTTTGCAAATTAAGTCACAACTTTTTGCACACTCATCATATCGCGATGAAACTTGTGCCATTGGACTCAAAATATTTTTTTGGTCCTATGAGCCAAGTTTGGTCCGATTCGGAGACCGTTGATCGGGACACTATTTTGGCGGGCCCACAATCTCACTCAACGGGCGATTTTGTGCACGGCCCACCGAAATCCAAAATTGGACATACCGTTGGATTTGTCTCATCTAAACAAATTTTAGACATGTATTTTAACGACTTTAGAGACCGTAGATATCGACACACATTTCGGTGCAAAGCGGGTCCAACGGCGGACATCGTTTTGATCCGAAATTACGATTTTGCCCCTGTTCCAGAATTTAACTTTTGAATAGGCATTTTCTAGGCATATCTTTTATTTCAAACTCGTTCGTGATGTTTGTTTCAGCATCCGAAACTTCTTGTGGATTTTGACTTTTGTGTTGACGATTCTGATTGTTGGATTTTTGCTGCTTCTCGCACCACCCTCAGGCAAGACACATTGCCATTTGCTGTTTATTTATTTTAGCTCATATGTCATGCATTATTCATTATTTTCTTTATGCAAAATAAACTGTGATATATGGCATAGCTTGTTAGAACTTACTGTTCATTTATATTTCCTGCTATGTATTATTTTTCTTATACATTAAACCTAGATTTAAGGGACCATCTTTGTGTGTTGCATTCATTGGCCTTGACAAGTTGTACCACGGAGTTGTGTGTCGTATGTAGAACACGGACATGCATGACTGGCTGGCCACCGGTATGTATAAGCCGTGCGATAGAAATAACCGCTAATAAAGGTTGCATGCTTAGTTTGACTTAGCAGTTAATATAAGTTTTATGTTGTGGATACAACATAATAGGCATTGGGTGGGAAGAACAGTTCCTTAATGTATGGGTCATATATGCACTGCCCTGATTGCCGGTTATCTCCAATGGGAGGTACGGTCCTGATAGCCGGTTATCTCCAGTGGGAGGTACGGTCCTGATTGCCGGTTATCTCCAGTGGGAGATACGGTTCTGATTCCTGATATTCCTGATCCGGCCCATACGTCAAAGGTTTGTTCTTATTGCATTCACTATAGTACGGTTAGGTACCCTATTGCATGCATCCCTTATTTATTTGAGCAATATTTATTCAGTTTATGTCATGATATTATGTGTCTTGTTACGTCCCTCTGAGGACCTGGTTATCTCGCTAGGTGTGTGCTATTGTCTTTCGCAGGTGTTCTAGCTCTAGCCGTGTTCATCGCTATTTCTTTGAGGATGATTGCACTTGGATCCTCTTCGCTTCGCTCGCCAAAATTATTTTATTTTCCATGTATTTTTCTTTCTTGTTGGTAGTAGATTTGTCTCCGTCCAACATATTGTATCAAGACAATTCTTTATCATTATATGATATCTTTTATTTTTTGGTGGATGAGATTAGTTATGGTTCTACTGCATTTTACAGCTTATGCATCCATACGAGGTTTCCATATATTGGAGTATACTTCGTATGAATAAAGCTGGCATGGCGATGCACCTAGTCCTACGTATTTTGGGACTGGGGCGTTACAGTATCAGTGTATTATATTGGTTCTTGTTTTAATTCAGTTTAAATGGTTTAATTCATGTTATTAATTGCTAATCTAGATCCTATCATGTCAAATTATCTATGATAGATTAGGGTTATATGTTAGTTGGGAAGTTAATATGGAAATGTGATTCGAAGTTGGTTGTATGGCATGTTAGCTGTTACCAGGGTTCTGATACTGAGTTCCAGTGTTTCCCAAACATTTCAATTCCTATTTTAGTAATGTCTTTCACTGTTAAATGTCTCCACATGTTGCAATTCATGTTAGCTAAGTATTTACATTTGAATTTGGGCTTTTTGGGTGTGTTAATGGAATTTGGCATGTGAAGTTGATTCAAAAATCCTATTAACTGAGATTATGTTGAATCACTGTGGATGGGAATTGGCATATGTTGATTCAAATTGAATTCAAATTATGAAACCTAGTATTGGTTCATGTCAATTGGTTTTCTTTCCCTGTCCAAAATGCTATTATACCTGAGATGAATTCTTGAATTTGCTGATTTGATTCCATTCCCTTTTCCTTAACTGATTTGCATGGAATGATTTATTCTTGATGTAAACTGTCATGCTCTCTCTTTAAAATCTGAGATTTACCTCCTTAAATTGTATTGAATGATATGTTGGTTTAATTTAAGTTCCTGTATCTGAACCTGAGATTCAAACCCTTCTCACTGAACTGAAACCGAATGGTTAATATATTTCCATGTTCTTTAAACATTCCATTGTTTTATTGTTTTTCCAGTTTTTCCTAATAACCTGAGTTGATTTCATTTCCCTGTTTTCCCATGCCACATTGTTTTGTTAGCTCACTGTTCATTGCTACACAGGTTGCCATTCACTAAAATTCCTTCTTATAACCTGTCACCTTACTGTTACACATGTGTCACTCTTTATTCATAATTTCTGTACACACTCACAGATTTTATATGTATCATTCACTATCTTCCAGTTTTTCCCTAAAATCTGAGAATGGCTTCTTAATTTAGAACTGGACTGTTTTTCCTATTCCTATTTGTATCACACACAAATGTATTTACTGTTGACATTAACTGATTTCCCTATACTCCATTGACACCTGAACACAGGATTACCTACACACTCTCATGTTTTCTCACACACACACACACACACACACACACACATGAGCACAAGTGTAATCTTCTACATATGTATATATGCATATATACATGTATATATAATTTGAGATGTATATATATATATATCCTCTATATATTTTATAATGTGTGTATACTATCCTATATATTAAATATATAATGTATGGATGATATATCATATGTAGTCAATAAGCTATTATCTATTTTAGTTATATTATATAATACATCAATATATGTGTTATTTTAAATATAAATATTATTGGCTTGTGTATGTGATTTATGGTATGGTTAGGGCATGGTATTGCCTAATAGCTAGTCTAGGGCTCTTAGCCTATGGAAGTGTCTGTGTGTCAGTGTAGAGTCTAGATTAGACTTGTTTAGTCTTGTTAGACCTAGAATAGACTAGTTAGACTAGTATAGACTAGTTTGACTTAGGTTTGACATAGTTGACCTAGTTTGACTTTTAGGGTTGACCAGAGTTGACCAAGAGTTGACTTTGGCCTAGATTGACCTAGATTTATGTAGAATGCATTGAATTGCATCTTATTATCATTGTAGACTCATAGTGACTTGTACTATTCTATAGGAGATAGACACCACTCCTCGGACAGTATATATTCTCTAGATTCACAGGATACACGCGAGTACATTCTCTGATCATTTCATATCCTGCATTAGGAGTATATTTCCTGCTTTAGATTACTTTACATGATGCTGACACGTTAGAAACACGGATTAGTACTATATGGATCTTGTTGTGCGATGTTATCCCCTTAGCGGATATATCGGGTATTCGTGTTCGTGTACTTTATTGTGAACATCGTGTACTACTTGTATTTGTGACATTCGTGTACGAAACGTGTGAAATCGTGTATAATCATGTATTCACGTGACCTTTGTGTACAATAACATAACTTAACTAGATCCTTGTGTATTGATTGGGACGGGGGAGTAGAAGTGGTTATGTACTCAATCAAGTAGATTACTCGTGTACAACATCGTGGCGTTTACATAACCATCTTGTGCTCTGAATCACTAGACACTATTAATTCTCTATATACTGTAGCTATTTATTTACAGTCTCTCTCTTTTATCATGTATTTCTTTCAGTATCTTGTATCTTACTCTCTATCATGATTATATATCCTGACCTGCTATGATTTGTTGAGATGTACTGTGCTCGCTCCTGTCCTGACTAGACCTGTTAAAAATTTTACAGAGGACGAGGCTGAGGCGTTCTGCCCTACCTACTACGGTACTACACTAGATGAGTGTTTGGACTTGGACCAGCAGCAGGATCCACTAGCAGTAGATGACACTCCCTTAGATTAGGATGTCTTTACTTTTATGGATCACTGTATATAGATTCTGAGATTTAGGATATGTACTTATTTTAGACACTTAGATTTCTGATTGTATCTCTGTGGTTTACTCTGTTTTGGATATTATCTATCATTCTATCTATCTTTATCATGTTCTACCTTAGTTGTGATTGAGATATATTCTGTTATGTCACCCCCATTCGGGGAGTATAACTGTTTATTACCTTAAAACTGTTAGATATTGTGACCTAGGATAGCGTTCTACCGCCGACACTGCGGCGTAGGCTGGACGTACCCACGTCTCGTGCCCTTACTCTAGGGTGCGGGTCGTGATAGACTCGAAGCTCATCGTTAATCAGGTTCGAGGACAATACGAGTTCCGCCATGAAGACCTGATCTCTTACACAAAGCAACGTTGGACATCATCTTAACCTTCGCTGAATTCATCATAGAACATGTGCCTTGGCTATAAAACTTAGAAGATGACACTATGGCCGGCCTCGCTACCTCATTAGCAGCTCCAGTCGGCACGCAACACTTCATTACAGTGATGGGCCGGGATTTGGCATGCCCTAGAAACAATCTGTGCATGTGGGGGAACCATGCCATGTCTACAAATGCCAGAATCAACGTAAGAGACTGGAGGTTCCCGTTCGTCGACTTTGCCGTCTACGGAATCCTCCTGGAGGACCCAAAAGAAGCAGCCTCAGTCAGAAGGCGCTCGCTCCGGTTCTATTATGATACGGCCAATAAATACTGTACCGACGCTCCTACGATGGACTTCTCCTCCGATGTCTATCAAACGAAGAAGCAGCCGAAGCTCTTCGAAAAGCCTATAACGGAACATGTGAAGCTCACCAACCCGATCCAAAACTATAGGACCGACTTCGATGCATGGGCTATTACTGGCCCACCATGATGGCCGACACAGTTGAGTATGCAAAATAATGTCGTGCTTGCCAGCTACACGTCGACTTTATCCACAGACCATCAGAGCGTTTACAACCTACGGTCGCCACTTGGCCATTTGAAGCCTAGGGCATGGACATATTAGGACCTATCATCCTTCCCTCATCTAGGGGACACCCCTTTATCCTAGCAATCATCGACTACTTTTCTAAATGGACAGAACCAGTACCATTGACAGAGGTAAAAAGCTCAAAGGTGATCAGCTTCATCAAGCATCACGTCATCTACTGTTTTGGGGTGCCCTGAAGGATCATCCACGACAACGGTCCATAATTTATCAGCCATGCATTCAGAAGATTCTGCGACAAGAATCGTATTCAAAATGTGGCATCAACCGCCTATAATTCGACAGCAAACGGATTGGCTGAAGCTTTTAATAAAACCATCGTCAAGCTACTCAAAAAGGTCGTGTCATCCAACAAGCCCGACTGGGACGAGAAGTTGGATGAATGCCTTTGGGCATATCGTACGATGGTACGAACCCCGACGGATAACACACCATTCTCTTTGGTCTATGGAAACGAAGTAGTACTGCCTCTAGAGATCCAGATACCCTCACTCTGAGTGGCGATCACGAACCAGCTGACGGAAGAAGACAATCAATATCGTCGTCTGTAAGAGTTGGAAGTGCTGGATGAAAAATGCCTCTTGGCTCAACAGCACATCGAACTTTATCAAGCCCGTATTTCATAGACTTTCAACAGAAGAGTCAAACAGAGGACTTTCCAAGTAGACGACCTGGTTCTGGCAGTCAGGAGACCGATGGTGATGACCCACAAGACACCGGAAAAGTTCGAACACAAATGGAAAGGACCCTTCATCATAAAGATGGCATATTCAAACGGTGCTTACCGTCTCGGTTAACCTAATGGGAACTTGTTCATGATGCCCATCAACGGCAAGTTCCTAAAGAAGTACTACTCTTGACATCCTTCAAAATGTACTTCTTTCACCCCAGTAAGAGAATTTGTGAACCTTCTTTGATAATCAAGTGCTCCTGGAACCCAATTGTTCTGTTGCATCCCCAGTAGGAGCACAACCATGTCCACATCACCTCTGAGTTGCTTCTCTACACCCCATAAAGCAAAATTCTATATTGTGTAGGATCATGCTCATTACTATGTTTACTATTTCCATATTACCTCTGAGTAAACATCCTATACAACAATCCCCACATTGTTGCACGTCAATCATAGAACATCCACGTCCACATCACCTCTGAGTTGTTCTATACATCCCTACAGAGTTCATTCCTACCACGTCCATATTACCTCTTAGTAGAAAAGTTCTACCATTAACCCGTATTTACCACTTCCATATCACCTCTAAATAAATATGTAAGTTTTCTCCTTCTCAAACTTATTATCTGTACCTACAAACCAAGGTGTGCAAAAAGATAATAGGTCCACCCAAAAAAATCACAGATTCATCACAAAAATGAACAAAGCAAAAGGTTCTTCATTTTTTCATTTAAGCAGGAGTAAAAGATTACATCGACATCAAAAAGAAGCAAAAACTACATCTTCGAATCTCAAAGAAAAGCTAAAAACAGACAGAAATACTAAGACAAAATAGGGACATTGACTTTATTCATATTCCCGGAAACAGCGATTGCAAGGCAACCTACGAATCCTCACAGCTAGGGATCATAGTTGCGTTGAGGCATGTACCACTCCCTTGGCCACTTTGTGTATGAAGGCTCAATCTGGTTGAGGTCTTCTGTAGGGATAGGAGGTTCAGTCCTGATGCTACTACTCTCTGACGGTGGCTCTACCTTAACTTCAACCTTAGGAGCAATCTCTTCCCTGATGGTTATCGGTTCTTTCTTGACCTCAACCTTTGGTAATACCTCCTCCTTAATGGTCACCGGCTCTCGTTTGACGAGAGGAGGCAGTATCTCTTCCTTCATGAGAGCCTCTGCCTTCGGCATGGATACTACAACAGAGTCAAAAAAAAGTTAGCAAAAAGACTTAGAAACTTAAAACAAGTATCTGAGGTACATCAACAAATCTGGCGCATCAACTGGGTCGAAACCCATGTGCACAGATAGAATCTCACCGAAGGCACACACACAGGACTGTGGCCCAGGCGCATTTGAAAAGAAGCTTCGGCGCATTATCAGGACTTAAGTCAATATGCGTCAGCAAAAGGAGCTTCGACGCATCATCAAGACCTAAGTCTATGCGCGTAAGAAGAAGGAGCTTCAGCGCATCATCAGGACCAAAGTCCTTGCACGTCAGCAGAAGGAGCTTCGACGCATCATCAGGACAATGTCCATGCACGTCAGTAATGGAAAGCCTAGGCGTGTCAATGGGGATGTGACTCATTTCAGTCACACCCATGTGCCCCAACAGTGTTGTAACAAAGTGAAGGATCACCTCTAAGGGCTCTTTGTCCTTGCCCCTTCCTCGGCCAGCACCGCCACGAGGAGTCTTGGGAGCCATCTCTCTAAAGAAGCTAGGGAATTTGAAGACCCTAGAGGAAGAAGGAGAAGGAGAAAACAAAAGTAGAAGTCTCTCTCTCTTTCCCTTACAGACGCATTTTTATAGGCATGACCCATGTGCGTGAACCGATAAAGGCTGACATCAGCAAAATCTCTTTGGGTCTCGTAAAACTGACAGCTGTATATATTTCAAAAGATTATCATTAATCTTTCAAACTTCAAGACGTTATCTTCTTGCATTAAAACAGAGAAGAGCATGTGCCCCACAACAATGTGCAATGTGGTCATGCGCCCAGAAAAGTCATGTACCCAGACGAGGACATACGCCAAGAACAACGACTACCCATGCATCTTGTTCAAAGTATTCCAAACCTTGGCAGAAAGTTTTGAAAACTTTGAAGGAGGTCTTGTAGAAGCATGGAATTTCAGGCGCATCTAAGGCCGGAAATCCTATGCGCCCTAACTCTTATGCGCCAGAAATCAACATGTGCCATGCACAGAATACTTGGCACAGCAAAAAACAACAAAGAAGTAGAGACATATAAATGGGGCTGTTATTTCATATGAAAGTCTATTACATGTCTTTTACAAAGGAGAATTCTTTTACAAAAGAGAGAAAATCCTAAAAGTACCAAGCGCATCACTTCAACATATAGCCAGGTGCATTATTCCAGCATCTCAACGTATGCGCATCACCATGCATAGTCAGAGCGAATCACTTCCTCGTCAGCATGCAAGAACTCTAGCAGGAGGAGTGGCTCTTCTAGCCTAAAGAAATTGGGGAACGATATCCCGGACCTGCGGCTCTTCCAGCATAACAAAAAATTGAGCACGACTGCCCTGATCTTTGGATGCAACAGGCACCTTCAGCCTGTGTCGGGATACGATGATCCCGATATTTGGATGCAACCGACACTTTCACAGGCTTATACGAAAATAGGGCGGATGGTGAATAAACCAACTCGGCACATCTTCAACTTTGAAGGAGTTCATCGTCAACTCGCCAAAGCAGGGGATCGATCGAGTTCGTATCCATGAAAGAAAGCTAAGTAAAATAAAAAACAAAACTCTTCCCAAAGCTATTTATAGGCCAGAGCAACCCTCGCCCATGTGCCAAGTGGTAGTCACCTCATATTCTGCGAAATAAATTTGTATTAATGCCAATGAATCTGCCTCTTCGTATTCAGCCAAGTCAAAATAGCCACTAATGCCTCGAAGAACTCAACAAACGGCCAATAAGGATGCACCAAGCGGTAGATGTGCCGTCAGCACCTTGCACTCCGTATCGATACGCCCAATAGGACATAGACCTATGCGCCTAGTAAGGCACAAACTGATGTGTCTACTTTAACTCGTCGCCCATCAAGCATTTAAAGCTATGTGACAGAGTTGGTAGCACGCTTCTCAAAGACTGAACAATAGATAACTTTTTACAGAAAACGAAGAGCCGCCAACGTCATCTTCATTATTATATTTTGTCGGCTACAGATGTCCTTGCCACATGGCCGACCGATCACTTGCATGCGCCTCCACAGCCATGCACCCAGAAATTTGCATGCACCTCAAAAGCCATACGCTTCCGACCTACTCCTGATCCCGAATGACAGAAGTTAAGTCCCTGCAAGCGCCTCCACAGCCATACACCCAGAAGTTTGCATGTGCCTCAAAAGCCATGCACTCCCAACTTACTCCTAATCCCAAAAGACAGAAGCTAAGTCCCTGTATGCACCTCCACCGCCATGTACTCGAAGCTCTACATGCGCCTCAGAAGCCATGTGCCCAGACTTGTTTGTGACCTTTGAAAGTGATAGACCAAGTCGCCTCATGCGCAGATCCTAGGCGCATCCTGACAGATCACCCTCCACAAAATTTGAGATCTTTGAGCCATAAACACGCGCCATATGTCATTTGACTCAGTTCTTTCTACGAATGGGTGCTAACTACCCAAGATCTCAGCAATGATCGAATCTTTGCAACTGCCACGTGTCAGCTCCATTGCAGCCCAATAGTGCAGTTCAAACAAGATTCAGCTTCAACTTAGGACACATCGTCCATACGCCCCACAACATCAACCACGTGGCGTTCCTATGTACAGGCATATCCTACATATGCGCACATGAGAAGACCAGTCTGCTGCCTATAAATAGAGGGATCATTCTTTAATACGGACACACACACAAACATATAGATCATCATATCTACCTACAGAGACGAGAAGAGACACGTTATGCCTCCTTCTCCTCTAAACGCTCCGGCATCCAGAACAGCCCAGACCTTCAGAGAATCCAAGATCGTCATCAGATTGTCAACGGAGTCAACGTATTACCAGTCGCTCCATCGATACAGTTCCCAGATAGAAACAAAAGTGTACTCCTAGGACTACGTCTCTGTCCTATATTGTATATTATTCTGTTTGTAATTGAAATACCAAAGTTTTAATCAACAAAACCTTGTCGCATTTTTTATGGCAAACACCTACTACCAGGACAACTCAGTCCAAGTCGAAACAGAAGCATGCTGGGGTATCCCCTAGGGAAGGAGAGAAAACCCCTTCTTTGGTTATAAAATAGATTGGATTCGTCCGAGAAGAAGTACCCAGAATGCAAGACGACCTTGATGAGGTCGAAGAAGAACCTGTAGCACCTCTGCTACGAAATGCCAGAAGAAAATTGCTAGTGACTCGAGCAGAACGTTAAACAATTGGCGCTTCCTCCATCCCTTCTAGACCAAAGGAATCTGATATATCATTACTCTCGAAGAAGGATATGCCATCTTAAAAAGGTAATTTATATACTTTTAAGCATAATTTAAGATATAAATAATACATTAATATTATTCTTTTTCATCTACAGAGACTACAGTAATTAATATCCCAGTCTCAGTTACTACTGAGGAAATCCCAGGATATCGAGTCGTGTGCACGACTGTTTTCGTAACTGCACTGGCTGCAGCAGGAGTAACAATGTCATCCTCGACACCAGATATCCCAGAGGCTACATTCCCCAAGGAGGAGCTGTCTCCTATAAAATCTCAGGCTGGGGTTGCCAATCTTCTGGCTGCTCAAACTCCGACTCGTTCGCAAAAAGATCGAGAAATGATAGATGCCCTCATAGATTGTGACTATGGCGATGTGTCAATCGGAGATAATTCTGCAAGCGCTGCTGAAGAAGAACCAGTTTCAGTAGATTTTCCACTGATACCGACTGTAGAAGGTCATATAACTGTTAAGGGTAAAGAATACCCTGTTGTTGATAAGAGGCATCCAAGCCGAAAAACTGATGAGCCTGAAAATAACGAAGATCAGACTACGGCTCTTCAAGATGCTGGGAATGATGAATATCCTAATACTATTGCTACGAAGACTCGAACCCCTACCGATCAAGATTTTGAAGTCAGGGATGCAGAAGAGCTTGCCCAGCTGACTAGGCAGAATCAGGGGCCGAAAGCAGTCATTTCCTATCAGGCGACTCCGAAGGTGGAAGTAGTCAGGCAGCCATGTTTGAAACTACCATGGCCAGGCTCCGTACGGATCTGGTCATGCCTATAATACCCTATATGTACTACCAAGTTCAGGTAAATTTCTGACTTTTAATTACCCTAATTTTTTTGCTGATATATATTGACTGTGTATCTTGATTGTAAAAGATCCTGTAGGGACGATTGCACCAGCTCCTTCGACCGTTTTCAGTTTTAGCTCAACGATGGCTCCTCTAGATATAGGGACCCAGACTGGTAATGGAAGTTTGTCTATGATGCATGTACTCGGGTCTCCAGGTGCACAGCCTGCGATTCTCCAACTGCTGCAGAAGGAGGGATTCAAGAAGAGGTAGCTACTCCGAGTGTCTTAGCGGTGAATAGGCTCATCGTGGAATCCTATAACAACGCTTTCTTTACATCCCTGAGGCCTCTAGTTCAGATGGTTATGGAGAAGGATAATCCTTATGAGTAGGTAAGGGACCCCTCCTCCTGTATAATCGGAGCTATTCGCAAAATCGGAGATCTGGATAGAGCTATTTATTTGGAGCATATCTTGGATGAGCTTGAGGAATCCATCAAATCTTACAAAGATTTGATAAGAGGAAATATTCAGAAGCTTGTAGACGTCGAGTACGAGGCGATGGCTCGTGAGGCTGCAAGACAAAAAGCTGATTTCGAAGCTTCTATTGTGGCTTTCTCATGGTGCTCTGTAGAAATAGAAGTTCATATCGTTGAAGCAGCTTCTTCTATTGAGCGTCCTAAGATCGGAGCTGCAGAGAAGAAAAAAGATGCTACTGAATGCCAAGCCCGCATTCGGAAGCTAGAAGATGAGATGGCCCGACTCAAAGAGATACTTAAAGTAGCTCGGTGACATGAAGAAGAAGTGCTAGAATTGCATCAAATTACTGCGAGCCAATTAGATGATCTGAGGCGGCAAAGAGATAAACTTGTCCAAACTGAAAATGCGGAATTAGAACACCGAGCTGCTTTACTGTTACCATTTGATCTGAAGTCTTGCAGAACTCAAGCTAGACAACGGGTGCTCAATTCCAGGACAGAAAGAGCAGAGAATTTGAAGAGATTGATCATTGAGCTCAGTACTCAACCTCCCCAATAAAGTTGTTCATGTTATTTTTTTTCTTCTTTCACGTGAAGTATTTTTGATATTTTGCATCATCAATAAAAATTAATGATCTTTTTTTTGTGGTTCCATTACTTATTGCATGTCTGTGATAGACATAAGTAATAGATGAAAAACAGGAAGTATGTTCAGAGGTACCAGACATGACATATCACCTTAGAAAATAATAATATTTATTATATCTATACAGAGGTAATGTAGACATGATAGAATATAATTCTTAAAATATTGTTATTTCAATAGACGACTTTATAAGAGGTAGTATGGACGTGATAGGTCGCTGACGCAGATGTTAGAATTCAAAGATAATGTGAACGTAAATTCAAATATTTATTTTATTATCATCAAATCAGCTGGGATTTCAAAGATAGGGTTTACGATCAAGTGATACGATGTGGATATATTCTACTAAGGATTTAAAAGTTTATCAGAAGAGTGAATAAGAGACAATAACTCAATGCTTTCTCTTTTTTTCTTATATATATACAATATTCAGAAGATATCTTATACATCTTTCAAACATAGTATTTCTTTAGAAATTTGCCATTAATAGGCATCATAGCGATTCGGCCATCCATACTGGTTAGTTGATAAGCTCCGTTCAAGAAAACCTTGCTTACAACATATGGACCTTCCCACTTCACTTCGAATTTGCCTTGGCTCTTTTGTGTCATAGTCATAGGATGTCTGACAGTAAGAACTAGTTCGCCTTTCTAAAATGCTCATAATTTGACTTTATGATTGAAAGCTTTTAAGATGCGGGCCTAGTATAGCTCGATATGTTGTTGAGCTAGCAGCCTTTTTTCGTCAAACGCTTCCAGTTCTTAAAGTCGAAGACGATCATTGTTTTCTATTGTGAGTTCATTGGCAATAGCAATCCTCAGGGAGAGAATCTGAATTTCCAATAGTAGAACAGTTTCACACTCATATACTAAAGAGAAAGGTGTACAACCAGTAGGATTGTGTACAGTAGTACGATAAGACCATAAACATTCTCTAAGCTTTTCACTCTAATTGTGTTTGTTAGTAGAAATAAACTTTTTGAGGAGTTTGATGATAGTCTTGTTGAATGCTTCAGCCAAACCATTAGCTGCGGGATTATAGGCAGTGGAAGCGACATTGTTGATTCTGTTGTCATCACAGAATTGAGTAAACTTTTGACTAATTAATTGTGGTCCATTATTATGAATGATTCGCCAAGGAACGTCATATCTGTATATCACATAATGTTTGACAAAGTTGGTGACATTTCTGTCTTAACTTCAGACAAAGGTATAACTTTGGCCCACTTCAAAAAGTAATCGGTTATAGCCAGTGTAAACGGATGTCCTCTAGACGATGGTAGATTGATACGACCAATGACATCCATGCCCTAAGCTTAACAGGGCCATGATGCGGCAGTCGGATAAAGAAATTTCGATAGTTGGTGGATGAAGTTTGCAAGGATTTGACAGGCTTGGCATTTCCTTGTATACTCGATGGCATCTGATACCATAGTGGGCCAGTAGTAACCCATATGTCGAATACAATCCTCCAGTTTAGGACCTGGCTGATGTGCACCACAAACACCATCGTAAGCCTCCCGTAGTATTTGTTTTTCTTTATCTCCAGCAAGACACTGCAGTAGTAAACCGTCAAATATTGGTCGAAAAAGGATCTTGGTGGTATGATTATAATAGAATTCGAGTGATTGCCGACGAATGGTCGTAGATTCTTTAGGATCTTCGGGTAAGATGTCATGTACCACAAAATTAATGAAAGGAACTCTCCAATCTTCGCTGATGACATTGATTTCAGTTGAATTACTGAACTCAATGTTTGAATTATTCTCGATGTAAAATAACTCTCTATTGGTAATAACAATCATCTGTTGTCTTCTGACTGGAATTGCCAATACTGCAGCAAGATTGGCCAATGCATCAGCTTTGATATTGCATGCTCGACGTACATATTCAATAAAGAATGCTTTGAATGATGAAGCCATTCCGAGTGCTGCCTCATGATATGGGACAAGATCTTGATGTCAAACCTCATATATTACTCTGACCTGATAGACAATCAGTTTAGAGTCTCCATAAATCTCGAGATGTTCAATATCCAATTGTTTAGCTAATTGGAGACCAATGAGCAGAGCATTGTATTCGGCCACATTGTTGGTGTATGACTCATCCAAGGAATAAGCTATTAGAATAGCTAATCCTTCCGGTGATACGAGGACAATTCCAACTCCTGCGACAATGGCTCCTTTTGGTCCGATTCCGGATGCTCCATCGAAGAATAGATGTTAGGCAAAAATTTCTTCTAAAATCATGTTAGATTCCAAAGTTTTGTCAGGAATCTCGTCATAGAGTTTAGACGTTTCAAAAATTGGATGAGCCGCTAGGAAGTCAGCAAGGGCTTGACCCTTAACAGACTTTTAAGGAACATAAACCATATCATATTGTGCTAATAATATGGCCCGTGTAGCAAGCCTGGAATTGAGTGTACTGGCCAGTGATGTAATGTCTTATCTTTTGAACGACAAACATCAAAGCTAAATATTCTTTTTCTATTGGGCTATATCGATGTTCAGCCTCGATCATTGTACGGCTAAGATAATAGACAGCTTGCTCATAACCTTCTTTGTTCTTCTGAGCTAGTAATGCACCTAAAGAATGATCCATCGCTCGAACGTACATCAAGAAGGGTATTCTTGAGATTGGTGGTACTAAGACTGGTGGGTTCATCATGTACCACTTTATGTTTTCAAATACTTGCTGGCACTCTTCAGTCCAAATGAAAGACACACCTTCTTTCATCAATTGAGTGAATGGTCTGTAACATCCAGAAAAATTCAAAATAAATCTCCTGATATAAGCAAGCCGACCCTGGAATCCTCGTAGCTCTTTTGGGTTGCATGGAGGACGCATCTCTTGAATGACTTTGATCTTCTCGGGATCAATGTGTATACCTTTAGAGGTAATAACGAATCTGAAAAATTTGCCACTAGAGACTCCCAGAAATGACTTGATAGGATTCATCTTGAGTTGATGCTGGCGCATTAGATCGAAATAGTTCTCAAGTCTTGGATGTGGTCTTCCTTTAAACGAATTTTGACAGCAATATCATCGATATAGCATTCAACAGTCTTTCGTAAATGATCACGGAAGATGGTACTCATAGCCTGCTGATAGGTGGTACCAACGTTCTTAAGACCGAACGGCATGACAATATAACAGTAGACTCTTAAAGGAGTACGAAAAGATGTATGTTTCTTATCTTCTGGATGCATCTTAATTTGATTGTATCCTAAAAATCCATCCATAAAAGATATTTGTTCAAATCCGTAAGTATTGTCGATCATGACATTAGTGATCGGAAGAGGAAACTCATCCTTGGGACAAGCATCGTTGAGATCTCTAAAGTCAATACAGACTTGGACCTTCTTCATTTTCTTTATAACTAGAACGATATTAGCCATCCAGTAAGGATGTTATTCTTTTCTAACAAAACCATAAGAGATAAGTTTCTTAACTTCAGTCTCTATGGCATCCATCATGTCAGGTCGGAATCGACGTTGTTGTTGTTGTTTGATCGGCCTTGCATTGGACAAGATGTTATGTATATGGGTAGCAATCTGAGGATCCAGTCCTGGCATATCCTTATTACTCCAGGAGAAGACGTCAATGTATTTTCGGATAAGCTGAATTAATTCTTGCTTGTCTGCTTCTGGGAGGCTTTTACTGATGAAGATAGTTCTTGGCGAGCCCTCTTCTCCAACATCGACCTTAATTAATTGATCTTCAGTAGGTGGTTCTTGTTGTTCGAAATGAAGCTCCTATTAAGTATCCATTCTTTCTGCCCAAGGATCTACTACAGGAGCTTCAACTACATCATCTTCCTCATCCTCTAAAAATTTGGCTGACACCATATTAGAAGATAGTGTCATGTGATGGACGTATCCGACGCTGGTGTCAGAATCCCATAAAATAGAATCAAAAGAGTTAGATCGCTCTTTTTTGTCATATTTGGAAGCTTCTGGAGTTGGAATTGGCGAGGTATAGCCTAATCCATACTTCATTTTGCTGTAGTATTGCAGTGATTTTCCTTTTGGAGCAAAAATACGAATGGGAGTTTGCCTTCCTTTACCGTCATTGAGACCGACTTTAAAATTATAACCCATCTTTTGAATAATATCTTTTGATTATTGGCTATAATGACGAAGTTGGTCTCCCACTATCTTCACTTTTGTCTTCGCTATTGAGAGTAGTTTCCTATTTTGTTCCTTTACTTAAAAGTATTGGAAGTTCATCCCTTTTCCTGGAAGGAACTCAAAAGAAGGAATCAAACACTGGTTCAAGTAGTACTTCATTTTGGAGAGGTTGAACTGCTCATATTGTAAGTGGTTCAAAGTTATCTAGCATTTCCAAATAACATCGTGCATAATAAAAGACATCAGTATACTGCAAATGAGATGCTATTTTATTCATTTGTACATCATCATTTACAATAAGATTCTTGGCCTTAGCAGAAGGCTTAGTCAGATTGATAACCAGAAAAGGAGAAGAAGAAGGAGGAGGCTTATTACGACGAAGGTCAATAACAAGTGACTCAGAAGAGGTGAGCTCCCTTTGTTCTATCTTTCTAGCATGGGGCTGCTTGTTATGAGAGGAAAGATGGATAGTCAATGTCTGAGAAAAAGATGGACAAGTAGTACGTCCTTTGACTGAGATTATGAGAACATCATTTGAGGTGTCTCTCTGATCTTCTTTACTATCCATCGCCAGTATAACCTTCATGAACTCTTTCTTGTACATCCGAGAATCTGTATAATATGCTTCTATGCCTCTGAAAGGATTTAGATCAGCTACTTCCTTCTGGACTTCTCTATTGACGTCCACATATTTGAAGCATTGATGGAGAGTGGATGGTACAATGTTATGCTCATACAGGAATGGCCTTCCCAATAAGCACTATAGGAGCCATGATTATCGATCATGTAGAAAGTAACCTTTGTACGAAGGTTGTCAATTTGAATTTTCAAGCAAATTTTTCCCAGGGGTTCACTTCTTCCTGAATTTAATCCTAAGATCATTGTGATAGTTGTGGAAAAATTATGCAAAGGAATCTTTAATGCATCCAGTAGAGTCTTTGGCATGATGCTGAGTGAAGACCTAGGGTCGATCAAGATACGATCAACTTTTATGGTATCGACGTATCCTGTGAAACAGAGGGGTCGGTCATGACGATTATCTTCCAGCAGTATATCATCTTGTGTAAAGGTGATGTTGGGCATCATCTCCATCACACTATGACAATGAAAGCAGGTTACAGGCTCCTCCTCTGGCTTCTTGAAGAGTGTCAGACAAGTATCGGCTTGCATCAAAGTTTCACTCTATACTTTTTGAGTTTTTTTAGAGATGCAGGAGCTCAAAGATTGATAACCTTGCCGGGGTATTAGCCAGCTGAGCCAGTATATCAAAATTATACGGCTTCTCGAGTCCTAGAGGTGGGATCTTTTTCAATACTTTATCGAAACGGACTAGCTATTTTGCCTTGTCTGTTGCCGTTGGTTTGGAAGAGTCGGTTCCACTGAAGGTGATCAAGCAGATGGAACATTCACAGCAGGGAAAGAAGGTGCTGGGATAGCCTCTGGAGCTGGAGCAGGGTTCTCTTGACCTTCTGAGTAGTTTCTTAAGTAAAGTCTCCCAAACCTGGTACCATTTAAAGCTTCTCCTTCAGATACAGGTTCAAAGGACACCATGTTGCACTTCTTCGTGTGGTGCTTGTTTTTAGAATGTTTTTTTTGACAGGATGAAGAGTTCGTCCAGAAACCCAAGCCAATACGAGATTGATTGTGTGAAAGGCATAGAGAAAGAGGTATTGGAGATCCTTTTCCATAATTCAAGACGGGGGCCTTCTGTAGATCATATCCTATCTTTGTCATTAGTTCACGAGATTGTAGACCATACAGATGGAAAGCTGGTTGACATTTGCCTCTGACTTTGGCATTGTTCTTTCAGAGGAAGAAGAAGAATCTACCACTGAGATAAAGTTATCAGTTAAAGGTAGAAGACAATGTTCACCCAATAAATTCATATGACATAACTTGTATTTGGTCGTCTTCTTGGACTTTGTGGATGAAGAAGGTGCTTCGAAATCAACTACTAAATTTGGATGGATCCACATGATTTTTCCCTTATCGGTAGATAGAGGAACAAGACCATCAGTTCGTGTGGGTGGGAGATTAACAACCTCCAAAGTGGTTCTCAGGATGGGGACGACGCCGTCCTGCACAAGTTGAGTAGAAAAATTACCAAAATGTAGAGAGACGACGTTAGCCGTTACAGTCTTTTTATCTTGTTGGAGAGTGATTGCACCAGAATTGACCATCTCATGGATCTTGCCTTTGAGTACGTAGCATTCTCGAGTCGGATGTCCGATAAACCTGTGGTAAACACAATATTTAGGGTAGTCAGTTTTACCTAATTCCTCTGGCTATTTTGCATCCGACAGCTGAAGTTTATTGCTCTTGATCAAGCAATCAAAGATGCTTATGACATCATCTTCATCGAAGGAGTATTCTTCTTTCAGATATGGTGCTCTCAGTGGTGGTGCCGTTGGAGTAGGTGTTGATTGACCTATATTGACGGATAGAGCTTCTTTATCTTTGACATTGATAGCCAAAGTCTCTTTCCCCTTGCGGTTGTTCTGACGGCCACTGCTATTTGATGTAGCATGTTCATCTCTGTCAAGATTAGGCATCTGAATACCTAATTGTTTGAACTTATCAGCACTTTTTTCTGCTGCTTTAGCATTCACTGTGAATGAAGGCCAATCCTGGAACTGCGTCGATCCAGTCCACATGCTGATTATAGGAAACAAGTTTGATTTGCATGTGTTTATCATCAAAACTCTGGAGTTTCAAGAGGCATTTTGAGTACCTCATGGCAGAATCGTTCAATGAACCATTCGGTCGTTTCATTATATCGTTGTTTAATTTTGATGAGGACAGACATAGTCATGTCGTTTGTTCTCTCATAAAATCGTTCTAGGAATATTTGTTTGAATCCAGAGAAATAGGTTATACAACCATCTGGCAGACTGCGGTAACAGTCGTAAGCTGCACCTGCTAAACATTCGACGAGCACCCTAGTGAGTAGAGCATCATTTGGCTGTAATTGATCAGTTGTTACCTTAAATTGATTGAGATACTGACTTGGAGATGTGCTGCCATCAAACAGTATAATAGTAGGGGGTTTGTATTTAGAATAAAATTGAACTTCCTTCCACTCTATAGGATAAGGCAGCTTGATCCCAAGCTTCTGTAAGTCGTATTTCTGCTTGAAGGCTTCAAATTGAGTACATAAAAGTTTTACAGTCTCATTAGTATCTCCTAATAATTGTAGAGCAGTGGACTGATTTGATGTGTTAGGAGGAGGTACTGCATGATAAGTACCACCCCCAGCACCAGATTGACTTGGAATAGCCTGTACTAGTATGGAAGCGGTATAAGGATACTGTACCCCCAGACCAATGTTGACTGGAGCAGATGTTTTTATAGGTTCTTGGGTCAAAATCAGATTCGCAAACGATAGAAAAGTATGTTGTGCCATAATCACAGCATGCATGCCTGTCATCATCTCAACCATACTCTTCAAACTGGCCTCCAAAGCAGCAATTCTTTGTTCTTGACTATTAGTAATAGAAGCATCTTGGTCTTTTGTGATGACATAAGCAGTCACTTCACTAGCTATCGAAGATGAGCTATTAGAAAAGATGGTTCGTTCAAAACTTTTACTACCAGCATCAAAGTCATATAAGGAACTACCCCCAGGATGAGTGATGGAAAGATCCCTTTGACTGAAGGTAACTTGACTGGAATTAGAAAGATTCCTTTGACCGGTTGTATCTTGGTCAGAAAGAGGATTCCTTTGTTCGATTGTTTCTTGGTTTCTTGATCTGGTGTGTCGGTATACTCCTTTATCGTATTTACGAATTCGATCTAAATACTGTTGACTAGGATTGCGGGAAGCATTACGTCTTGGCGCTTTCTACTACCAGTCTTACAAAGTGTCATATTAATAAAAGCATACAATAATTCATCTTCATCTACTATCATTGGTTGAGGAACCTGAGTGTAGTTAAGACGGTCGAAGACAGACCATTTAGCTAACTAACAACAGCATTTGATTACTACTTCATGGTAATGATTATAGTAGTGTTCTTGTGGCTATATTACAGGTGGATGAGACAGATTTGTGATCTTTCACTTCTGTTCAAGAAGTTCATGGAGATCGATTACCAGAACAGAGTAAGAAGAATTCGGAGGAACATATTCTTTAACAATGTTAGGAACATGATTTCTATTCTTGAGATGTCATGTTCTGTGAGTGTACAAGGAAGTGCTAAGTTGATTAGCATATGTAAGAGGGTTCTTGACTTTAGAAGTTTGTCTCTGGCACAAGTTAGCCATTGGCGCAGGCTGTTTGTGTCTTGCTGAAGTAGATACTGGTTGGCGCCTATTGAGATAGGTACGCAGGTCAGAAAGGTATGGCACTTGTGTATATGTCTGAGATACTAATAGTTTGCCTTGCTTGGATCTTGAGATGCATAGGTTTGGAACATCCTGAGTTGTATTCTTGGGAGTAGACAAAATCCTATTTTATGCTGCGCAACCTATTTATGTGCACTTGGCCTGGCGCAACTGGATGACAGAAAGTTCAATTTGGACAAAACTCACTTTCTTAGCAGAGATTTTATTGTCTCTATCAAGAGGAGTAAGTTTTCTGCCCAAAAGAGATTTTGCACTGATTGGCGCAAGGGGGCAATCAGAGTTGTTTTTTATCGAGTCAAGAATCATGGAAGAATGAGGAAAGGCCAAAGGGCGCTTTCCTTTATTTTGTGACAAGGCAGGAATAGATGTATTCTTTGCCAAGTTTATATTTGAGGAAGGAGAGGGAGTAGTTAAAGATCGTTTCCTTTTGTTTTGTGGCTGAGAGGCCACAGGCTCTGGTTGTGCAAGTTAAGGAAAGGCCAAAGGGCACTTTTCTTTGTTCTGTCTGGCACTCCCACTAGATAGGTTCTTCTCAGAATTCAGAACTAGTGAAGAGGAGGGAGTAGCCAAAAGGCATTCCCCTTTGTTCAGAGCCAATAAAGCAGTAGGCACAGGTTGCGTAGAGACAGCATACGCAGGTTGCACAGAAGTAGTGGTTGTTACTGTAGAGGGCTTAGGAGTCCATACAGTACGCGCCTTGCTCTTGGCAGCAACTGAGGTGCGCCTAGTACCCCTAGCACTGATCATTCTTAGTAGGCGGTTTGGTTGATTTGAACGACCAAAGTCTTCTGCGTTTTGCCGGTCGACGCGGTATCACATTGAGTTATCACTTTCTCGTCGGAGGAGAAAGTCGTCCCCAGCAGAGTCGCCATTTTGTTTGTAAAAACAAAAGTTTTATTACAAACTTAAAAAAGAGTACAAGAGTACATTTGATTTCTAGAAAAGTACAGCTGTAGGAATCTGATCAGAAGACAATCATTTTATCCCTTGGACGATGTGATATCGAAGACACAAGCCTCTGGAGAATGCAACAGCACTTTTTCAGGAGATTATGATCATTTTTGTGATTCTTTTAGACAGATTTGAAACTCTATTTATAGAGTTTTTGAAATAACTGTTAAGTAGTTATTCTGAGTGGCACGCACTTCAGGTTGCGCGCCTCTTGTCCAGTTGCACAAGCAGTTAATTCAACTGCTGGGGATGCGTGGTATCATTTGAGTGAGATGCATGTGGTCGTGGACACGTTCTTCGAGATATATGGCATGTGCGCCACATTATCCTGCTTTTGGACATAAAATTTAATCAAGTGGCGCCAACTAGCCCAGTTATACGCGGGCGCAACTGAACAACTAGCACTTCTGACTGGGTCTTCTGTACTGTATTGATTAATTTACGTGCCACTTGACGACTTGTACGGGCCAGCTGTCAGCATTAATTATATGCTGACAAAATCTTCTCGATCGCCGTGTTGCACAGGATTCAAATAGATTTTCTTCGATTTTTGTGGTATCATAGCTGTTAGTAATGATGATAGCTATTATAGCTTCTTGATGAGGCTTGCCATGTGGCGCCGTGCACTCTAGCTTTGGCGCAACCTGAGACTTGTGCAACCTATTGATCTGGCGTCACTTAATGATGGCGCACTTTAATAAATGGTGCCCTTTGATTTTTAACTTCTACAATGTAATAATTGTATAGTGATCTATGGTGATTAGTGGTGGATAACTCATGATAGATGTTGTGATGAGATAGAAGATTATAATAGATGATGACTAGACTAGACGGTTGACTACCGCTGTCAACGACAGCGTATGCCGAGCATGACTCGATTTGTACCCGATTACTCAGGAACGGGTCGTGACAATATGCATAGGGTATATTTAGGTAATGTATAGGGTAATGGGCATGAGTTAAGGTATAGGGATAGATGTATCTATACATATATATTATATGGTACATTACATAAGGTACTAGCTAGTATTAACTAGGATACTTTGGTATGGCAAGGTATGTACCTAGAATTGACCTATAAATCACATTTCAATTTAGATATAAATGATTATCACTCCAAAACACCCATTGACATCGATATTCCATATTTAGGTCTCTGAGGCACTGTTATGGATATAATTTGATACTTCACCCTGGATTACAGGCGAGTACATTCTTTGATAATTTTCTGTTTATGATAGCTTCTATATTTCTTGTATCTATTGTATATGTCCTTGATTTCTTGACACGTGCTTACACGGATTGGTATTTTTGGATCCCGTCCTGAGATGTTATTCCTTGTATATCTTGGTATATCTTGTGCAAAACTTGTTGTTGTTTTTGTACTTGTATGGACACTGATTACTGCGAAGACTTGCTACTTTCTCACAGAATCCCGTGTCGTAACGTACTATGGTTGGATCTACTATACCAGTCGTGGGTGGGGATTATTAGTATAGATATGTGAGCATACCCTCTTTGTACATGTCTTGTTCCTTGCGAGTGTTGATCATACACTTTACATATGATTAACCAGGCCATTTATCTTTGTGCAAGTTCCCAAGCCGATCATATGTTGAAACTAGTGCTCACTCACTTAGATAGTTATTTGTTGACTCTTGTACATGATATTTCTTGCCCTTGTATTTACTTATAATATTTTATGTATCTTGTTATATTCATATACATGTTCTATTATCTTGTATATTCTATCTATTTACTATTACATAGTCCATATCATTTACTGGAATTGTTATTAGAGGTGTGCTTCGCTCCAATCCAGACTGGATATTTTTTTAGATGATTTTGAGGAGTGGTGTCCTTCCCACTATAAACCTCATGATGTAGTGGAAGTAGACATGGAGACCTTGGCTCAGGAGAGACTAGTTCCAACAAAGGAGACAATACTAGTAGCGACTCATCTAGATTAACTATACTGGATTTGTCTCCAACTTTCTGATATACTGAGATGTTATTACTTTTTAGACTTATGTTTATTTTGAGATAGTTAGACTCATAGACTTTGGATGTGAACTTGAGTTATGATTATGCTTCTAGACTTCTCTTGGATCTTTTATCTTATCATCGTGCCATTTATCTTCCTTATAGTTTATTGTGATTGAGTATGAGTATTATCATTATATAGTCCTCCTTTTGGAGTCGATATATCATTGACAGGTTGTGATACATATTTATGAGATGTATTAGATAGTATAGTAGGCCTAGACAGCGTTCTACCGTCGATGCTGTGGCGTAGGCTGGACGTACCTACGTCCTCGTACCCTTATATCGGGTGCGGGTCGTGACACAAAGGAAGGACTCGATTCTGCAAAACTTTATCCTTCATATCAAAAATTTCAACAGGTTCCTCCACATATGACAAGTCTGCTTGCATCCCTAACTAACCGAAGTCTATCACGCGATATGGATCATGCACATACTTCCGTAGTTGTAGAACATGGTAAATACTTTGCCATCCATCTAATGTCCGTGGTAGGGTGATCCGATAGGCGACTGGAGACTCGCTAAAGGATTTCAAGCGGTCCAACAAATCTTGGACTTAGCTTTCCTTTCACATCGAATTGCATAACTCCGTGCATCGGTAATATTTTTAAAAATATATGGTCACCCGCCATGAATTCCAACGATCACCGATGAGTATGCTCATAACTCTTCTGTCGACTATGTGCCACATGTAACTTCTCTCGAATCATTAGACTTTTTTAACATCTTGCTCAACCAGTTCCGGACCAAGTACTTGTCATTTACTGACTTTATCCCAGCAAATCGGTGGCCAACATTTTTGCCCTCATAATGCTTCAAACGATGCCATATGTATACTCGCTTGATAAATGTTATTATAGGCAAACTCTACTAGTGCCAAGTGAGTGTCACAACTTGTTTTTAAATCTATTTCATAGAGACACAACATGTCCTCAAGGATCTGATTTACCCTCTCGGTTTAGCCATTTGTTTGTGGATGGTATACAGAATTAAATTTCAATTGTGTTCCCCTTGCCGACTGTAAGATGCTCCAAAAACGTAATATAAATCTTTTATCCCGATCTGATACTATTAAGGCTAGCACTCCGTGTAATCGGACAATTTTATCCAAGTATAGCTGGGCTAATCAATCGACGCTCCAAAATACTTCGATTGTAATAAAATGTGCCAACTTGGTTCACCGATCTACGATGACCAAATCGTATCATTCCCTCACTACATCTTCGACAAGCCAACTATAAAATCCATTGATATATGGTCCCACTTCTATTCTGGAATGGCAAGGTTCTGTATCTCTATGCACGCCTATGGTGCTCCACCTTGACTCGCTGATAATCCAAACATCGCTAGACAAATCGGGCTACATATCTTTTTATTTTGTGCCACTAAAAGGTCGTAGGCAAATTTTTATACATTTTTTTACTTTCTGGGTGCAATAATTAGCATGGTGAGCTTTCATAAGATTTCTTTCTGGAGCTTCTTATCCTTCGAAACACATAGTCTTCCATGTAGTCACAACGAGCCACCTCATATCGGGTAAAGTCGACTACTTCATCCTTTTCCATCATTTCACTAATCTTTATCAAGAATTCATCGATCTTTTGTGCAGTGTTCATCATTTCCAACAGATTTGGCTCAAGCTGAAGTTGAGCTAGTTGTTGTCACGACCCGCACCCGGTATAAAGGCACGAGTGCATAATAGCGCCCAGCCTACGATACAGAATCGACAGTAGAACGCTGTTCTAGGTCGCTTCTAACAACTCACGCAAATATATAATGTACCTGTCATGGATCTCAACTCCAAATGAAGGACGAGTAAAGATATAGTAAAACTCAATCACAGTCTAAGCACGATAAGATAACAAGAAGTCTAGATAACTACTAAGACTAAACAAACAACAACTTAAAATAATAACATCTTAAACAATCTCAAATACAAAGTCAAGTATATCTACTTATTACAATTCAGGTTCTAAACATGAAATCTAAAGCAAGTCTACTAAACTAGTCTCTTGATCATTCCTAAGAATCGGGACCAAAAGTAGCTAATCCCTCCTCGGTTCCATAGCAAGTAGGGCATGTTCAAGGCAAACATCTGTAATATTTTGTCAACGTATCCAGCCAAGATTGGAACGAGCACATCTCATCTAGAAATCTCAAGGAAATGACAAAGACTATAAAGCAGTTATAGGCAGTTATATTGATGCACATGGAAAGTTTGAGACAGATTATGAAATATAGCAACAGTTTAGAATATGAAAAGTAGATGCAGTAAATTACGAGAGCATGGTAATAAAGACCGTAAAATATAGCTAACTAGACTAGAGCAAATGTGCTACGAGTCCAGACCGTACAATGTAAGCCAAGTGTGATTCCAATATGAGTCCACTAAGTGATTCCAGCCAGTGATTCGAGTATTGGTGATTCGAGTAGGTGACTCGAGTTAGTGATTCGAGTTAGTGATTCGAGTAGGTGATTCGAGTATGTGATTCGAGTTAGTATTTCGAGTAGGTGATTCGAGTAGTAAAGGTTAGACGAGTCAATTACATGTATTGCGAGTTAGTGAATCCATAATACTAATACGTGTTATGACAGAGAATCAAATAGAACTAACTAGAACTGAAATACAATAATCATCAAGTAAATGAAAGAACTATCAGAGAATGTACTCGCCTGATACCTGTGCGACTGATGAATACAGATGTCCGAACCGGAGTGACAATGTCCTATTTAGAGCAATATTAGTTATAATGTGTTCAATATATAATAATTGAAGTTTACAATACAATCTACATGATTCTAGGTCAATCTAGGTCAAAGTCAACTCTTGGTCAACTTTATCTAAGCTAATATCTTATTTCAAACCATATACCCCATCACATATATATTCATTCCTTATATGTACATATATTAGGCTCCAATTACTATATCTTAGCCTACCTCATCTATGTATCCCTCCTATATAGCCCAAGTCAAAGCCATAATACTCACATTTACTAGTTGTGCATTTATACCTATATTTATATAGTATCTAAAATAACTAGTTTAACTCTTCCATCATACCTACATGTGCTGGTTATCAAGACTATTATAATTATATCCTTTGTACTAGCTAACACTATTTAGTTACCACTTCATCACTTCTAATCACTAGTACACCCAAAAGACAACATAAACTTATATGATTTATTCCCACTTCCTATAAGGTTTGTCCATACCATTGTATTAACTCTACACTACTCCTCCTTATAGCTAACCTGACTGCACATTTGTGCAGTAGACAACCTGCACACTTAGGTAAAGCCTTTCTTCCTAACATAGAATTGAATGCAGGTTCAAGTTCCTGCTGCCAATGGATATGGCTCATATTCACTCATAACTAACAAGGGGCATCCCCTGTCCCAAATAACAGCAAGGCAACTACTGCAGCTGCTAATTATTGCTGCTGTATAGGGCAATCATGCAATGGCAACGCAAACCAAGTGCTAAGGCATGCTGCTAGTACCAAGTTCTTCCATATAGCCTACTGACCTATACTTTTCTCCCAAACTCTGCTATTCTTCCTAAGGGTTACTTCATACTAGTTCTAACCTCTGATACTTAGCTAACCCTACCAATTAACCAAGGATAAGAGTATCCTAATCCTGATACATTCTCTGATACTCAACTAAAAATGACACACACACACTCATTCACTCTCTGTAGTCTGAGCCTCTCACTTCATCACATCAAGACTCAACCAAAGTAAATGTAACTGCAACATAATGAGTTGATATAAGCAAATAAAATGATACAAAGATTCTAATAGGATGCCTGGATATAAGGGATAGATATAATTAAACAATAGGATAGAGGTTTGTGTGTTGTAGGACAACATATATGGGGTGAGATTCCTAAATAGGGACTGAATGCATAATAGAGAGAACTGAATATATAATAAACTTAACATATCTTAGGATGACTCGTCAAAACAATGGTTGATACAAACTAATATAATTAAGGACTAAACAATTTGCTAAGGGGGGTCTGAATCAAATAGTTACAGTGAATAAATGATGTGTAGTGAACATTCACATGCTCTGATACGTGAGTATCACAGTGTTCAGAACCCAGTTGGGTCTAAACTCAAATCTGGACTCAAGTGCAATGTTATGCAAAGAAGGGTATGCATGAATTATGATGCTATAAAGGGAAGAACATGTCTTGTGATGTAGTGAAATGAGTTTTCTGCAGGGCATGCAGTGTCTAAATGGTTATGAGATCTGAGTATCACAGAATGGGTGAACATAGTGAATGAGTGAAGGTTCAGAACGTGTCTAGATAGCAGGTCAGTAGGTAGTTGAGTGTCAAATGAATGTAAATGATTGTGCAGACATGTAGTGAAACAAGTGAGGGAAGTGTCAAAAATAATAGAGCAGTGTGTGCAGGTGAGGAAGTATGGCATGCTCGACTGCACAGTGGGTCATGTGCAACGGCTGTCATGCTTCGAAATGACCATGGGTCATTGTCCCAAGCCCAGGGTCAGTCGTCAGTCATCTAGCCTAGCCTCTAGGGTGATTAGGTAGTGAAATAACCCAGTGAATGTCGTGATTTGGACTCTAGGTAGCAGGGCATCTACTGTACATGACTAAACTCAGGCCGAGCATCCCCGTGTCCAATATCACCCATCAAAACACCATGAATTCAATTCAGTCAAGTACAAATGCAATATGTAAGTGATTAGCATCCCAAATATGTAATTAAATTAGAAATTTGAACAAAAAAAGTCCTAAGGGACATTTTATCGAACACCTAGATACGCATCCGATACTCCTCCGATATGCACCCCTAATAGATTAAATTTCTTACCAAACTTGGCCTAGGGCTAGGGGCCCTAAACGAATGCATCTATAAAAATAAATCAGGAAATTAGTAGGTTTAGAGTCCATTACCTATTGAGAGTTGGAATCTCAATGTAAATACACTTGATACCAAAATCATACCACTTCTAATGGTCAATTTGCTCAAAATCCTTGCTAGCTAGCAACTAGAGACCTTCTCTACACTAGGGGAGTGTATAGCAACCGATTTGGCTCAATTTGGAGTTAATTTGGATAAAGGGGCAAAATTTGGGAAAGAACACAAATTAGGGTTGGGGTTTGCAATGAAAGAGGCAAAAGAGCTAAGTGTGAACCATTATAGGCCAAAGGAGAGGTTTTGTGGCCGGCCAAGGAGTAGCCTAGGGTTAGGGCATGGTCCAATTTAGGTTTAAGGCCTTCCTATGGTTGAAATTTAAGCCTTTTATAAAAAGGCCCAATTCAATTAGGGTTTCAAGCTAAAATATCTCAATTCTAACAATATCTAGATATTCCTAACCTTGTCATTTAGTTGGAACCTACTAATCAAATATCTAGGCTCATGATCAATATCTAGAATAGGGCAATTCCAGGTTAAGACCTAATATAACTCTTAGCACAATATTAATTAATTAAAATTTAAAAATAATAATAAATCATAAATGACTCAAATACCTTTAGCCTAAAAAGTGGTAGTTAGCTAATCTAATCACATTTATTAGGTCCACATGGTCATGGTTAGTCTCTAGGCTAAACAGTTTAGGGATACACTAGTAAAAGACCAAAGTCACAACACACCAAATTAAATAGTATTAAAATAATCTAAATTCACCAATTAATCATTAACATAATTTAAATCTACTATTTAATAACTAACATGGTCAATTTTACAAAAGTTCAAAATTACCTATATTTTAGAAAAGTAGTAGTTACAATCCTTCCCCCTAGAAAAATTTTGTCCTCAAAATTTAGGTTGGTCGTACTCCTTCTAGGTCAAACCCCCAACAATCATGGTTGAGAAAATTCTATCTAAAAGCATACAAATCATGGTCCAACTGGTCGTGATTTTACAGTCATAAACAAGGTCACTACGATATCTAGCACAACACAAAATATCCTGACGGGTACTAATGGAATCACACAACAAGATGGAAAAGAAGGACTGACTTGCTAACCTGTCGCCTATAGCGTCGATCTCCTCGACCGTCAGCGCGAAAGCCTTGCCCCTCTAGTGCTGGGCATGGTACTGTGCTACAGGTGGCCTAGCTCCCTCTATTTACTTTATGATACCTAAGCAACATCTACACTGATATTTCACTCCATTATACTAGGGCACCATCTATATGGTATATATTCTGCAATCTGATAATCGTACCCGTTTATCCAGAACCATGTTACCAAAATTCTTCTCATGCCAGTAAGTACGGCTGCGATAATCCATAGAGTCCGTACTAAGGTACATATCTCTAGAATAATGGTATTTAAAATTTTTGCATTGTCCCATGCTTGGCTGCAAAAATTTTAAATTCTCACACCCGAGAAATACATCCAAAACCAGACTCTATACCTTCGCCATGCCAGCTAATATACCTGTAGAAGACTCTAGATTCCATAACTGAGGAACCTAGTATAACACCCACTTTTCTAAAATGAGGGTAATTTTGAACTTTTGTAATTAAATCATTTAATAATATAATTTAAATCATGATAATATTTTTTGATGAAATTTAATTAATTTAAAACTATTTAAAATATTGAATTGCAATTTTGATGATTAACTAGTGAAACCCTAGAATTGCTAAGCCTAGAGACTAACCATGACCATGGGGGCCTAACCATGTGATTAGGATAATTTATTACTACTTTTAGCTTGAGGGTATTTTGGTCATTTTTGACTTTTTAGTGAAAATGAATTATGATTAATTAATATTGTGCTAATTGAATTGTTAGAGACTAACTTAGAAGTTAACCTAATCTAGATGTTATCTATGAGCCTAGATATTAGATTAGAAGCTTCCATCATGACCAGGTTAAGACTATCTAGATATTAAGTTGAGGTTAGATATTTGTTAAGGTAGATATTTTAGCTTGGGCCCTTAGCTTAAGGCCTAGAATTAAACTAGCTAGAGGCCTTTAAACCTCATGAAACTTAACCTGACCCTAGAAATGATCCTTGGCTGCCATCAAAGGGTTCCCCCTTCTATATAACATCTCATATTCACATCTTGCCTCTTTTTAATATCAACAAAGATACCCTAATTTAGTTCTTCCCTAATTTCTCCCCCTTTATCCAAATTGATCCCAAATTGAACCTAGAGACTTGCATCATCATCCCCAACAGTAGAGGAGGCTAGTAGAGGCTTACTAGCAAGGTTTGAGAAGCATTGGACCATAGCAAATTGGAAGGGGGTTCTCATTCTAGTTTTGTGCATTGAGATTTACACTCAACAGGTAAAACCCTTCAAATTCATTCAAATTCCTATTTTCTTTCCATAGATGCATTCATTTAGGTATACCCTAGCTGTAGACCAAGTATGGTAGGAATTGGAGTCTATTAGGTATGCGTATCAGACATGTATCGGTGTGCTATGTAAAGTGTTTGGTAAAATGCCTCAAAGGATTTTTTGTTATTGTTTTCCAAAACAAAATACATATTTGTGTAGCTAATAATAGGTAGATTAAAATGGTTTAGGACTAAGTTGGTATTAGGATCTTTTTCGTGTCTATTTTAGACACGCACATACGAGTTGGATACAGCACAGGGGAGTACTGTGCTCCCCTGCTGCTCGAGTGTCCTAGTGGACACGACATGACATGGTTCGACACCAAACTTGGTAGGATTGTTAGGGCAGTGACTGGCACTAGGCTCATAAAGTTTGGTGTGGTTTGGTCGAGTATCTTTCGAGTTATCACACACGCAAGTGCCAGCCGAGGTTTGAATATACTGTATGGACACTGGTTTTATTGATACATGTTTGACACCACTTCGACCCACTTGGACACGATTTAGGGACACTCTAGTATGCTAGGCATACTCCTTATCATGTTGACACTTAGTTGACACCTTGGTTTGCATGCCTTGCTGTGCACAAACCCACTTAACATGTTCGACAAATGCCCCACACTACACTGGTCGACACTGCTGTACTTTGGTACGTGAAGTATCAGAGCACTCTCTGATACTGGATGTATCAAAGATGTACTCTCTGTTGTACTAACATTTGACCCTATTTTTAACTATTTAGTATTCACTTTCATATATGTATATTAAACATAGTATAAATGACAAGTTTAAGTTGCTTAATATGAGTTTTGGGTTTAATGGATACATGTTAAGTTGTTAAATGAATAGGTTATATTGATATTTCAAAAACTGAGTTTGGTCTTGAATCTAAACTGTGACTGAGATTATAGGTTTGATTGGATAACTAATGTTGGTTTCGAGTATCAAAACTGAGTTAGGTTCAACTCTGAACCTAAGATTTGGTTTTGAAACTTGAGAAGAGATTGAGTTTGAATGATTGGACTGGGACTTCAAATGATAACTGAAATATGGTCTTGGAATTCGAAATTGGTTTGGGATTCACATGTGAACTGTTTGATGATGATTGACTCGGATTTGTTTTGTTAAAACCTAAGAATGGATTGAGTTTAACTTGTATACCTGAGAATGGTTTTGGTATGATAACTGAGTCATTAACTGAGAATTCAATATGAAGACTGAGTTGGGGTTGTGATTGTAAACCGGAGATTAGTTCACATGTAAACCTGAGTTGAATGCTGTATGAAATCTGAGTTGAGTTTAACAAATGAAAATGAGTTGGATTTGAATTATGTTTTCCTGAGAATTATTGTTCAGTTGAAACATTTCTCAGGTTTCATCTGAGAATTCTCAGGGTACTAACCTACTTGATCTCAGTAGAATTCCTGAGATTTGGGTTTAAGTGGTATGTTTGAAGGTTGTGTCATTTTCTAAGATTCATGAGGAGGGTCATTTCGAGTATTTAGTAGATATGCAGGAATGTATGTTTGTAATATATGTATGTCTATATAGGTAATGGATATAGGTTTAGATGGATGCAGTAATGTAATGTAGGATGCAAGTATACTATGTTATTGAACATCATTATTGAATGTATCACTCACTGTCACAGTCCCTTCTAATCCTTTCTTCCCTCCTTCTATTTATGAATATGTATGTATGTATGTAATATGATATATAAGTATGCATTTATGGTATGTATTGATACATGGATACATGTATATAGAAATGCATGTATATAAGGATACATGGTATATATGAATGCAAGTATGTAGGTAGCAATGAATGTATATAAAGTAAGCATGTAAGTAATTTATCCATGTATATTGTGTAATGTATAGAGGCCTAGTGTATGGTTTATCCTATAGGCTTGCCCTATATACACTAGTATATATATATATATATATAAATATATATATATATATATATATATATATATATATATATATATATATATATATATATATATATTGTGTTTATATCTTATAGACTTGTTAGGCTAGGTACCTTAGAATTAGGCTAGATAGGCCCAGTGGACTCACAGACTTGTTGTTGGCTAAACCTAGACTAGTTTGACTAGAGTTGACCTATTTGACTAGACTGTTGACCGTAGTTGACCATGAGTTGACTTTGACCTAGATTTACTTAGAATCATGTAGATTGTATTGTAATTTTATTTTTCATATAAATTGAACTCTTTATAACCTGTGTTACTCTAAATAGGACTCTGTGACTCCAGTTTGGCCATCTTTTCATATCAGTTGTTCAGGGTATCAGGTGAGTACATTCTCTGATCGTTTCATACTTGCTAAGACATATTCTTGCTCTAGATTACTTTACTTGATACTGTCATGATGTTATCACGGATTGGTACTATATGGATCTTTTTATGAGATATTATCCCCCTCGGGAGCATTGGATACGTCATGTCATGTGCTTTTCACGTACATCATACATTCCTGTGCTTTCACTATGCATGTATACTCATGTGAATCATGTACTCTCATGTTCACTGAGCCCTCATGTGCAAATTATTCATGTACACTCATTTATTGAGCCTATGTGAAATCATGTACGTAACATAACTTGAATGGATCCTTGTGTACTGATTGGGGCATGGGTGAGTAGAATTGGTTATGTGGATCATATCCCAGTAGATTATTCATGTGAACTCTATAGCTTATTCATGTGCAACCTAACCTGTTTCAATAACCATATTGTGCTCTAAATCACTAGTCAATTATAGTTCTTACCTATCATGTATATATTTTCGATTATCAAATATCTTCATGTTTTCATGTATATTTTTCTTTATAGTTTATGTATCTTACTCTTTTGCATGCTTTATACTTTTCTACCATGTTATGAACTGCATGAGATATATTGTGCTCATTCCTGTCCTAACTAGACCTGTTGAAAATATTACAAAGGACGATGAGAACTTCTATACCATATGCTATGGAGCACACCTAGATGATATCTGTGAGTTGGACCTTCAGGAGGATCCAGTTATAGCTGTGGACACCATCCCTTTAGTCTAGGCTAGATAGCTAGACTTTTATCTTATTTTATTGTCTTTATGTTGTGGATTTAGACTTGTATAAATTTGGATGTTGATGTTGTTGTTACTGTTGCCTAGACACTTAGACTTATTTCTCCTTCTGTTTGTATTTCATTTGAGATTTCATATCTATCTTATCGTGCTATTATCCATCTTTAGATTTGTGATTGAGTTGTATCTTCTGTGATTTGGCCTCCGTTTGGAGAGTATATCATATTGTGGTTAGTTGTGATAATGACCTTGAATAGCGTTCTACCATCGACACTGAGGCGTAGGCTAGACATACCCACTTCATGTGCCTCTACACCAGGTGCGGGTCGTAACACGTTTTTAGTGGTGGCCCATGCAGGTCGAGATTCGCATTTATGCGAAGTCATAGTAGTACGACGATTAGTCGTACTGCTATGCACCTACGATAGAATATAGGAAGTAAGGTATTAAAATGAGAGGATAATCAATCACAGTTAGAATTCATTAAGAGATTCCTGGGATGACCCTTGAGAATCTCATTTTGAACTTCAAATTTGAAATCATTTTCTCTTGTTTTCATTCACCTTTACTCCTTGACATTTGAATTTGATTTTGATGAATCGTTGTTGATTTTGATTTTTCTTATCGAGATGAATTTTATGACCTGAGTTACAGTATCTTCTAATAACATATGTTGACAGGAATAATAGGGATGGTAAAACGTCTACTTTGTTATGGAGCCTAGAGTTTATCGCAGCTATATTAGTCGGCGTGGCAAGAACGTAGGGACCTGACTTCGGATGTATATATCTTGATTAGTCGGCGTGGCAAGAACGTAGACGACATGATCATAAAGATGCATACCCCAGTTATGGACTCTACCGTTCATCGGATCCTTGCTTACTAGCATGGCGAGGATCATGAGTATCATGATTTTGGACAGACGTATGTGATTATCAGATTATATCTTGAGAAGGTTTTTAAAGTATGGATAACTTTAGTTAATTAGTCTAATTCTTTGTAGAACTTCATTTAGTTATAATCCTTCTTAGTGTAATCATTTGATGACTTGTATTAGGTCTTATTTTAGAATTAATAGTTTAGTTTTGATAGTAGAATAGAAACCGTTGTAGTTAATTCTCTAGGAACATGAAGCCCTGCTTGGGGCCTTGTCCGGACGAAGGATTTCAGCGAAAGAAGGGGGTGGGTGCTGTGATGAGCCCGAAATAGGTTGAGCCAGAAGCTGGGTTGCGCCAGAAGATGTAAGCGCTATAGCTTAGGGGAGCCAGAAGGATGCTGGAACTAGAGGAGAGCGCCAGGAGGGGGGCTGGGTTGACCCTGAGGAGATCCGGGCTGCGATCGGGTCGAAAGCTGGGGAGCACGCAGAGAAAGCAGCATAAGGGTGGCGACGGAGGGACAAGGAGGCGCCACGGGCGAGGCCAGGTGACCCGGCCGGACAACTGCGCCACCCGACGGACCGAGAAGCCCGGCCGCATCGGAGATGAGTATCACGTCCTTAGGCGAGGAAAGCGCTGGCGAAGAGGAACTTAGAGGATGGAAAAGGAGGAGGGGGTGGGTTGCGCCCACTCTAGGTACAACCGGAGGAGTGGAGTGGAGGGGTTGGGTGGCGAGACCGCCGGAGGTGCCCGCGACGCATGCGCCCAAGGCCAATCCTACGGCGTCGAACGAGGTTGCCAGAGGACAGGTAGCGCCAGCGGGCCCCGCCTCAGCAGCTCCCAAAGCAGAGCCAACTGCGCCAGGTGGAGACCCTTCGGAGAAAGGGAGTACGCCGAGACCAGACTGAGACACGTGCCAGCTAGTGCTAGAGGGCACAACCCCCAACGCGGAATAGGTTGCGCCCAGCTCCAAAGGAGCTGGCGATGACTGAATAGTGCCAAGAGGCAGATGGCCATGGGCCCGATCGAACCAACATGTGCCAAAGAGCGCAGCTCCCGAGACAGGACAAACTGTGCCCAGCTGGGTAACGCCTAGATCCAAAGTAGCAGGATGCTCCTGAGATGCGCCCAGCTCACCACTTAGACAACCGAAAGAGCTACAGGGGGCCACACCCACTGCGCCTCGCAAAAAAGCCGCTGACGCTTCATCATCAAAATTAATGTGCGTGCCACCAAAAGAAGATGGAGGGTGCCAGCCGCATGGACCCCGACTCGAGCCAACAAAATCAAGTGCACCTTAAGGGCCCATACGTACTGTTGCGTACGGCTGAAACAAAGAACCAGAAGCACGAGAGGGTATGCCAGGTGATGGATGAGAGCAGGGTGCACCACAGTGGCCCACACCCCCTGCTCCGTGCAGGATACGCAAGGCGACAACAGCGCCAGTGGACACGTGGCTAGGGAGCCCGCTTCTGCAGACAGGACCAGATCAGTAGTCTCCCGACAGGGGAACGCATCCCGAGGGGACGACGTGGTGTCAAAAACCTCATTTAAAAAACTAATCGGGGCTGGACGGGAGAAAGGCGGAAAACCCGAGGGGGGAACGGAGGGGTCTGGATTGGGGATGCTGCCGAAAGAGTGGCACTGGCCTAGCGATGAAGAACGACGGGGGAAGCCGTGAAATGGGGGTCACAGGTTGGACACGGAGAGGGAAACAACGAGAGGGGGATGGTGGAGAAGGAGGGGGAAGGCGGTGGGGGCGGATGAAGGAGGGGGAGTGGTGAAAGCACCGGACGAAGGAGGACGATGGGGGGTGAGGGATAGGATGGAGAAGCCATATTGAGGGGGAGAAGGAGGAGTGGGGCTAGCCGGGGCACAGTGGCCCCGCGGCACACACGGAGACGAGCTTCCAAGACCAGAGCATATCAGAGGAAAAAAATTATATGTATATATATATATATATATATATATATATATATATATATATATATATATATATATATATATATATATATATATATTGAATTAAATGAATATATTTGATTTTGATATAGGATATTAGCCTATGGTTGGTGAATTAGTTTAGAATTGACCCAAAAGGCCTAACTTGGCATAGTTGACAAGTTGACAAAAGTCAACTTTGGGTCAAACTTGATCTAAACTTTACCCAAATGGACTTAAAATGACTAGACAACTCATGATTGACCTAAACTGGGAAAATGGACTAGTGACTTAGGGTTGACCTAGTTGACCAAAATGGTTGACCAGGGTTGACCAAAGTTGACCAAGGGTTGACTTTGACCCAGAATGATCTAGAATCATTTAGAATGCATTGTAAATTTCTCTAAATTCATGTTGGATACTTTGTAACCTGTGGTAGCTCTAAATAGGACTCAGATACTCCGGTTCGGACTCATATTCTCATCAGACATTCGGGATATTAGGCGAGTACATTCTCTGACCGTTTTATACTTGTTAGAAATTATATTCTTGTTATAGACTAATTTACTTGATGCTGACACGATGTTATCACATATTAGTACTATATGGATCTTTACATGAGATGTTATCCCCCTCGGGTGTATCAGATAAATCATGTCATGTGTTTTTCACGAACATTTTGTATTTTATGGACTCTTATTGTTCATGTACACTCATGTGAACTCATGTACTCTCATGATCTCATGAGTTTCATGTATAAACTTTCATGTACAACAATATAACCTGTCTAGGTCCTTGTGCATTGATTCGGATACGGGGGAGTAGAAGTAGTCATGTGAACAATTTCAAAGTAATGTAATCATGTGCAAACTATGTAGTGTAATAATATATAAATCAAGCCGTTCACATGTCTATCTTGTACTCTAAATCATTAGTCACTTACAGTTCTCTATTACCATACCTAAATATTTTTTGTTATCAAATTCTCTCTTCTTCTTCATGTTTATTCTTACAGTTTTCATGTACTTTATTCTATAGCATGCTTTATATTTTCTGTCATGATATGAACTGTGTGAGAGATATGTATTCGTTTCTGTCCTGATTGGACCCATTAAAAATATTACAGAGGATGAGAAGGAGTTTTGCCCTACTTACTTTGGAGCTAGCTTAGATGACACCGGTGACTTGGGCCCTCAGGAGGATCCAACAGTTGCTGAGGACTTGCCCATTGTCTAGATTGGACTGCTAGACTAGATATCTTTATTTAGATGTTTTGTCTTTGAGATGTACTTCAATTATTTGGATTTTGATGTTGTTTAAATATCCAAACTTATTAACTTTTAATTGTAGTTCTCTGTTGAGATTATTATCCAACCCTTTATCCCTTTATTTCCATCTTAGGTTCTGTGATTGAGTTTTACCTTCTATATTATCATCCTTTTGGAGAGTATATTAATGTACAGGTATAGTTATATATTGTTAGATGTTGTGACATAGGACAGCGTTCGACTGTCGACACTGCGACGTAGGCTGGATGTACCCACTTTTCGTGCCCTTATACTGCGTACGGATCGTGACACGTTTTTAGTGGTGGCCTATACAGGTCGAGAGAGTCGCAACTTGGGCAATTTCGTAGTGGTACACGAACTAGAGTATCACTACAGCATGCAGTAGAATATAGGATATAAGTTTAAGGTACTCAATCACATTAGAAAAAACTCTTATCTAATTCTTGTTGCTACTTTCTTTGAAATAAACTATCCTCCTTTGATTATATCACTTCTTTCTCAATAATTGATTCTTGTTTGATCTGTCTCTAGGATGGTGCAGACACGATCTCATCGCTCCGCAGCAGCAGACACCACTGTGAGGTCTTCCACTTCTCGTCCGGTCCAGGCAGATGTTGGGATCACAGCACCTCTCCCTCCTGCTCATGTGGGAGCGTCTGCAGAATTTGGGGTGTTCCTCCACTTATAAGAGTCCAGACAATACAATGTAAGCCAAATGTGATTGCAGTATGAGTGCAGTAAGTGATTCCAGTTAGTGATTCGAGTTTGATGATTCCAGTAGGTGATTCGAGTTAGTAATTCGAGTTAGTGATTCGAGTAGGTAATTCAAATAGGTGATTTGAGTTAGTGATTCGAGTAGGTTATTCGAATATGTGATTCGAGTTAGTAATTCGAGTAGGTGATTCGAGTATTGAGGATTCGAGTAGTAGAGGTTAGATGTCATGACCCGCACCTACTGTGAGGGTACGAGAACGTAACAACGCCCAGCCTACGTCGCAGTGTCGGCGGTAGAATGCTGTCCTAGGTCAATCATCTAACAATATAAAGGTACATGTACAGTATATACACTCCGAATGGAGGGGACATAACAATATACAGTCTCAATCACATCTAAGGCAGAATGATGAAAATAAAAGATAGATAGGTACTGGAATAAAAAGATCCACAGGATACAATCAGAGAGAAAGAGTCTAAGTGTCTACTGCCATACAAACTGAACATCCAACTCAATACAAGTCTCTAATACTGAAAATGAAAGAATATATACAATCATATCTCAGAAGACAGAAATAGAAAACCTAAACTAGGGAGCCTCAGTCTCTAAACTAGTGGATCAGGCAGGAAATCTGGGTCACACATGGCATCCACAGCTGCCCCATAGTAGGTGTCTATGCAGGCCTCCTCCTCATCCTCTGTAATATTTTCAACAGGTCCAGTCAGGACGGGAGCGAGCATAAAACATCTCACGCAGTTCATATCGAGTTAGGAAATATAAAGCATGCAATAGAGTAAAGTACATGAAACACTGAAAGAAGAAGATATATAAAAACAGTAGAGATTTGATAACAGGAAATATCTAAATATGATAAGTAAGAACTGTAAGAAACATTTGATTTTAGAGTACAATCTGGTTATATAAACGGGCTAGGAAAATACAATGGTAACTCCATTGTACGTGGGTGTACAATAGACATATACAATAGTTATACAATATTATACAATAGGATTTGAGTACATAACCAATTCTACTCCCCCTCTCCAATCAATACACAAGGATCTACTCCAGTTACGTTATCTTATACAATAGTGTACAATGTTATACAATGGATGTACAATGTTATACAATAGTGTACAATGGTCTATCCCTGGGAATTATGTGATAATGAGAGTACAATATGCACAATGAGTATACAAGGATATGGGTATTCAATAAATACAATATGGAAGTGAAACGCACATCAAAATATGTATCTAGTGAATACAAGGGGATAACATCCCAAAAGGAGATCCATATAGTACCAATCCGTGATAACAATCGTGTTAGCATCAAGTACAGTAATCTAGAGCAAGAATGTAAATCCAGACAAGTATGAAACGGTCAGACAATGTACTCGCCTGTAACTGAGTGTCTGATATGAATCGTACTGTCCAAGGAGGGGTGTCTGGCTCCTAATCAGAACAGCACAAGTCACAACAAGTCCAGAATAGTGTAATGCAGTCCTACTATGCATTCTACATGATTCTAGGTCAATCTAAGCCAAAGTCAACTCTTGGTCGACTCTGGTCAACCCTAGAAGTCAAACTAGGTCAACCAAGTCTAGTTGAGTCTAAACTAGGCTATTCCAACCTATACTAGCTAGCACCATGCCTAGCAAGGCTAGGCAAGCCTATACAAATTACATCACAAAATAGCTTAGCTAAATTCTAGAACCCTTAGCTAGTCTACAACCTCACTATACCCATACATTAACATCACACAAATAGTACACATTTTAGGCCAAAAGCCAAAACCTATATTATAGCTAACAAGGAATATATATATATACATATATATAGGCACTCACACAAATTACCCACATATATATGCCTACAAGTAAACATGGCCTACATGTAAAGGGATATAATATAGAGAAAGAGGGAGAGAGTGCTAGTGTGTGTATCAGGTGTGTGTGTGTGATCAGGTATACTGTGAGAGTGCAAACAGTGCTAAAACTGGCAGACAGGCAATGTAATAACAGTGAGGGTGTGCTCTAGTTAAATGTGTGCAGGAATTAATTATGTGACAGTGAACAATATGAAGAGTTGTGTGTGTGTGTACATTGGCTAATAAGTGTACAGGAAAATACTCCAACAGTGAGCAGTGAAGGCAAATACTATGTGTATCCTTGTGTTCACAGGAATTCAAGTGTGGGTATACTGTGTGTGTTCAGGAAAAACTAAACAGTGATGTGAAGGGCAGCATGTAACAGGGATTAGGAGATCAATACATAGTCCATTCAATCTCAGGTTAATAACTCAAAATAAAAGTGAACTTTTACCTAAACTCAGGTTTTGTATCAACTGGAACTTAAAGCTCATTCTGAAGAACAACCCAACTGTTCCAGATTTTAATAGGAAGAATAAACTGGATGTTGGCAATGAACAAAGAGTGTCACATGAATGCAGGAAACATATAGCCAAATTCTTAGGTTTTAACTAGGAAACTGAAATTTAAGGTTGACAGAAATGTAGGCAAACAAGGATTAACATGGCAATGCAATTCATGTACTCTAATCTCAGTTTTAACAAATAAACCCAACCAATTCCCAGTTCAGTCCACACCCTTCAACAAACACCAAATCGAGCATGGCAAGACAACATGTATAGGAACAAGTTTAAAAACCCAAAACTTAGTAATTAAACATCAATGCAGGGTTTAAATTATTAACAATATCAATTTAGAAAAACTGAAAATGTACAGGAAAATAATTGACAGTATCAGACATTTGGTTTTATAGAGAAATCGATTTACAATTAATTAAATCATGATCTAATGATTGGAGAAATGAATACACCCTCGTGCACAACCCCACACAACTCAATTGTGTCCCCCAAAAGCCTGACACGGCGTGTCCAAAGCAAGAAACACAAGGATGATACACAACAGTGCACTGCCTATAGGAAAATCCCCGTATGGGATTAAAATCTTCCTCGACACGACACGGGGACACGTTAGACTTGACTCATGGCATGTCAGTCCGTGCCCCTAGCCTCGTGTCGAGTTTTGAGTCGAATAGTGGCATGTCGTGTCCGCTACAGGGCCCGAGTAGCAGGGGATCCCTGTAGCAGCGCGCGGCCGTGTGCGCGCGCGTGTCCACAGCAACAAAACGACACACCATGACACGAAAATAAGGACACAAGGACAGGAATCATAAGGCTAGATCTAGAACTTATTTCCTATTCAAAAATATTAGGCTAACACGATCGACCTGCCCTCTGTGGCATTAAGTCAAACACCTAGCCAGTGTACTGATACGTGTCCAGAAAGGACACGAATCACCCGACACTGGACACGAAACTTATCCAGGCATTAGGGGGACCCTTAGGGCTTCCTATTGGTGAAGACTACATGAAATTTTATGGAGATTTGAAGAAATTACCTCCTTGTGAACTTTCAATGGAAAAAGCCTCTTTCTAGCTCCTTGCTTGGTATCCCAATCACTTCTAATCAATGCCAAACTGAACCAAAATATTCACAACAGCAAGAATGACAGATTTAGAAACTAATGCAACTAATTTGGGGATTTTAGGACCTATAATGGAATTAAAATGAATTTATTAAGACAAGAACTTGCCTCCTCGAAAATAGGGCTCTTCCTAAAGAAAAGAGGCAACCCTAGATTTGGGAGGGGTTTTATATGGTGGGAATCCCTATGTTGATGGTGTTGCCGGCCACTAGGGCTTGGGTTTAGGGTTTAGTCACATGGTTGGGCCTTGGGCCAAGCTACAAAGCTAAATGTAGATTAAACTTAACAAGGTTCTAAAACCATAAGTCATGACTTATGACTTCTAATCCTATTTGTTAAAATGACTTAAACCAAGTGCTAGGCTAGGTTAGACTAGAGTCACTTGACCTAACCATGGCCCACTAACTAGGGTTAGCTTCTAGGTAGGTCTACAAAGTCAACACTAGTCAAAAGTCAACATAGTCAACAATTTCAAATAAATTCCTAAAAATTCCCATAAATTCTAATTAATTCTAATAAATTTAAATAAAAATTAATAATCCCAAATAATTCTTAAAATTATAAAGAATGACTAAAATACCCCTCAGTCTGGAAATGAACACTAGCAAGACACCAAATCATAAGTCATGAATTTAAATAGTTTAAAAATAATTAAATATCACTAAAAATCATAACATGAAATAAATACCATTAAATAATAATTATAATTACAAAATTTCAAAATTACCCTCTTCTGGAAAACTGGGTGTTACAATTCTACCCACCTTAGAAAAATTTCGTCCTCGAAATTAAAATGGCCGTAGTCCATCTAGGTCAAACACCCCACAATCAGAGTCTCAAACATACCGTCAGATAATCATATGCGTCTGTCCAAAACCATGATACTCAGAATCTCTGTCATGCCAGTGACCAAGGCTACGATAATCACAGAGTCCTCAACTATGGTACATACCTCTAGAATTGTGGTATTTAAAATTTTCGCATTACCGCGCGCTTGGCAGCAAAAACCTTAAATTCCCACACCCGAGAAATACATCCATAGTCCGACTATATGTCCTCACTATGCCTGCTAGCATGACCCTAGAGGATTCTAAAATCTCATAATCGAGGCGACCTAGCCCATACGACTTATCTCAGAAGAAAATTAAATCATAATGAAACACCAGATCGAAACTTATCAACAATAAAGAAACAGATAGGAAAAGATGGAACTGAATTTTAAGATAGGAATTGCGGAATTGAATCAAAAGAACGGAACCTGCAACTAGATCTCCAACGGCCTGAGCATCCTCGGCTGTCATGGCGAAAGCTCGCCCTGGCTGGCCTCCCCAGGCCTGCTGCTGATGCTGGACGAACCTCTGCTGCTGAGTCTGCAATGGTGGTCCCCTCTGCGGCCCTGCCGGAGCTCTAGCTCCTGGTGCTACCTGAGCTAATGGTGTCGGGTTCTTGGGACACTCTCTACACTGATGCTCCACTGATCCGCAAAGCAAACACATGCCCAGCCTCTTTCTACAGTCGTCCCACCCATGGCCTTGCTTCTTACAGAAGTTGTACACAGTGTCCTGCTGCTGCCTGGGTGCCTGCTGATACTGCACCTGTCTCTGTCCCTGATACTGAACAGGCCTCTGCTGCTGCTGCTGGAAATGGGCCATCGGCTGCTGATACTGCTGCTGAAACTCATGCTGAACGTGCGGCCTCTTGGCCGGTCCTCCGCTGCTGCTGCCCCCAACTGGGTCTCGCCCCCTCTTGAACCTAAGCTCAAGATCATCCTCTGCAGCTAAAGCATCCACCAGAATCTCTTCAAAGGTAATGCTGCGGGCGTTCTTGGTGTAGGACTTGACCTCCTTTACCAAGCCCTTCCGGAACCTCCGGGCCTTCGTCGTCTCTGACAAATCATCCATAAATCTGCTCAGGCGGCAGAACTCTCCTGCGTACTCCTCCACAGACTGGTTCCCCAGGACTAAGGCCTCGAACTGGGTCTCAAGGGCTCCCAGCGCTGCGTCTGAAAAGAACTTCTCCTTGAACAGCTTCTTGAATGTTGCCCAAGTCTGTCCTGCTGTACCGACCCTCGGGTCGGTCTGGTACCAGGTATGGGCCAGATCCTGCATCATGCTGGCCGCTGCCTCTATCTGGAGCCTCATCAGAATCTCAGCCAACCTGAAAATCTCCTCCATATGCTCGATCCACTCATCGGCATACAAGATCCCCTCTGTCCCTCGGAAGTCTCTTGGGTACATCTTTTGGAAATCATGGATGCCCTTCTCCCGTGGCTGGTACGGCTGCGGGGCTGCCGCTGGCTGAGCTATGACTCTCTCTACCGCAGTCATTGCCAGCTCAATGCCTCGTGCGAGCTCTGCTGTCTGCCTCCGCTGCTGAGTCTGCTGACCCTCCATGTACTGCCGGAAGAAGGCTAACAGCTGAACGGCGTCAACTGTCCCTGCAGGTGGCTGCTGGAATGGTACCTCTGGAATGACTGGGTCCTGTCTTCGAACTGGTGAAGGCATACCCTCAGTTGCTGCTGCTGCTGAAGTCCCAATATGAGTAGAGGTGGCAGGAGCTATAGCCTCCCGACCCTGCTGAATTGGCTGAGAGGTAGCAGTCCCCTCTATAGTATCTCCATGAATGGCACGCTGTAATCACGTCTCCACCATCCTGAAGACAGATCAAGCAAACAATTGCTGAGAATGAGTCAAAATAGCAATGGAGGACAGTTATATTCAATGAGAACAATATCAGCAAGAACTGAGATGGTATGAATTTGATATGAGTTTTTTCTAGTATGATTGAGTACCTTCAAAATATCCTAATCCTACTGCAGGCTGTAGTGATACTCTAGTTCGAATACCACTACATAAACTCGACCTGCATGGGCCACCACTAAAAATGTGTCATGACCCGCACCCACTGTGAGGGTACGAGAACGTAACAATGCCCAGTCTACGCCGCAGTGTCGACGGTAGAACGCTGTCCTAGGTCAATCATCTAACAATATAAAGGTACCTGTACAGTATATACACTCCAAATGGAGGGGACATAACAATATACAGTCTCAATCACATCTAAGGCAGAATGATGAAAATAAAAGATAGATAGATACTAGAATAAAAAGATCGACAGGATACAATCAGAGAGAAAGAGTCTAAGTGTCTACTGCCATACAAACTGAACATCCAACTCAATACAAGTCTCTAATACTGAAAATGAAAGAATATATACAATCATATCTCAGAAGACAGAAATAGAAAACCTAAACTAGGGAGCCTCAGTCTCTAAACTAGTGGATCAGGCTGGAAATTTGGGTCACACATGGCATCCACAGCTGCCCCATAGTAGGTGTCTATACAGGCCTCCTCCTCATCCTCTGTAATATTTTCAACAGGTCCAGTCAGGACGGGAGCGAGCACAAAACATCTCACGCAGTTCATATCGAGTTAGGAAATATAAAGCATGCAATAGAGTAAAGTACATGAAATGCTGAAAGAAGAAGATATATGAAAACAGAAGAGATTTGATAACAGAAAATATCTAAATATGATATGTAAGAACTGTAAGAAACATGTGATTTTAGAGTACAATCTGGTTATGTAAACGGGCTAGGAAAATGCAATGGTAACTCCATTGTACGTGGGTGTACAATAGACATATACAATAGTTATACAACGTTGTACAATATGATTTGAGTACATAACCAATTCTACTCCTCCTCCCCAATCAATATACAAGGATCTACTCCAGTTACGTTATCTTATACAATAGTGTACAATATTATACAATGGATGTACAATGTTATACAATAGTGTACAATGGTCTATCCCTAGGGCTCATGTGATAATGAGAGTACAATATGTACAATGAGTATACAAGGATATGGGTATTCAATAAATACAATATGGAAGTAAAACGCACATCACTATATGTATCTAGTAAATACAAGGGGATAACATCCCAAAAGGAGATCCATATAGTACCAATCCGTGATAACAATCGTGTCAGCATCAAGTACAGTAATCTAGAGCAAGAATGTAAATCCAGACAAGTATGAAACGGTCAGAGAATGTACTCGCCTGTAACTGAGTGTCTGATATGAATCGTACTGTCCAAGGAGGGGTGTCTGGCTCCTAATCAGAACAGCACAAGTCACAATAAGTCCAGAATAGTGTAATGCAGTCCTACTATGTATTCTACATGATTCTAGGTCAATCTAAGCCAAAGTCAACTCTTGGTCGACTCTGGTCAACCCTAGAAGTCAAACTAGGTCAACCAAGTCTAGTTGAGTCTAAACTAGGCTATTCCAACCTATACTAGCTAGCACCATGCCTAGCAAGGCTAGGCAAGCCTATACAAATTACATCACAAAATAGCTTAGCTAAATTCTAGAACCCTTAGCTAGTCTACAACCTCACTATACCCATACATTAACATCACACAAATAGTACACAATGTAGGCCAAAAGCCAAAACCTACATTATAGCTAACAAAGAATATATATATATACATATATATAGGCACTCACACAAATTACCCACATATATATGCCGACAAGTAAACATGGCCTACATGTAAAGGGATATAATATAGAGAAAGAGGGAGAGAATGCTAGTGTGTGTATCAGGTGTGTGTGATCAGGTATACTGTGAGAGTGCAAACAGTGCTAAAACTGGCAGACAGGCAATGTAATAACAGTGAGGGTGTGCTCTAGTTAAATATGTACAGGAATTAATTATGTGACAGTGAACAATATGAAGAGTTGTGTGTGTGTATATTGGCTAATAAGTGTGCAGGAAAATACTCCAACAGTGAGCAGTGAAGGCAAATACTGTGTGTATCCTTGTGTTCACAGGAATTCAAGTGTGGGTATACTGTGTGTGTTCAGGAAAAACTAAACAGTGATATGAAGGGCAGCATGTAACAGGGATTAGGAGATCAATACATAGTCCATTCAATCTCAGGTTAATAACTCAAAACAAAAGTGAACTTTTACCTAAACTCAGGTTTTGTATCAACTGGAACTTAAAGCTCATTCTGAAGAACAACCCAAATGTTCCAGATTTTAATAGGAAGAATAAACTGGATGTTGGCAATGAACAAAGAGTGTCACATGAATGCAGGAAACACATAGCCAAATTCTTAGGTTTTAACTAGAAAATTGAAATTTAAGGTTGACAAAAATGTAGGCAAACAAGGATTAACATGGCAATGCAATTCATGTACTCTAATCTCAGTTTTAACAAATAAACCCAACCAATTCCCAGTTCAGTCCACACCCTTCAACAAACACCAAATCGAGCATGGTAAGACAACATGTATAGGAACAAGTTTAAAAACCCAAAACTCAGTAATTAAACATCAATGCAGGGTTTAAATTATTAACAATATCAATTTAGAAAAAATGGAAATATACAGGAAAATAATTGACAGTATCAGACATTTGGTTTTATAGAGAAATCGATTTACAATTAATTAAATCATGATCTAATAATTAGAGAAATGAATACACCCTCGTGCACAACCCCACACAACTTAATCGTGTCTCCCAAAAGCCTGATACGACGTGTCCACAGCAAGAAAAACAAGGATGATACACAACAGTGCACTGCCTACAGGCAAATCCCCGTATGGGATTAAAATCTTCCTCGACCCGACACGGGGACACGTGAGACTTGACACATGGCGTGTTAGTCCGTGCCCCTAGCCTCGTGTCGAGTTTTGAGTCAAATAGTGGCGTGTCTTGTCCGCTACAGGGCCCGAATAGCAGGGGATCCCTGTAGCAGTGCGCGGCCGTATGCGCGTGCGTGTCCACAGCAACAAAACGACACACCATGACACGAAAATAAGGACACAAGGACAGGAATCATAAGGCTAGATCTAGAACTTATTTCCTATTCAAAAATATTAGGTTAACACGATCGACCTGCCCTCTGTGGCATTAAGTCGAACACCTAGCCAGTGTACTAATACGTGTCCAGAACGGACACGAATCATCCGACACTGGACACGAAACTTATCCAGGCATTAGGGGGACCCTTAGGGCTTCCTATTGGTGAAGACTACATAAAATTTAATGAAGATTTGAAGAAATTACCTCCTTGTGAACTTTCAATAGAAAAAGCCTCTTTCTAGCTCCTTGCTTGGTATCCCTGTTTGCCATTGATTGTAAAAGAATAGAACAATTATCGGAGGACTGAACTTAGACTCACAATACAAACTCGCTCGTACAAAGAAAGTCTAGGGACGAAAACCTAGGTACAGCAGACTAAGTACGATTGTTTATTTTTGATTCTGGGGGGTGACGATAGAGGCTCGGGAAAGCAACGGCCGCTCTGCCTTACTCCTTGGACGATCGGTATGCAGCCTTGGCTCGGGGAAGATCTGCTCGGCGTTGACGAAGAAAGGCTCTTCTTACTCTCCTCGGGTTGCTCTCCTGGCTTCTCTCTCTCTGTGAGTATCAAGAAAAGGGGGAGCTCTCTCTGTGTATATCTCTCTCTTCTTCTTTCTTTTTTTTTATTCTTTTGTTGCCGATCTTTTTTACATGGGAATGATGATGGCTATTTATAAGAGTAGGGTAGGATCATTAGGGTTTGCTGATGATTATCTGTTTGGAATGTCGGCGCTCCTTCGTTCTATCTGGGCCCTTGATCCTGATTGTAATGAATCTCGGCCACTAATACGGATAGCACCAAATCTTATGAGCAGTTAATGCTGACTACTTTAAATCTTCGTGATTGATTATGCCAATATTTGATTGCTCGCCACGTGTCCTATTGGCTTGATGATGAATGATATGCCCTGATCTCGGCAATTATGATGATGATGTCGAATATTCTCGTTGGGATTCTGTTGCATCTTCAGTGCCACATTTTTTTTTTAATTGAAGATCCTGCCAGGGCCGCATAGGGTGACCAACACTTGAACCGCAAGGGGATACTCCTCGTGAGCCGCATGAGTCAATGCCTCATCGAGACGCAGGGGACGAACTTTCCATGAGCCGCATAGGCATAATCTTTGCGAGCCGCAGGGGACGATCTCTCCATGAGCCGCATATACATAGTTTCTGTGGGCCGCATGAATTAGCGTGGTGTTGAGCCGCATAGACCGGGCTATTGGTGGACCGCATATGGCGGATTTTTGTTAATCATATTAGAGTGACTCCTCAATGAGCCGCATGAGACTTTTGCTACGTGACAATCTAGGATTTTTTTGTCAGATCAGGTTAGAGATTTTTTCTTTTCCCGAAGAGTCTGTCATTATGGCAGAGCCATTATGATACTTTATGTCAGAGACAGCCGTCGAGTCGTGTCAGAGCATTAAATGAGGCCATTACTCCAGTGGCCAACTGTGGGGGGGGTCATACGTGTCGTCAATTAAGCCGCATATTCCTGCTGAACCGCATTCATCCCCGAGCCGCATGAGTCTGAGGGTCTTCTTTTGGGCCGCATAGGGCAACTCCAGTATGAGCCGCATAGACTTGCTACCCAAAACCGTATGGGCCATTTATGCCTTTATTCTAATATTTTCCATGCTTCTACAGGACCCCCTTCAAAGTTTTTAATTTGTAAAATTGAAACACTTTGAATAAGAAGCATGGCCCCGTTCATGCCGCATAGGATGTTCTGTTTACCTGAGCTTCCTGGCCGCATTAGCATCTCGGCCGCATAGATTCTTCTGGCCGCATAGGCTCTTTGCCACGTGCCCTGACCACGTGAGCAAATCTTCATTAATTGCCTTCGATTTGATTTGACGCCGCCTTTTGGGGGAGGATCCCAAGGGTCGGTTTTGCCTTGACCGAAGCGTTCTTGCCTTTATTTTTGGAGGCGGCGCATAATCCGAGGCGTCTTTCTACTTTATGGATCGCCTATAAATAGGAGTTTTTCAGCTCTTGGGGATTTCTTTACCTCCTTTCTTTGCTTGAATTCCCGGTTGCCAACTTCGCTCTTCGTTTTCCTTCTTCATCCATCGACCATGGCTCCCAAGAGATCTGCTGCATCGAAGGCCGCGAAGGGCAAGGCAGTTGCTGCTACGGCGACTGCGACGACGAATGTAGTCGCTCCTCCGCCGGCTGCTGTAGGCGCTGTCCATCCTGATGTTCACCCGCCCATCGCTGGTAAGGGGGTCACTTCGAAAAACCCTAACTGCTGCCATGGCTCTGTTGCATACTTTATACACAAGCCACATATACGAGACGTGTCGATGTGACCGCATAAGCACTTTGCCCATTATGGCCGCATTAGCTTGTCATATTCGATCAGTGCCGCATGTGTGTTTTCGACTTGGGCCGCATAAGCGTTGCTCACTTTTGAACCGCATGAACTTGATGGTTTGTAGTTGCAGCGATTTGTATGAGTCGGGCTTAGCCGCATGAATCTATAAACCCTTCTGAATCTGAGTTGTACGGACTTGGTTAATTCAGAGCCGCATGGGGCTATGACGCGCAGAGCCGCATGGACCTATCTGCTGATGAGCCGCATGAGGCTGTGGCAACCTGAGCCGCATAGACTTCAGTAATCTTTTCCAATACTTCTGTTTTCTTTGTTTGTCTTCTGACCTTGTTTCTTTTATCTTTTCCTAGTGAATCTGCCCGTGAATCCTGCGGGGGAACTTTTGGTTGGTTCAAATCAATTCGCTTTGGGTGTGCGTCTTGACGACCTAATTAAGCATGTATTGAATCAGTTCCCTGCTGATGAGCCTTTGGAGAGGTTGAACGCCATCGAGAATCAGACCCTTCATTACCTTCGTTCCATGATGAACACCGGGAGGCTGGATGGGAAATACTTGAAGCCTCTATTCCTCTTTGGAGATGCTCTAATCATAGGGAACTCTCGAGTGCTAGAGATTTCCGAGAACTGGGATTTCTCTTTGGACGAGGAGTCAATCCATATTCCTTTTATGGAACGCCATTATCCCTTATCGTGGTTCAACATGGTGCTGTTGAACAGGAAGATGGTGTGCAACTTAACCCCTACTCAATCGGGGATGTTGATGGGCGACATCCATTACAATCCGAATATCCGGTCAGCGTACCCAGGTAAGGATCCCGTCCCTCGATATATGATGGGTCTGGCCCCGGGCTCCTTCATGAATGCATACGGTCCCAACATCTCATTTGCTCAGGCTGACACCTTCTTGAATCGGCTTGTCCGTAAGAAGTCCTATCCTGTTGGTAGGATAGCGTTGCCGAACTGGATAAACCCTACTTCTATGTAGGTCCAGTTGACCACCTGGGTCCTGCAGACCTACGGAACACTCTTGCGTGAGGTGGGACTTTATCATGCTGTTCGAGGGACTTGTCACGGGCTTCCTATTAATAAGCCGCTGTTCATGGCGCTCTTGGACATGTATAGCCGGCGAACGGGGACATTCTTCTCACCAGTAGGGGAGCTGGGGCTTGCTCTTCATGAGATGTATACTGTCTCTAAACTCCCCTGGGGAAATGAACCTTTCGAGGTGTATACCCCTTCGAATGAGGAGTTTGAGGACTTGGACCGACGATTCCCAGGTTTCGTTGTAGTATACCGGGAGTTGCTGTGCCACCATAGTGCCCGTCACCAGATGGCCATAAAGACAGCGGATAGCTCCGAAGGGACCGCTCCCTATACCACATCATGGATTAGTTACCTTTTCAAAGTTAACCCTTCTGGTGGAGTTACTCCTCGAACCCCTAAAACGCACGTGGAGGTGAAGGATTTGATGTCAGGCGTCAAGAAGTCGCGGTCTAGGAGTGACATATTTGGGAGTCAAACTGACTCTCTCAGCTACTTTTACTATGGGACCGCGCAGATGTCAGAGAAGGCGCTTCTGGCTGGCTTTTTGATGATATGGTTACGGAATTGCGTCGTCTCGGGAGGAGCAGGTTCCATCGAGAGGATCGGTCGCCATTTTATTCTTCCCGCCGTTAAACTGGTGTTCGGAGTTAGGCTGGCCCTTCTTCCTGCCATGGTGTGCAGCATCCACCACGGTCTTCGGACCTTCTCATCCAAAGTTGTTGTGCGTAAGAAGACCTTGGATTTTGAGCGCATAGAATTGCCTTTCCATTACTTGATGGCGTGGTTGGCGATGCATTACAAGTCTTTGCTGGGACCCGGGATAGCGAAAGATGCTACGGATGAAGATGCTTTCCTCTTCAAATGCCATCGCCAGTCTTGGGAATACAATACTATGCCAGCTTGTCGGAGGGCGCTGACGAGGGTAGATGGGTGTCACCTTTTTGTGTCTGTTCCTCCTTTTTCTGATGAGGATGTGAGTAAGGTACACCTTGATGGTACTGGACCTCCTCACTTTCTATCTCCGGATATGCTCACCTGGTTGCGTAACATCCATCCTGCTCATTTGGTTTATCGCAACCGCGATAGGGTGTACCTGGAGCCTTACCTACCTAGTAGGTTTTCTCGGCAGTTCGGTTATAGCCAGTTATTCCTTGATCATCCCAATCCTGGTTTGGGCTTCGAAGGTAGTGTTCTTGATGGCGTCAGGGCATGGAATTATTATGATGCTTATCATACTCGAGCCAGCTTCTCGGTCCCTGATGCTCAGATGCCAAGGGAAATTTTATACGTGGCTGCGTTGTATCATGTCATGGCGAACAAGCCTCCTATTAATTTCGATCCGAGTACCAGTTTTATCGTGGGTACAGGCTTAGAGGAGAAGCCAAAGGGGGCTAAGGCCAGAAAGCAACTAGCACTTCAGACTCCTCTCCCTGAATCAGAACCCTCCGAGTCGGCTGGGGAGGAAGATGACAGCGAAGATTCTCTTTTTGATGGAGGCGAAGAAGTAGCAGATCAACCGCTTCCCATTCCTGATGAACCGGCGGAGGGCCTATTGTTTTCTACAGAAGGTGGAAGAGTGAGGGAAGAACAGCTTTCGGCTGTGTCTGGTTCCTCACGTAAGCGAGTCAGGCACGAATCTTCTGGCAGTAGAGCGACCTTTTCCGTGAAGAGAGCTGCCGTTAAGTCTCGTGGATCGCTTATTACCGAAAGGGATGACGGTACCGATGCTACTCCGGAGGTAAGGCTAAATTGGATTTATTTCTTTGTAGTTCCCTTTCCTCTCGCAGATATGATTTAATCACTTTTCTTTGTAGGCGTCCGACGGACCGGGGTCTTCTGAACCATCTACTGCCTCCGAGGTTGATCCCGCCCTTGCTGCCTTAATCGGCAATATGTGCGCCGCGGTCCTTTCTACTGGAGCTCTCCCGGAGGCGGCTGGAAGTTCCCGGGTCGCTGAAGCATCAGCTCAGGGGAACGAAGGTTCTTCTAGGCCCGCCCCCGCGGTTGTTGAGCTTCAGCGAGATGACACCGTTCTCAGTACCTCCTCTCTCGGGGATGACTCTCTGATTCCTGATGCGGAGGCTATTGGTGAGGAGGCTGTGGTGGCTGTAAGCGAACCTCAGCCTCCATACTCCTCCATTGGTAAGATAGGCCCTATATTGACTACCGAAGGGGCTTATTTGCTCTATCAACATATCCTTCGGGTCAATCGATTCATGGTTGCCTTGGCCCTGCAGGTCCTGACCTTTTACCTCCCGCCGCGGATGTTCTCGGGAAGAGTTCGGTCGGCCATTATCCGGACGAAAGGAATGTTTCTTCTCCTCTCTCTCATGTTGAAGAGCCTTCTGCCGTCTCCGGGCAGACGGGGAGGGAGTTGGCAATGGTTTTCGCCTCGTCTTCCGCTGTTGACACGGCTCCGAAAGTCGACTTCTCGACCTTGTCGAGCATCCAAATCCTGCGGGCTGCTGAAGAGGAGTTGGCCGCTGTTCAAGCGTCTTTCCGTGCGGAGTTGGTTTCTCTTGTGGCAGGAGCGGCAGATTCCGTCGCGTCTTCTTCCGTGCTACCAGCCACACTCCCGCTGACACCGGTTTCCTCGGAGGCTCTGGACGAGGTGACGCAGGATGTGGTTGACAGGTTTTATCACCACTTAGGGAGGGGTATAAACGCTGCCGTGGAATGGGGGGTCCCTTTTTCTCTGTCTCTACGGGGAGCTCGGGACCAAATTGACACTCTGAAGGGTCTTCCTAGCGGGCTGGGGTTAGCAGCGTTCCTGGAGCCTAAGCTGACAGAGGCTGACCAGCTTGTGACCCAACTGCTGGCAGTACGGCAGGCTGGTTTGCCTGCTGCGATTGAACGAGAGCGGGGCTTCCTGGTTGCTGCTCGGGACAGGATCAAGCTCGCTCGAGAAACTGTCGGGCCGGCTGTGCAGGGGGATCTTGACAAGTTCTCTGTCTCCTATGACCGACTGGGTCGTCGGAGTCAGGCTTGTAGGGCCCGGGAAGAATCTGCCTCTCGTGGAATAGCTGACACGAAGGAGCGGATTCTCGCACTCCAGAAGGAGTTGGCCTTCTTAGAGTCAGAGCGGGAGGCTGCTTATGCAGAACAGGAGTCGATTGCTCGGGAGGCCGAGCGGATTTCTTGAACTTCTGCCAACCTGGAGCGATCTTTTAAGAAGTTCGAGGACAACTGGCAGGCCCACGTTCATCTGGAGGACCCGACGGTGTTGAACCAGGAAGCTGAGCGTCGAGCCAAACAGAGGTTTGAGCGGTCGGTCGCCTTGATAAAGGACCGCCTCACGGTGTTATGTGCCCCGGAACAGTGATCCGCCATCTGTCTTCTTTTGCTTCTCTTTTTTTTGTTTTTCTTTCATATGTGTATATTTTTATTTGCAAGGGATGTGATCCCCACTGATGTAGCTCTTTTGAATTTTGAAATAAGTGAGCATGTTTCAACTCATCTTCTCTTTCTTGTTCTTGTGGTGTTCATGGAATTGGACTTGCTGGAGGATTATTTGTGGACTTGTTACCCTGGGTGTACCTTGGTTTTAAGTACGGATAACAAGTTTGATTAGGACGTTTTGGAGCAGCCATGGCAGAGTGGTCATGGATGTTCTTAGGGTTGGGAAAAGGAGTGCCATAGAGCAACTGGGCTCCTGGGGCACGGAAGAATGGCGGGTTTATGCTAAGGGGCTTAGCGAGGGATATTTGTGGACCTACTATCCTTGGCGTACCCTGGTTCAGGGTATGGATAATAAGGTGGAAGGAAGCCAGTCATATTTGCTCCGAGATTATGAGGACGTAGCAAACATGAAGGTTTTACCGTGGAATCTTCCTACTCAGAGGTAATGAGAACATGGTAGGGGGAGACTTCACGGAAGACTTTTCTATAATCAATAGTGGTCAACAGAGGGCGTTTGTGGTCAACAGAGGACATTTGTGGTCAACAGAGGACATTTGTGGTCAACAGAGGACGTTTGTGGTCAACAGAGGACATTTGTGGTCAACAGGGGACATTTGTGGTCAACAGAGGACATTTGTGGACCTATTATCCTTGTCGCACTCCGATTGTGGGTACAGATAATAGGTTGAAAGGGAACCAACATACTTGCTCAGAGGTAATGTGGACATGGCAAATATGGTGATTTCTTCGACGGAGCCTTCCCACTCAGAGGTAATGAGGACATGGCAGGAGTGGGCTCAATGAAGAAGGGGTGCATAGAACTACTCAGAGGTAGGAGGACATGGAAGTTCTATGCGAGGGGGCGGTTTGTTTTTGGTGGAAGTGAAAACGACTCAGAGGTAATGAGGACATGGTCATTTCGGAAATTAGTAGATCGATTACCCTTTTTGTGCACTGGGAGCGCGGGTAGTGGATCATGAGGGAGGATTTCTTTCAGGAAGAAAGTTCAGAGGTATGATTATACGTGACTTACTATCTGAGAGGGTGACCGAAATGTAAGTACATAATTTGGATTTTCTAGAATATTGAGGAGATGAGAGTTCAGTGGCACCAGCGGGTGCATGGCTCGGTAATCTGAAATATTGTGGATGTGGGTTCAGTGGTATCAATGGATACATGACTCGATAATTTGGAAAATGGTGGGTGCGAGTTCAGTGGTACTAAGAGGGTACATGACTCGATAATTTGGAGAATATTGTCTAAACATAGTATTTCTTCAGAAACTTGTCGTTGACGGGCAACATAAGCAAGTCCCCATTCTGCTTGGCGAGGCGGTAGGCGCCGTTGGAGAACACGGCCTCGATGACAAATGGACCTTCCCATTTTGGCTGGAACTTGCCTGCGGTCTTGTGAGTCATGACCATTGGTCTCCGGACTGCCAGAACGAGATCGCCCACTTGGAATGTTCTGACTTTGACCTTCTTATTGAAGGCTCCTGAGATACGTGCTTGGTATAGCTCGATCCTTTGCTGGGCTAGGAGGCGCTTTTCGTCTAAAGCCTCCAACTCTTGTAATCGGCGTCGATAGTTATCATCCGTTGTCAATTAATAAGTGAGGGCGACGCGGAGTGAGGGAATCTAAGTTTCCAGTGGGAGGACTGCCTCACTCCCGTATACTAACGAGAATGGTGTATTCCCAGTAGCTGTTCGAACCGTGGTGCGATAAGCCCATAAGCATTCGCCGAGCTTCTCATTCCAGTCGCGTTTGTTGGAGGAGACAAACTTCTTTAGGAGTTTGATGATTGTTTTATTGAATGCCTCTGCCAACCCATTTACTGCCGGGTTATATGGTGTCGAAGCGACATTCTGAATGCGGTGTTTGTCGCAGAATCGATAGAATGCATGGCTTGCAAACTGCGGACCATTATCATGGATGATCCTCCGCGGTAGTCCGAAGCGGTAGATGACGTGATGCTTAAGGAAGCTGATCACGTTTGAAGTCTTAACTTCTGCGAGTGGGACGGCTTCCGCCCATTTGGAGAAGTAATCGGTGATCGCAAGTATGAAGCGATGTCCTCGGGAGGAAGGTGGGGTGATTGGACCAATGATATCCATTCCCCATGCTTCGAATGGTCAGGATGCCACCGTTGGATGTAGAAACTCGGATGGTTAGTGAATGAAGTCCACGTGGACTTGGCAAGCCTTGCATTTTCTGGCATAGTCTATTGCGTCTGCCACCATCGTGGGCCAGTAGTAGCCCATATGGCGAAGGCGGTCCTGTAGCTTAGGGCCAGGCTGATGGGCCCCACAGACACCGTCGTGAGCTTCTCGTACAGCTTCTTTGGCTTCTACGTTTGATAAGCACCGGAGTAATAATCCGTCGTAGGATCGTCGATACAGCATCTTTGTCTCTGTGTCGTAGAAGAATCTGAGAGAACGCCGTCTGATGGAGGTGGCTTCCCTTGGATCCTCCGGGAGGATATCGTATACGACGAAGTCAATGAACGGCTGTCTCCAGTCTGGTGTTTCGTCGACCGTCTGGGCGGAATAGCTCGCCATGAATTGAATATTGTTCTTGGAACAGACCAGTTCATGGCCTATCACCTCAACCGAGTGATGCGCTTGGTTCGGCACTGCTAAGGAAGCGGCAAGGCCGGCTAGGGCATCGGCTTCGATATTTTGAAGTCTGGGGACGTGTTCGATGAAGAATCCCTCGAATGAGGAGATAATGTTGATTGCTATTTGGTGGTAGGGGATCACGTCTTCATGGCAGACTTCGTACGACCCCCGAATCTGATTGACGATTAATTGTGAATCGCCGAATGCTTCGAGATATTCTACACCCAGCTTCTTTGCGAGTTGGAGGCCAATGACCAAAGCGTTGTACTCGGCCACATTGTTGGAACAGGGTTCCGTGAGAGAGTAGGCGCGATTGATCACTAGCCCGGTAGGAGAGATCAATACTACTCCGACCCCGACGACGATATTTCCCTTGGGTCCGGTTCTTGAGGCGCCATCGAAGAACATTCGCCATATGTTATCGTAGGTGGCTGTATTCGAATCGGCGACCTCGTCTGGGATCTCTTCATAGATTCTGGATGACTCCGATCCTGGGTGGGCTGCCAAAAAGTCTGCTAGGGCTTGACCCTTGACAGCCTTCTGTGGGACGAAGATCATATGATATGGGAATAGCAGTATTGCCCAGGTAGCGAGGCGAGAGCTGAGCGCCCCTGGTTTAGTCATGAGGACCCTGAGGGGATTTACCCGTGAGATCACATGTATGGTTTGTCCTGTAACATAATGCCGCATCTTTTGAATGGCGAATACCAAGGCGAGGCATTCTTTCTCCACGGCAGTGTATCGGTGTTCGAGCCCGACCATCATTCGACTGAGGTAGTATATGGCCTGTTCGTGTCCTGCGTCGTTATTTTGTGCCAGCAGGGCACCGAGGGAGTGTTCCATTGCTCGTACATAGAGCTAGAATGGTTTTCCAGGGACCGGGGCCACCAGGACTGGAGGATTTGACAAATATTCTTTGATGTCGTCGAAAGCGCGCTGACATTCTTCGTCCCATACCAATGAGACTCCCTTCTTCATGAGGTGTGTGAATGGCCGGCATCGTCCGGAGAGATTGGAAATGAACCTTCTGATATAGGCTAGCCTCCCTTGGAGGCCTCTAAGTTCGCGGAGATTTTTCGGGGGACCCATCTCCATTATTGCCTTGGTTTTCTCAGGGTCTACATGGATACCCCGTACAGTGATGATGAAACCTAAGAACTTCCCGCTGGATACGCCCAAGAACGACTTTGTAGGGTTCATCTTCAGGTTGTGGGCTCGCATTAGGTCGAATACCGTTCTCAGATCTTGCAGATGATCCTCCTTGTGGCGACTCTTGACAGCGATGTCGTCGACGTAGCATTCCACTGTTTTGTACAAATATTCTCTGAAAATGATACTCATAGCCCGCTGATATGTGGCACCAGCATTCTTTAGACCGAATGGCATGACTGTGTAACAGTATGTGCCGATCGGTGTTCTAAATGATGTGTGCTTCTCATCGTCGGGGGACATCTTGATTTGATTGTATCCCGAGAATCCATCCATGAATGACATACGTTCGAAGCCGCATGTATTGTCAATCATGATGTCCGTGATCGGGAGGGGAAATTCGTCTTTCGGACATGCCTCATTTAGATTACGGAAGTCGATGCAGATTCGGATCTTCCCGTTCTTCTTAAGGACCGGGACTATATTGGCAACCCAGTCAGGGTGTTGCTCCTCACGGATGAAGCCGCTGGCTATCAGCTTGTTGACTTCGGCTTTGATTGCGTCCATGACGCCCGGGCGGAAGCGTCGTTGCTGCTGCTTGACTGGCTTTGCATCCGGCCGTATATTGAGTTTATAGAGAGCAATATCGTAATCTAATCCCGGCATGTCTTCGTAACTCCATGCAAATACGTCAATGTATTCTCTGATGAGTTCCAGCAGTGATTCTCGTTCTTCGTCTGTTAGGCTTTTACTGACGAAGATTGGCTTTGGAGAGGATTCGGTGCCGAGGTTGACCTGCATAACTTCATCCTCCGTAGGAGGTTCTCTTAGTTCGAACCGCTTTTCCCATTGTGCGTCTAACTGTTGGGCCCACGGCTCAAGCTCGAGGATTTCAGGAATGTCCTCGTCTTCTTCGTAAGCGTCGGCAAATGCCATGTTGACTGATAGAACTTGTCTGAATATGTCCCCAATGCTTGTGTCTGAGTCAGAAGTTGGTGACCCGGTTGAGTGTAACTGCCAATCACATTCTTCATCTGAACTCTCTGGAGTCGTTGTGGGAGTTACATACCCTAGTCCACATCGAGTTTTGCTATAGTAGTCCCGTGGTTTACCAGACGGTACTGGGGGCTTCAAAGGTAGTCGTCGTCCGGTACTGTAATTCAAGCCTGGTGTAGTTTCTAGATCATATCCTTATTTCTGCATGAGGTATTTGGACTGGGGACTATAAAGGTATAGAGGCAATCTCCCGGCATCTGACCCAAGATCGACTTCTTTTATGGTGAAGGGGTACGGATCGTCTTTCCGGCCGAAGATAATCGGGTGGTCCCCTTCCTCGACTATTCGGTAAGCGTCTTCTGCCGGAGTAAGCTGGATTGTGGTATATACATTTGTCACTTGTGTGTGTAGGTGAGTGCCTATACCGTGGTCCATAGCATACATTGTACATAGCTTGTTGAGCTCGATATAATTCAAAGATAGCCCTTTATTGATAAAATAAGGTATCTTCTCGAGAGGGATTACATCATCCGCGGAAGGGGTATTGGAGTGGGCAGCCACATACTTGGCTAATTCTGGTTCTTCTTCGGCCACCCCCTGTATAAATGAAGACTGGGAGGACGACCTAGTCAACTTGATCTTCAGAGGCTCGACCGGGGGAGCAGGTCGTGGAGTTGTTGGTAGACTAGCAACCCCCAGCTTAGCATCTGACGTGGGGCGAGGAGTGGCTGGTTCGCTGGAAGTGTCAGACCTCGCGTCGGGGTGGCGGCCCTTTTTAGGAAGACGTATCGTGAGCGGTCTGTCGGAGGGATTGAGTTTCTCCGCTTGGAGCTGACCGACTCTCAGTAGTCTGATGGTAAAAGGCCCTGGTGTGGGTCTCGGCACTTGGCCAGACCTCGGCAGCCGGATTCTCATCTGCTCTTTTTGCGCCGATAGACTGATTGCGTCCTTACGCAGAGTAGCCGTAAGGGGTACAGAACTGCCCGATTTGCGAGCCTGGAGGTGGATCGTCAGGGGTTCTTCTGATCTTGTGGTTGTCTTGGTGTGAGCTTGCACCTCCTCTTCGACCAGATACTTCTTTGATTTTTCGTACAGACAGGAGTCTGAGTAATAAGATTCGACCCCCTTGAAGGGATCGATATCAGCAAACTCTGTCCTCACGAAGCCGTGCTTATCGACATATTTGAAGCACTGGTGTAGCGTGGAAGGCACGATCATGTAATCGTGTATCCAAGGCCGCCCCAGAAGGATGTTGTAAGAAGTGTCGGCATCTATGACGTAGCAGGTGACTTCTGATTGGAGATCGCCAATCTGACATTTCAAGCGAATCTTCCCTATTGGGTAGCTCCTGCCCGAATTGAAACCGCTAATGGCGGTGCTTGTAGGCGTCAGGCGATGCATTGGAATGCGAAGATGATGTAGCAGACCCTTCGGAATGATGCTTATGGAGGACCCATGATCAATGTGCATTCGGTCTACCTTTACGTCGTCGATGTATCCAGTGTAGTACAATGGGCGATCGTGCAGGTTAGTTTTGATGAGCATATCCTGCGGAGAGAAGACGATATTGGGCATTGCACCTGTACACGCACTATCTTGGAGATCTGTAGGCTGATTATCTCCCGTGAGGTTGACCTGAGCCAAGTATGCGTAGGTATTTTGGAGTGCCTCACTTAGAGCCGTGCGGGCATCCTTCGAGAGCCTCAGGAGTTCATATAAGGACAATTTGGCCGGTGTATTAGCCAATTTCGCCAAGATGTCGAAGTTGTAGGGCCTCTCTAGCCCCTGAGGTGTCTCCTTTCGGAGGGATTTGTCGAAGCGAGTCTCCTTCGGCCTAGGCTTGTCGGTCGTCGAAGGCTGAGCCGGTCCCGGAGTATCAGCGTTTGTGGGCTGCTGATCATTAGTCGGATTCTCGGCCACTGGTTGGGCTTGTGCTCCAGATCGAGTAGTGATGGCTGAGACTTCCTCCTCCTCTGCCGAGGCGGTGCGGCATGATCTGACCTTTCCACTTTTTTTTAGAAGGCAAAGTGGGCTGAGTCACCTCGTGGACTAGGTCCGGATGGACCCACATGATTTCCCCTCGTGATGTGGTGAGGGGTACTAGGCCGGGAGTTTGATCACGGGCAGGCGGAAGATTAGTGATTTCCATCGTTGCCAGAGGGATGGGTATGATACCGTCTTGAGTCTCTGTTGGAGGGAAATTGCCGAATTGTACGGACACCATGTTGGCTGCTACGGTTACCTCCTCGAAGTCGATAGCCAGAGCGTTCGAATCGATGAGGTTCTGGATATACCGTTTCAGTTGGTAGCAGTCGTGTGTAGCATGGTGGACGTAGCGGTGGTAATGGCAGAACTTCGGATTTTCCAAATCAGCAGGCCGAGGTTCCCGTCTTGGTGGAGGAAGCTGAATTCTATCTCCTTGTATAAGCATGTCCAAGATAGGCTTGACGTGCCCGTCTTCGAAAGAATAAGTGATTTGAGGCCATTGTTTGTCTGCTGGCTGTGGCTCGGGCTTCTGGGCTGTCTCGGTCACCATGGCCTGCTTGCCTTTGTTGTCCCGGTTGTTGGAGGGGCTACCCCCATTGTCGTTGCTGGCGTTGGGACGCTTCCCCTTGTTCTCTCCCTCTGAGATATGCAACCCCAGTTGGCGAGCTTTCTTCAATCGTTCCTCGGCACTTGTAGCGCTGATGATAAAGGCCTTCCAGTCCTTGAATTGACTTTCGCCCATCCAGAGACTAATTGTTGGGAGTAGTCTCTTTTGGCAAATTTCAATCAAGGAAGAGTCCGGATTGCCAGATGGTAACTTCATTACGGTTTGACGAAACCGCTCAATGTAATTCCTTGTCAGCTCTTTCTCTCCTTGGACGACGTCCATGAGGGTAGACATCGTGACGTCCTGCCCTACCTCATAGAACCTCTCCAAGAACAAGCGCTTGAAGCCAGCGAAGGAGTGAATGCAATTATCTGGCAGGTTGCGGTACCAATCGAAGGCGACTCCTTCCAGTGCCCTAATGAATAACCGTGTGAGGATGGCGTCATCATGGGGCAGATGGTCGGTAGTGACCTCAAAGTAAGTGATGTACCGGCTTGCTGAAGTCTTACCATCATATGGGTTGATATTGAACGGCTTATATCTTGGGGAAAAGGGCACATCCCTCCATTCAGCTGGGTATGGTTGTCGTATTTTGAGGTCTTGAGAATTTTCTCGGGCGTGGAACATCGCTCGAAGCTCCTGAACCTCTCTCCTTACTTCTCGGGCCTCATCTGTCGCGGTAGGGGCCGTTATCTCGGGAGCATTATTGCCCGGGTTTGGTGTCGCTGAATTTGAATCTATATTGTTCGCGGGACCCGTGCTTGTCTGACTAGGTGTCACTCCCTGCAGAGTAGGAAGCGCTGCTTTGATCTCGTCTACAGACTTGACCAAGGCGTGCAGTATGGCCTCCAAAGTGTCGATACGTTGGCGATCGCCGGAACCACCTTGGCTGTTGTCCGTCATGAATACCGTCCTCACGTGAGGAGTGACAGAAGGAGAGGTGGCGGACATGCCCTCCGAGTCATACTCATGTATCGAGAAATCATCAGGATATGTGGGGATGTTCTCTTCAGGTTCGGACTCGGAAGGAACAGTACCCCCAGCTTCAGAGCTTGCTTCGTTTAGGATGTCCTCGGGGACGTCGGTATCTGTTGTATCCGTCGGAGGATTTGCTTCCTCCAGTCCGTCTTCTTGGAATGTCGGGTTGTCGTGGAGGTTTGGAGGAGTGCTACCCCCAGTTCCGATGACCCCCAATGACGTAGACGGCGAACTTCCTACTGTAGCAGTTTTTGTCTTTGAACGGGTGTGTTAGAATACTCCAGTAGAGGATAATCCTTTAGACGACGGCTTCTTAGCTGCAATAGTTGACACCTTTGGGCTGGAGATGCTTGTCTTCTTCCCTCTCCCCTCCCCGGGGACTTTCCGCGTGGAATTGCAGGAGGCAACGGGAGGTGCCTCGTCTTCCGAGCACGGATGTTGTAATCTTTGAAAGACGGATGGCCGGTCTTCCGTTACTGTCGTATTGTTGCAACAGCAGTTGACGATAATCTGGGTGCAGTGACGTCCCTGTGAGGACTCTCTGCACGCTGAGGCTCCTTCTTTTTCCTTGCGTTTGTGGAGGATAGCTTCACGCAGGTCAGAGGAACCACTTTGTCCGTTTGCCGCCGGGGGCTGGACTCGAGTGGTTTTATACAACTTCCCGTTAGAGGCCCGCGTGATACTCAGTGGGACGCCCCGATAGTCAGAGGTTGGGGCAGCTGTCTAGACTTGATGAGCCTGCGCTGCCCCAGACTTTTTCTTTTTAGCACTTGTGGGTGCGTAATAGGAAGAGTCCACATTAGGTATCACAGAGTCTGGATTTTCATCCAGAAAGTGATCAGAGTTAGGACCGCATGAGAGTCGGTCGAAAACTGATCGAGAGAAGCGCGGTAGAGACGCTATGCGGCTAGCGTTGGGTGCCGTGCAGGATATCTGCATGCGACTGTCTTCTGTTGTGGGACGAGTTCTTATGCGGTTAGGAGTCACGGCCGTGCAGGCTGTCCGCATGCGGTTGGCATCTGTGACCACATGGGTTTTCTGCAAGCGGTTGACTTTACTAGCCGCATGAATCTCATCCATGCGGTTGGGAACTGTAGCTGCATAAGTTATGCGGCTGACAGAAGTGGCCGCATGAGTTTTCTTCATGTGGTTGACGGTTGTGGCCACATGGATTTTCTTTCTGCGGCTAACACCCCTCTGTGGTTCAGGTTGAGCAGAGACCCTCTTTGCCCCTGCAAGTCCAGCATCATAGTGTTTTCTTCTGCCGGACTTGGGGACAGCAGAGGTGTCTGCGATCTGAAGTGGGGCCGCCGGAGGATCTTTCTCTCCGTCTTGAGCGACCGAGGGTATCCCATCGAGGGCTTGGGGAGGAGCAAATGACTTTGGCCTCCACTCTTTACGAGCCTTCGTGGTGCGGGTGCGTTTCTGGACCGGGCCAGCGCTGCCTTCAGAGAGCATCTCTTCGAACGCCTGTTGGTCGAAGCGGACGACCATCTTCTATTGTGTGGAGCCAAGTTTGGCTGGATCCGATTGCGTCACCAACTCCTCAGCCATGGAGAAGTTAGTCCCCAGCAGAGTCGCCATCGTGTTTGCCATTGATTGTAAAAGAACAGAACAATTATCGGAGGACTGAACTTAGACTCACAATACAAACTCGCTCGTACAAAGAAAGCCTAGGAACGAAAACCTAGGTACAGCAGACTAAGTATGATTGTTTATTTTTGATTCTGGGGGGTGACGATAGAGGCTCGAGAAAGCGACGGCCGCTCTGCCTTACTCCTTGGACGATCGGTATGCAGCCTTGGCTCGGGGAAGATCTGCTCGGCGTTGACGAAGAAAGGCTCTTCTTACTCTCCTCGGGTTGCTCTCCTGGCTTCTCTCTCTCTGTGAGTATCAAGAAAAGGGGGAGCTCTCTCTGTGTATATCTCTCTCTTTTTCTTTCTTTTTTTTTTATTCTTTTGTTGCCGATCTTTTTTACATGGGAATGATGATGGCTATTTATAAGAGTGGGGTGGGATCATTAGGGTTTGCTGATGATTATCTGTTTGGAATGTCGGCGCTCCTTCGTTCTATCTGGGCCCTTGATCCTGATCGTAATGAATTTCGGCCACTAATACGGATAGCACCAAATCTTATGAGCAGTTAATGCTGACTGCTTTAAATCTTCGTGATTAATTATGCCAATATTTGATTGCTCGCCACGTGTCCTATTGGCTTGATGATGAATGATATGCCCTGATCTCGGCAATTATGATGATGATGTCGAATATTCTCGTTGGGATTCTGTTGCATCTTCAGTGCCACATTTTTTTTTTAATTGAAGATCCTGCCAGGGCCGCATAGGGTGACCAACACTTGAACCGCAAGGGGATACTCCTCGTGAGCCGCATGAGACAATGCCTCATCGAGCCGCAGGGGACGAACTTTCCATGAGCCGCATAGGCATAATCTTTGCGAGCCGCAGGGGACGATCTCTCCATGAGCCGCATATGCATAGTTTCTGTGGGCCGCATAAATTAGCGTGGTGTTGAGCCGCATAGACCGGGCTATTGGTGGACCGCATATGGCGGATTTTTGTTAATCATATTAGAGTGACTCCTCAATGAGCCGCATGAGACTTTTGCCACGTGGCAATCTAGGATTTTTTTGTCAGATCGGGTTAGAGATTTTTTTCTTTTCCCGAAGAGTCTGTCATTATGGCAGAGCCATTATGATACTTTATGTCAGAGACAGCCGTCGAGTCGTGTCAGAGCATTAAATGAGGCCATTACTCCAGTGGCCAACTGTGGGGGGGTCATACGTGTCGTCAATTGAGCCGCATATTCCTGCTGAACCGCATTCATCCCCGAGCCGCATGAGTCTGAGGGTCTTCTTTTGGGCCGCATAGGGCAACTCCAGTATGAGCCGCATAGACTTGCTACCCAAAACCGTATGGGCCATTTATGCCTTTATTCTAATATTTTCCATGCTTCTACAATCCCAATCACTTCTAATCAATGCCAAACTGAACCAAAACATTCACAATAGCAAGAATGACAGATTTAGAAACTAATGCAACTAATTTGGGGATTTTAGGACCTATAATGGAATTAAAATGAATTTATTAAGATAAGAACTCACCTCCTTGAAAATAGGGCTCTTCTTAAAGAAAAGAGACAACCCTAGATTTGGGAGGGGTTTTATATTGTAGGAATCCCTATGTTGATGGTGTGGCCGGCCACTAGGGCTTGGGTTTAGGGTTTAGTCACATGGTTGGGCCTTGGGCCAAGCTACAAAGCTAAATGTAGATTAAACTTAACAAGGTTCTAAAACCATAAGTCATGACTTATGACTTCTAATCCTATTTGTTAAAATGACTTAAACCAAGTGCTAAGCTAGGTTAGACTAGAGTCACTTGACCTAACCATGGCCCACTAACTAGGGTTAGCTTCTAGGTAGGTCTACAAAGTCAACACTAGTCAAAAGTCAACATAGTCAACAATTTTAAATAAATTCCTAAAAATTCCCATAAATTCTAATTAATTCTAATAAATTTAAATAAAAATTAATAATCCCAAATAATTCTTAAAATTACAAAGAATGACTAAAATACCCCTCAGTCTGGAAATAAACACTAGCAAGACACCAAATCATAAGTCATAAATTTAAATAGTTTAAAAATAATTAAATATCACTAAAAATCATAACATGAAATAAATACCATTAAATAATAATTATAATTACAAAATTTCAAAATTACCCTCTTCTGGAAAACTGGGTGTTACATTAGATGAGTCAATTACATGTATTGCGAGTGAGTGAATCCAGAATACTAATACGTGTTATGACAGAGAATTAAACAGAACTAACTAGAACTGAAATACGGTAATCATCAAGTAAATAAAAAAACTATCAGAGAATGTACTCACCTGATACCCTGTGCGACTGATGAATACAGATGTCCGAACCGGAGTCACAATGTCCGATTTAGAGCAATACTGGTTATAATGTGTTCATTATATAATAATTGAAGTTTATAATACAATCTACATGATTCTAGGTCAATATAGGTCAAAGTCAACTCTTGGTCAACCTTATCTAAGTTAATATCTTATTTCTAACTATATACCCCCATCACATATATATTCATTCCTTATATGTACATACATTAGGGTCCAATTACTATACCTTAGCCTACCTCATCTATGTATCCCTCCTATAAAGCCCAAGACAAAGTCTTAATACTCACCTTTACTAGTTGTGCATTTATACATATATTTATATACTATCTAAAACAACTAGTTTAACTCTCCCATCATACCTACATGTGTTGGTTATCAAGACTATTATAGGTAGTATCCTTTGTACTAACTAACACTTTTTAGTTACCACTTTATCACTCCTAATCACTGGTACACCCAAAAGACAACATAAACTCATATAATTTATTCCCACTGCCTACAAGGTTTGCCTATACCATTGTATTAACTCTATACTACTCCTCCTTATAGCTAACCTGACTGCACATTTGTGCAGTGGACAACCTGCACACTTAGGTAAAGCCTTTCTTCCTAACATGGATTTGAATACAGGTTCAAATTCCTGCTGCCACATGGATATTGCTCATATTCACTCATAACTAACAAGGGGCATCCCCTGTCCCAAATAATAGCATGACAACTACTGCAGCTGCTAATTGCTACTGCTACACAGGGCAAGCCAAGCAATGACAATACAAATCAAGTGCTAAGGCATGCTGTTAGTGCCCAGTTCTTTCATATAGCCTAGTAACCTATACTTTTCTCCCAAACTCTGCTATTCTTCATGAGGGTCACTTCACATTAGTTCATAAACTCTGATACTTAGCTAACACTAGCAATGAACCAAGGATAAGAGTATCCTAATCCTCGTACATTCTCTGGTACCCAACTCAAAAAGACACACACACACTCATTTACTCCCTGTAGCCCGGGCCTCTCACTTCATCCCATCAAGACTCAACCAATGTAAATGTAACTGCAACATAATGAGTTGATATAAGCAAATAAATTGATACAAAGATTCTAATAGGATGTCTGGATATAAGGGATAGATATAATTAAACAATAGGATAGAGGTTTGTGTGATGTTGGACAACATATGTGGGGTAAGATTCCTAAATAGGGACTGAATGCATAATTAGAGAGAATTGAATATATAATAAACTGAACATATCTTAGGATGACTGGTCAAAACAATGGTTGATACAAACTAATCTAACTAAGGACTGAACAATTTGCTAGGGGGTCTGAATCAAATAGGTACAGTGAATAATTGATGTGTAGTAAACATTCACATGCTCTATTACGTGAGTATCAGAGTATTCAGAACCCAATTGGGTCTAAACTCAAATATGGACTCAAGTGCAATATTATGCAAAGAAGGGTATGCAGGAATCATGATGCTATAAAGGGAAGGACATGTCTTGTGATGTAGTGAAATGAGTTATCTACAAGGCATGCAGTGTCTAAATGGTTATGAGATCTGAGTATCACAGAATGGGTGAATGCAGTAAATGAGTGAAGGTTCAGAACGTGTCTAGGTAGCAGGTCAGAAGGTAGATGAGTGTCAAATGAATGTGAATTTGTGTGCACACATGCAGTAAAACAAGAGAGTGAAGTGTCAAACACAATAGAGCATTGTGTGCAGATAAGGAAGTATGGCATGCTTGACTGCACAGTGGGCCATGTGGAGCGGCTACCATGCTTCGAAATAGCCATGGGTCATTGTCCCAAGCCCAGGGTCAGTGGTCAGCTATCTAGGCTAGCCTCTAGGGTGATTAGGAAGTGAAATAACCCAGTGAATGTCGAGATTTGGACTCTAGGTAGTAGGGCATCTACTGTACATGACTAAACTCAGGCCGAGCATCCCCGTGTCCAATACCACCCATCAAAACACTACGAATTCAATTCAGTCAAGTACAAATGCAATATGCAGGTGATTAGCATCCCAAATATGTAATTATATTAGAAATTTGAACAAGAAAAGTCCTAAGGGACATTTCATCGAACACCTAGATACGCATCCGATACTCCTCCGATAAGCACCCCTAATGGATCCAATTTCTTACTAAACATGGCCTAGGGCTAGGGGGCCTAAATGAATGCATCTATGGAAATAAATCAGAAAAATAATAGTTTTAGAGGCCATTACCTATTGAGAGTTGGAATGTCAATATAAATACACTTGATACCAAAATCACAACACTTCTAATGGTCAATTTGTTCCAAATCCTTGCTAGCAAGCCACTAGAGAACTCCTCTACACTAGGGGAGTGTATTGCAATTGATTCGGCTCAATTTGGAGTTGATTTGGATAAAGGGGCAAATTTTGGGGAAGATATAACCACCACTTTTCTAAAATAAGGGTAATTTTAAACTTTTGTAAATTAATCATTAAATAATAAGATTTAAACACATTAATATTTTATTGGTGAATTTTTAGTATTTTTATGTTAATTAAATTGGTGTAATGTGATTTTGGCCCTTTGATAGTGAACCCTTAAAACAACTTAGCCTATAGACTAACCATGACCGTGGAGACCTAGCTAACAAGTTTGAGTTAGTATTAAGACTCTAATCTAGCTAGCAATGACTTAAAGACCATTTGGAGAATTGAATTAAGGAGCTAATTTGGGCCTTTAGCTTGAGGGCTTGTTTTACAACATAGAAAGAGGTATTGGACCTTTGTGACTTAGCCTAACCCTAGACCGTCCCCTATGGCTGGCCAAGAGAGCCATCTCCCCCCTATTTAATTCATTACTTAGCCCCCTCTTGCCTCATTTGTAACAAACCCGAACCCGAGTTTATGTTCTTTCCAGAATTTGCCCATTTTCTTCAAATTGCCTCCAAATTGGATGAAATCAGTTTTATTACATTCCTCTAGTGAAGAAGAAGTCTCCAATAGCTAGCTAGCAAGGATTGGACGCATTGGACCATAGGAATTTGGTGGTGAAGCTTTTGAAGGGGCTATTTCATTGAGATTCCAACTCTCAATAGGTATTGCTATCTAAACCCTTTCAATTCCTGATTTCTCTCCATATATGCATGCATTTACGGTCCCCCGGCTATTGGCAGAGTTTGGGTTCGATTCGTGTCTATTTGGTATGCGTATCAGAGGAGTAATGGAGAACTAGTCTAAGTGTTCGATGAAATGCCTCATAGAAATGATTTTTATTAATTTCCAAAACTAATTTCATAAATTTGTACCTCTATATGTGTATATTATTATTCTCTATGACTGAGCTGGTGGACACTTTTTTCGTGTCAAAAATTGGACATGGGGTGTTAGAACACATGCTAGACACCCCTCCCCTTGTTTAGTTTATACTTTGAATAGGTTGTGGTTTGGGTTTTCGAGTGGAGTTTGTAGTGTACAGTAGATGTTTAGATATATATATGTCTGATGTTGAATACATTGTTGGGATTTTATGTGATGCAATGATGTAGTTTTCTTGGGTTTTGGTTGAGTTTTAGTTTTGTGTTATATTCCCAGTTTACACTTTGGTTGTGGTGTTGGGTTTTCGAATTTGGGATAGTAGTTGGGTTTGAGGTGAAGGTCTGATACCTAAGGGTTTGAGAAGTCTGAGTTTAGATTTTGATTTTGTTTGGGTCTTGACATTTATGTCTGATATTTATGGGTTGGAACTGTGTGAGAAAGATACTCAGATTTCTGAGTATCTGAGATTTGGTTGTGAGAGTTGGGTTGTTACATTTGTATCTTAGATTGGGGATTGATAGATAGGGTTTGGGTCTCCAATTTCTGTGAATTATTCCCAGGTTTTGGGTTATAAGCTGGGTTGGTTTTGTTCTCAGATTTCTGAGATTATGGTTTGAGTTTTAGTCCATTAGTTGGTTCTTGGGTATATATGTTATTAGTTATATATATATATATATATATATATATATATATATATATATATATATATATATATATATATATATATATATTTATATTTATATATTTACCGAAAGTTTATTGATGTATCAGGTGCAAAATGTCGAAGTCTATACAAGTAAGCGCGCCAAGCGCGGAGAGAAACAAAAGCAAAAAAACAAATCGAGCTCCCTAGGGAGCTGCAAACGGGCTAAAGCAAGCGCGCCAAGCGCGGAGAGAAACAAAAGTAAAAAAACAAACCGAGCTCCCTAGGGAGCTGCAGACGGGCTAAAGCAAATCCTACCAAAATCGGTCCGACGAGTGGAAGCAGCTATTCTTGAGTTTAAGAATCTGGCGACGGGTTTCGCGGATCAGTTGGGCCGCGTTGTATTGGCGGTCTTCGTACCTAAATTTGTTCCGGTTCTTCCAGAGTGCCCAAATACCAGCGGTTGTAGCGATCTGATGACTATGGGAGTCTCCCCAGTTGGCAAGGAGATCGTTGAAGCCCCCGGGCCAATGCCTTTTTCTACATCAACGGGAAAGGTTACGCCACAGCTAATCGGAAAGATCTCCAGAGATCAGGATGTGTTCTGCTATTTCTGGTTTTTGGGAGGTGCAGCAGTGACATCTGGATGCTAGACTGAAGCCTATGGTGGTTAGGGAGTCGTCGGTTGAAAGCTTCCTGTATTGAGCTCTCCAGATCAGGAACGACCACTTAATGGGTATAAATGTTTGCCAGAAGGGGGCGATCAAATTGGGCGTTCCTTCGGCCCTGACCTCGCGCCTGGATGATGCCATCGTGAACGCTCCTCCAACGGTAGGGGTCCAAAACCAAGTGTCTGGGATGTCGTTGATATGCGTGTCCGCGACGGCGATCACGATGGCGGCCTCCGTCCCGATCAAATCTCGGATCCGATCCCACCGTCGTCCCGAAGCGCTGCTCCAAAGATCCCGAATCGTGTAGTTCAGTGGGGCAATAGGGGTGAGATGGAACACCGAGTCGCCAATCCACCTATCGTAGCATGGTGACGAGGAATAGTTGCCAAGCCGCAAACGGATAAGGGGTTCAGCTAGCTGACGACCGTAAAGAATGTAACGCCATGAAGCTGAGGAGCAGTTGTTGGCCACCGCCGTCGCTCGGTAAGCATGAGGGAAGTATCTGGCTTTCATGAAATGTGTCAGATGGATTTATAGGATCTAATCGTCCACCACAATTTCATAGAGCAGCCATCCATAATATGCGCTAATTTGATAAATCTGAGGCCCCCTTTGTTCGTTGGTTTGCCATCATGTCCCAGCTGGCCCAGTGGTGCTTATCCATACCGTCTTGATTCTCCCAGAAGAAGTTAGCGAAGAGAGTCTCCAAGGAGGATAATACCTTCAAAGGCGGGGAGCATACAGCCAGGGTGTAGATAGGGATGGAAGATAGAACGTGCTTGATGAGAATCATCTTGATGAGAATCATCTTGTTGCCTAGGAAGAGGGCAGCATTGTGCCAGCCCTCGATCTTCTTCCTAGTCTTGCTAACGAGTCCGCTGAAGATGGCCGAATTAGATCTACCGTACACCAAAGGGCATCCCAGGTATGTGAATGGTGGGTATGCAGTTATGAAGAAGGTGAGATTGGTGAGGGTGGCCGAGTGGCTCCTGTCTGCTTTGTGGTAGATGTATATGACGCTTTTGTTTTGATTAATCTTTTGACCGGAGCATCTGGTATATTTTTCAAGGATATTACAGACCACCTCCACAGAGCCTACATCACCGGAGGAGAAGATGAGGATGTCGTCAGCGTAAGCCAGGTGGGTTATTAGGAGATATCCGGCGGTAGTGTAAAAGTGGTGGAATCTGGGAATGTTGGCCAGGTCATTGAGATTACTGCTAAGAGCTTCGACGGTAATGATGAATATAGTAGAGGAAAGAGGGTCTCCTTGGCGAACCCCTCGGCTGGATTTGAAAAAGCCTTCTGCTTGACCGTTGATGACATTGGAGAACCATGAGTTGCTAATGGATCTGTATATGATGTCTATCCATGTTATGGAGAACCCGAATGCCCTGAGGACCCAAATCAAGAATTGCCAGTCAAGGCGGTCGTAGGCCTTCTCCATATCAAGCTTGATGGTGATATTACCCCCTCTAGACGGGAATTTCATGCATGTTATCATTTTTTGCGATAGGAGGATGTTATCGGTGATGTTCCGCCCGATGACGAATTCGTTCTGCTCCTCGGAGATGATCGTGGGGAGGATGTGGGCCATACGGGTGGCGATGATCTTGGAAATAATTTTGTTGGTGAAGGTGCATAGGCTGATCGGTCTGAAACCTTTGAAGGTCTCTGGGTTGTCATTTTTAGGGATTAAGATGAGGTTGGCACGGGATAACGATTTGGGATAGTGCGTTCCTTGGAAAAAGGCGATAGCTGCCTCGATCACATCGGTGTGGATGATGTTCCAACAGGACCTGAAGAAAACCCCCGAGAATCCGTCTGGTCCGGGAGCGCTGTGTTCGTCAAGGGCCCAGACCGCTGACTTCACTTCTTTCGCAGAAGGGGGGTTGACAGAAGATCATTATCTTGCTCTTCTATTAATGGGGGGATCTTCGCCAGGAAGCTCTCATCTTTGGCTACGACGTCTTTAGTAAAAAGTTTAGAGTAGAAGTTGGCAGCAGCCGCCTGGATGGACCGTTGGTCTTTGTGTAAGGTGCCGTTATCATCGGAGATTTGATGCAGAGAAAGTTGATGCCTGCGTCCCCTAACGCAGGCGTGGAAGAAAGCAGAGTTTTTGTCGCCCTCGATGTCCCAAGTCAATCTGGATTTCTGCTTCCAGAATTCTGTCTCCACTTTAAGGCGGGATTTAAGGATGGCCTTGTTGAGGTTAAGAGTTGTTCGGTTCTCCGAAGATCCACCTGTGGCAAATCTAATCTCAGCGCGGGTGACGTCATCCTCCGCATTCTTGATTTCTTGGAAGATGTTGCAGAATGCGAGTTTACTCCAGGAAGCGAGGGCATGCCTGGTGGCTTTAAGTTAAACGGCCATTCTGATAAGGGGGTCCGGGTTGTCATGAGAGTTCCAGACGGATGCCACGATATTATGTAATTAAGGGTGGTGTCTCCATAGGTCCAAGAATCTGAAGGGTTTTTTCATCGGGTGTTGACCTCAATAAGGAGAGGGGAGTGGTCAGATTCAGTGGAGTTGAGGTAGGATAGGTTGGAGATAAGATTTATATCGACCCATCGGTCGTCAACAAGGGCACGATCCAGACGATAGTATTGGCGACGAGCTCCTTCTTGCATGTTGTACCAGGTAAAGGAGTTGCCGGAGAAGGGGAGGGGGTGTAAGTTGGCCTGAAAAATGAAGGAGTTGAAGTTGTTCATCGTCGGTTAGTGGCGAGGGCGGCCCCCTGACTTTTCCTTGCTGCTAGAGATAGTGTTGAAATCCCCTATGCAAAGCCACGGGAGGGTATTGAGGGAGCTGTGAGTATCCTTTAGGGTGTTCCAGAGCTGCTTACGCTCAACGTAGTCGCAACTGCCATGAACTGCGGAGATGAGGGATCTGGAGGAGAGGGCTGGGTGTTCTACCCAGTACGATAGTACCTGATCGGAGTCGAGGATGGTGCTAAACATGCATTCGACGGAGAAGAGGATCCAGATGTCGTGGCACCCGGCAATGGCGTTCGGGAAACCGAGCTAAAGTTGGATGGCTTTAAGTTTTTTGGGGGATTTTTGGTTCGATGATAACGATAATGTCGATCCGATAGATTTGATGAGGGAGGTCAATCTCCTCTTGGTTGGTTTGTTGGCCAGCCCTCTGACATTCCAAGTTAGGATGTTAAGCATTCACATGATTGCGATCGGGTGTGGGGTTGAGCTTTGAGGCAGACCGAATAGTCATGACCGAAGGCTCTTTGGCTCGATTTTTTTTTATTTTGATGAGTAGTAGGGGTCTTTCGAAGCACTGTAGGGGTGTCTACCATCAAGTCTACAATTTCTGAGGCGATCTTCGAGGTGTTTGCGAGTTATGTCTCGATCTCGGCCAGAGCGTTGAAGGGGTTGTTGGGGTTAAGGAAGCCGACATCTTGAGCTTGACGAATCCTGGCTTCATACTCAAGTTCTAATGACTGCGCATCCTCGGCCGGGAGGGGGAAGAAGGGATGATCTTCATAGGCCGGTAGGGACATCTGCTCCTGCCTATCATTCCCTGGCATAGCACGAGGCTTCAGCGGAGAGATCGTCGTCGTGCTCTCCCTTCCTGATTCTCATACTGGTCTGCGGAAGGGCCGACTGTATGCTCTCCACCTGCAACAGTCTTAGGCTTGTTAGGAAGGGGGTTTGAGTGTTCTACAGCCTCATAAGGGGGGCTTAGAAGCTCGAATCTGTTGAAAAGGGTGATGCCTGTAGGCTTAGCTGGGGCCATGATGTTGTTCGCCGAAGGGGACATGTGGGGACTGGGGGAGCTGTCGCTCTCTGCGAAGTGAGAGTGGTGGTTTGGGAGGGGAAAAATCGGGCCAGAAGTGGGAAGATGGGTAGTCATCTGGGATTGATTCTTAGGAGGCACTTTCTTTCTGAGCTCGGGGTAGGCTTTGAAGCACTGCTTCGAGTCTGATCTGACAGAGCGAGCAGAAGCTTATGTTGTTGTCGTACTCAAGCGCCTGAAGGTGTGCCCTCCCCCTAGCTCTAGCTGAATGAATAATGGGGTGTTGAAGGATAGGTCAATCTCTACGCAAATCTTAGCATAGTTTCCTTTGGTGAGATTGCGAGTTTCATCGGCAATAGCGACCAGGGTCCCGAAGGAGCTGGCAATCCTCTTGAGAGCTGCGGGAGCGAAGCAGACTAGAGGAAGTTTCAGCAAATTAATCCACGTCGAGATAACCTTATAGTCAACGTTGGGATTGAAACTGGGAGTCCCTTTGGCGATTTCCATGCTGAGTGCTCCGATGGTGGTGGTGCCCTTCACCCATACTAGGAAGCAGTCGGTGTCAGAATATAGGTGGAGGAAAAGATGTTTGGAATCCACTGATGCGACCTTGTAAGTAGAAGAGAGACCCCATCCTGCAATGGCTTCCTGCACGACCGACAGTTTAGGGCATCCGGACTGGAATTTCAGCACGAATGTCTTCGAGAAGGTAGAGGATAAGGAGGAAATTTCATCGGTGGAGAACGGCACGCTGATGTTTTGACCATCGGGCGGGGGAGGGAACGCTAGCTCTGGGATTTCAATGTCTTTTTCGGGAGGGCAACTGCTGTAGCCTATCTGGGCGCAGAACTTCAGCGAATGTACGACTCGGGGGCATAGGCGGATTGGACCCCGGCACGGGGGGATGAAGATGGAAGGGTGGAACGAGAGCTACATCGCGGCCCGAGGGGGTTCTACTTGGAGGCAAGCAACGCTCAGCAAAAAGCACAAGGGTGGGGCCCGCAGGTCTACTGAGAGCCGCAAGCACCTGAGGTCCCGATGGTGGATGGGCGCATGTACTCTGGACTGCGTCCGCGGTCGCAAGACCGATGGCAAGAGACTGGGGGGAGGAGCCCTGCTGGGCACATGAAGGCTGGGCGACCTCTGGCACAAAGCTGCTATAAAGAAAATACCCCGGCTCTGTAGGCGCATAGCCAATGGGGCGGGGCGCATGAAGGCCGAGAGGTGGCGCATGGGTGGCCGGGATAGAGGGCGCCAGGACCCCGACAGAAGACCCGAGCGCATAACCCCTCAGGAGGGGTGCATATGCAGGCTCGACCGGGTTGGAGGACGCATGGGCCCCGTCGGATGACCTGGGCGCATAGCCCCTCGGAAGAGGCGCAGACGCATGCTCGGTCGATAGGGGCGCATAAGCGCGGCTGAGCACTGGCGCATGGCTCCCCAAGGGGGAGGGGGGCGCATGCGAGAGCGGGAGTTTCATATCTTCATAAGTCAAATTCGAACTCGGAGGGTGGGGCGGCCCCGGGCGGCGGAGACCCCGGAGACTGTGCGCCGCATTGGAGGAGGCTGAGACTGTATGCCACAGTGGAGAAAGGGGGCCACCGAAGGGGCGGCGCCACACCGGGGCGGGGGCACGGAGGGGGCTGATATCTGGCAAGGGTGGACGGTGTAGTGCCCCGCTCCTCGCGGTCCACTATGTAGTACCTACGGCTTGCTGACTCAGTCTTGAACTGAGTATTTGGGGAAACCTTTGCCAGTATCGATTGATCACGGATGAAATACAATGAACCTTTCCAATTGATGGATTGGCTCCTATTGAAATGAATCCAAGAGTTTTGTTGGATGTTTTCTTTTGCTGTTTGGTTTTGATGAATGTATTTTCATGTTTATTTTCGATGGTTGGTTTTCATTGTTCGCTTTCATCGTATATCGCATTCATTCTGAATCTTGAGCAAAAGAGATCGAAGTATGCTAATCAAATGTTGGTGCCTATGCAGGGGGACGCATAGACATACACAGGACGTGAACGGCACATGAAGTCTCTCTTTCTCTCAACTAAGATTCATCTTGGTGAGTTGCTACAAACATTAATCTGTATGCCCTAATAAAATGATCTCTAGTCCACTCTTTTGTTGTGTTCCGCTAATCAATGATACCAAACCAACAAAAGATAAGAAACAAAGAATTGAACCTAGATGCTAAATCAAACGACAGATGCCTTGTGTTCAATATGAATGATTATAAGTTTTTACTTTGCTGCGAGAGATTGTTGTAAATGTTGCTAAATTTACATAACAGAGATGATATGGCTTGCCGTATAGAGAACATAGAGTAAGACGAAATTACTGAAAGTTGCATATGTTGTCATAATAGAGATTTATCTGACAGAGTGCATTCATGAATTTGGTCTTGGACAACTTATGTGCACAGGGGCAATCCTCACGACTAGTTTGGGGGCGCCTGAACTGCTCGACCTATGGGGGATTAGAGTAACTCCCTGCGGTAAAGAAACCAAGGGGTGTATAGTGTGTCCTTAGCGTCGAGCTGAACCCAAGAGTCATAGCGGCTAATCACGGGGAATGACCCGTGGACCAATATGTAGTTAGGTGTATTTATGAAATTAGAGTGCATTGCAATCCTAACAAAAGATGAAGAGTTAAACAGTATGCTTTATATCATATACAAATTGTGCTAACCTGTCTTGTGCAGGGATGACTATCGGCGATGGTAAGATTTATTATGCAAGTGCTTTCTACTGCTATGTTTCTTATGAATTGCTAAAAAGAATCTAGACAAGTAGAAAGATCACTAGTAAAATGTTAGCTCCACAGTTGATTTAGTGCAGAGATTTGCGAGTTCGGCCAAAAGCCGCTCGACAGTATATGATGTGTGATGACCCACGTTGTGGACATCCTTTTCAGAAAGCAAATGAGACAGGAGGATTTCAAGAGAGGCACTAAAGCTCGTCTAGCCCAGTAGAGCTGTGGACTGCCTCGAAGCTACTTTTCATTCCAGTCAAGTTGTAAGTTTCTTTTTCTTTGAAGGTGTCTTTTTATTTCCAGCATGTAATAAAGGAATATGATGTATGGGCATTACGACTATTTTCAAAGAGAGTTTTAAAAGAGAACCATATAGCCAAGATAAGGCAATCTGCGATTGCAAAGCTTTGTACTGGTATTCCAATCAAGTTTATCAATAAAAGAAGTATTTCCATTCCAAATCTCTGTGTCCAATATTTGATTTTCTGCAATGAATGGGTGTGTGCATGTATTTTGATTGACTAGTTGTTTTATACAGGTACATGGCCTTATGCAAGTTCAACTTAGGCTTGTACGGCATCACGCCTTAGCGAGGACGAACGATCACGCAGTGATCCAGGCAAGGCGAACGACCCTAGCGGGATCGGAGCGTGACAGGCGGGACATCAATGCGAGGAGTGGTGCCGGTAATGGCTGGGGGAGGGTCCAGAGGAAAGTCCGCCGGCGGCCACCGAAGCTTCGGGGCGATGCCGGCGGAAGAGATTCCTACCAAGGCGAGGTGGGCGGAGGTCCATGCCGACGACGGGATGGAGCACCTCACGGCCCGGCTACTTCCGTCAGGCGCACGACCCGGCCATCTCCTGGGGAGGTACGGGTGCGAAAGGTCCTCACAACAGGAGCGGTCGGCGGAAGAACTAGCCGGACATCCATGGCCGTGGGAGTTGTAGAAGCATGGAAAATGACAAAAAAAGCCCATGCGGCTACAAACAGAAGAAGCCTCATGCGGCTCAGGAATCCTTCAGAACTTTATGCAGCTCGGAACTCCCCAACAGCTTTATGCGGCTCAGGCAAAGACACGTGGTCATATGCTGTCCACTTCTACAGCTGGTCATAAAGTAGCCTCCCAATTAATTGCTCTGATGACAGCTCTGACGCAATGAATGACAGCTCTGACACAATGAATGACAGCTCTGACATAAAGCTGAAATAATGATGGCATGCTCCTTGGAAAAAGAAGAAAATCTTTTATAACTGGCAGGATCTGTCGAGTCCCAAGCACCCCTATGCGGCTGCCCTCTTCATGCGGCTGCCATCTTCATGCGGCTACCTCCTTCATGCGGCTATCTCTTTCATGCGGCTGTCTCCTTCATGCGGCTATCTCCTTCATGTGGCTGCCTCCTTCATGCGGCTGTCACCTTCATGCGGCTGTCTCCTTCATGCGGCTACCTCCTTCACGAGGCTGCAACCCTCATGCGGCTGCAACCCTCATGCGGCTGCTACCTTCATGCGACTAGGATCGTGGGGGCCACCCATATGCGGTTCACTTAGAGACCATACTCATGCGACTCTGTCAGAACATCCCACTCACGACAGTTGAGACGCGTGGCGATCCTCACGACAGTTGAGACACGTGGCGGTCCTCGCAACAGTTGAGACACGTGGCGTTCTTATCCCCCTCAGAATTATGGTTGCTAGGAAATCATAACAAACTCAGATTTGTTACAATCATCATAATTACCCAAATTAAATCAAATCAGACAAATCGAACACGTGCCAGGAGATCTGAACCTATCATCACAAATTATGAAAATTCATGGCAATCAACATTAATTGCCCATAAGATTTGGTGCAATCCACATTAATTGCCCAGATTCGTTGCAATCAGAATTAATGGTCCAGATGATTGGCCGCCGACTATTCAAGGAGGGAATCATCGCAAACCCTAATGATCACACCCCCACCTCTATAAATAGCAAGGTGCCATTCCCTTGCAAAGCACCTAGAGAGGAGACCTGGACCCCTGAGCACCTGGAGACTCCGAAGGCTGAACACACAGAGAGAAAAAGGCACGCATAGAGGATTCTTCCCACGCATCCTGAGAGAATTTCGTCACCAGAGCCAAGGCTACGTCCGATCGTCCAAGGAGTAAGGCAGAGCTGTCGTCGCTTATCCGAGCCTCTACCGTCACCCCCCAGAATCAAAAATAAACATTCGTACTTAGATTACTGTACCTAGGTTTTCGTCCCTAGGCTTTCTTTGTACGAGCGAGTTTGTATTGTGAGTCTAAGTTCAGTCCTTCTATATAATTGTTCTGTACTTTTATCATCAATGGCAAACACGATGGCGACTCTGCTGGGAACGAACTTCCCCACGGCTGAGGAGTTGGTGACGCAATCGGACGCAGCCAAACTTGGCTCCACTCAACATATGCTGGTCGCCCGGTTCGACCAGCAGGCGTTTGAAGAAATGCTCTTCGACGGGAGCGCTGGCCCGGTCCAGTGGCGAGCCCGCACGAAGAAGGCCCGCAGGGAGTGGAGGCCCAAATCATTCGCTCCTTCCAAAGCTCTCGAAGGAGTACTCTCTGTTGCCCAAGACGACAAAAAAGACCCTCTTGCGGCCCCACTTCAGACCATAGAGGACTCTGTTGTCCCCAAGTCCGGCAGAGGAAAACACTACGATGCTGGACTTGTAGGGGCAAAGAGGAACTCTATGCGGTCTAAGAAAAAGTTGCATAGGGACGCCAGCCGCATAAAGACTTATACGGCTACAGAAGCCAGCCACATGCAGAAGACTCATGTGGCCAAAACTCTCAGCCGCATGAAGGAAGCTCATGCGGCCACACATGCTAGCCGTATACAAACAGCCTGTACGGCCAAAACTCCTAGCCGCATACAAAGGGTCATGCGGCCACACATGCTAGCCGCATGCAGACAGCCTGTACGGCCACCGCTCCTAGCCGCATACAGATGGGTCATGCGGCCACACATGCTAGCCACATGTAGACAGCCTGCACGGCCACCGCTCCTAGCCGCATACAGAAAGGTCATGCGGCCACACATGCTAGCCGCATTCAGACAGCCTTCACGACTACCAATCCCAGCCGTATACCATCTGCTCCATACGGCTCACGGTCAGTCTTTGATCGCCTCTCATACGGTTCTGACTCGAGATGTTCCCAAGAGAATGTGCCAGACTCTGTACGGCACCATTTGGACTCCTCTTACTATGCACCCTCGGGTGTTAGAATGAGGAAGTCCAGGACAGCGCGGGCTCGGCAAGCTCAGTCAGCTGTCCCAATCTCTGACCATCCGAGCGCTCCGTTTATTTTTATGCGGGCCTCTGATGGAAAGTTGTACCGAACCACTCGAGTCCAGCCCCCGGCGGCAAACGGACAGAGTGGTTCCCAAAAGTCTTCCAACAATCAGGGAGCAAACATGGTGCCAATACACTCGGATGCTCGGGTTTCCCAGGCCCACAAATCGGGTGTAAAGGTTGCTCGAAATGCACTGGACTTACGTGACGTGATCTGTCACAAGCGCAAAGAAAAAGAAGAAGCCTCGGTGTGCAAAGAGTCCTTCCTTGGACATCACTGCACTCAAGTCATTGTCAACTGCTACTGCAGCAAGGCGACCATACAAGAGGAGCGACGATCCGTCTTCCAATGACTGCAACACCCAAGCTCGAAAGACGAGGCGCTTCTTGTCGCCTCCTGCAATTCTGCTCATAAGATCCCTGGCAGCAGGAGAGGGAAGAAAACAAACGTCTCTAGCCCTAAAATCTCAACCAAGAAACTCTCTTCCAAACGGTTGTCCACAACTGCCACAGGAGGAGTTTTCTAAGGTACTCGCTCAAAGACGAAATCTACCACGCTCGACGAATCGTCATCCACATCTATGGGAGGCATTGGAGCTGGGGGTAGCACTCCTCCAAACATCCGCGATAACCCGGTGTTCCAAGAAGATAATCCAGGGGAAACGGCTTCTCCAACAGACGCAGCAGGTTCCGACGTCCCCGAGGACGTCCGCGACTCTCAAGACGAGGCAAGCTCTGAAGCTGGGGGTACCACTCCTTCTGAGTTCAAACCAGAGGAGAACATCCCCACATACCCTGACGACTTCTCTGTACAAGGGTATGACTCAGAGAGCACGTCCTCCACCGTTCCTTCCATCTCTCCTCAGGTAAGGATGGTATTCATGACAGACTGCAACCAAGATGGTTTCAGTGATCACCAACGCATCGACACTCTGGAGGCCATACTGCATGCCTTGGTCAAGTCTGTGGACGAAATCCAAGCGGTCCTTCCAACTCTGCAAGGGAGGACGCCTGGCCAGATAAGCTTGGGTCCTGCGGTCAATGCGGACTCAAACTCCGCGGCACCAAACCCGGGCAATAATCCTCCAACAACATCGGCTCCCACTACTGCATACGAGGCCAGGGAGGCAAGAAGAGAGGCCCAGGAGTTTCGGGCCATGTTCCACGCCCAAGAAAACTGTCAGGACCTTAGGATACGACAATCGTATCCTATTGCATAGAGAGATGTGCCTTTCCCACCAAGATATAAACCATTTAACATTAATCCGTATGATGGAAAAATATCTGTAAGTAGGTACATTACCTACTTCGAAGTCACAACCGACCATCTGTCTCATGACGACGCTATTCTCACATGGCTGTTCATTGGAGCGTTGGAAGGGGTCGCCTTTGACTGGTACCACAATTTGCCAGACAACTGCATCTATTCCTTCGCCGGCTTCAAGCATATGTTCCTGGAGAGGTTCAATGAACTAGGACAAGACGTGATGATGTCCATCCTTATGGACGTTGTTAGGAAGAAAAGGAGCTGACAAGGAACTATATCGAGCGGTTTCGTCAAACCGTGATGAAGTTGCCTTCCGATAACCATGATTCCTCCTTGATTGAAATTTGCCAAAAGAGGCTGCTTCCTACAATCAGCCTCTGGATGGGCGAAAGTCAGTTTAAGGATTGGAAGACTTTTATTATCAGCGCCACTAGCGTAGAAGACAAATTGAACAAAGCTCGCCAACTGGGATTGTACGTCTTGGAAGAAGAGGACAAGGGCAAATACCCTAACACCAACAGCAACAATGGTGTTAACCCCTCCAACAATCGAGACAACAAGGAAAATAGGCTATGGTGGCCGACACAGCTCCGAAGCCTGAACCGAAGCCGGCAGAGAAGTAGTGGCCTCAGATGACCTATTCCTTCGAAGACGGTAATGTTAAGCCCATCTTGGACATGCTCATACAAGGAGGTCGAATCCAGCTCCCTCCTCCAAGACGTGAACCTCGTCTTGCCGAGATAGAAGGCCCCAAGTACTGCCACTATCATCGCTATGTACACCATGCTACACAAGACTGCTACCAACTGAAGCGATACATCCAGTATCTCATCGACTCTAAGGCCTTGGCCATTGATTTCGAAGAGGTAACCGTAGCAGCCAACATGGTTTCTGTACAATTTGGCAGCTTTCCTCCGACAAAGACTCAAGATGGAGTAGTGCTCGTCCCCAGGGCAAGAATGGAAGTCGCTAACCTTCTACCTCCTCGAGACCAGGCTGCTGGTCTAGTGCCCCTTACCACATCACGAGGAAAGGTCATGTGGGTCCACCCGGACCTAGTACCGAAAGTAATCAGTCCGCACCACCCGCTTCCAACAAGAAAAAGGTTGGAAAAGTCAAATTATGTCGCACAATCTCGATAGAGGTCGAAGAAGCTACTGCTGTTGTTATCCGATCCGACGCACAAACCCAACCTCTACCTGGTAACTCGATTGAAGATCATCTGTCGATAGCTGCTGATGCCCCAGGACCTTCTCAGCCTTCGACGACCGACAAGCCTAGGCCGAAGGAGACTCGCTTTGATAAGCCGCTCCGAAAAGAGGTACCTCAGGGGCTGGAGAGGCCTTACAACTTTGACATCTTGGCACAATTGGCCAATACACAGGCCAAATTATCACTATACGAGCTTCTAAGACTCTTCAAAGACGTTCACGTCGCATTGAGCGAGGCACTCCAGAATTCCGACGCATATCTGGCTCAGTCTAATCTCACTAGGGAGAATTCGCCTGCAGATTTCCAGGACAGCGCTTGCACATGCGTAATGCCCAACATCGTCTTCACTTCGCAGGATATGCTTATGAAGACCAACCTGCATGATCGCCCTCTGTATTATACTGGGTACATTGGCGATATCAAGGTGGACTGGATACATATTGATCCCGGTTCTTCCATAAGCATTATCCCGAGGAGCCTACTACACCATATGCCATCAGCTATCCAATTGATCCCGGTTCTTCCATAAGCATTATACTGGGTACATTGGCGATATCAAGGTGGACTGGATACATATTGATCCCGGTTCTTCCATAAGCCATCAGCGATTTCAATTCAGGCAGAAGCTATCCGATTGGAAAGATTCGTCTAAAATGCCAGATCGGCGATCTTCAATCAGAAGTGACCTGTTATGTCAAAGATGTGGATACTTCCTACAATATTCTTCTGGGGCGTCCTTGGATACATGATTACATGATCGTGCCTTCCATACTGCACCAATGCTTTAAGTATGTCGATAAGTATGACTTCGTAAAGACAGAATTTGCTGACATCGACCCCTTTAAAGGGGTTAAATCTTACTACTCCGACTCATGCTTGTACGAGAAGTCGAAAAGGCACCTCGTCAAAGAAGATACTCAAGCTCCAACTGAGGCAGCAACTGGGTCGGAAGGCCCTCTAACGATCCACCTCCAAGCCCGCAAACCTGGTAGAACTGTACCCCTTACGGCCACTATGCGTAAGGACGTAATCAGCCTCTCTGCACAGGAGGAGCAGATGATAATCTGACTGCCAAGGTCTGGCCAAGCGCCAAGACCCACGACAGAGCCACTGACCATCAGGCTGCCTAGAGTGAGTCAACAACAAATAGAAGAGTGTAATCCCTCTGTCAAGCCGATGATGATCCGACTTTCCAGAAATAATCAGCAGCAGAGTACTAAGTCGAGGACTGCTAACCAGCCAACACTCTCCCGGCTAGTACGCCAACGACTCCACGCTCTACTCCACCCATGGAGCCCCTGATGATTAAGCTGTCCAAGTCGTCCATCCAATCTACATTGACACAGGGGGTAGTTGAAGCAGAGCCAGAGCTGGCTAAGTATGTGGCTGCTCACACCGATGTTCCATCCGCAGATGATGTAATCCCAATGGAAAAGATACCTTACTTCATCAATAAAGGGCTATCTTTGAACTACCTTGAGCTTAATAAGCTTTGTACAATGTATGCTATGGAACACGGTATAGGTACCCACCTGCACACACAGGTGACAAATGACTACACTACAAACCAACTTACTCCAGTGGAAGACGCTTACCGCATAATCGAGGGAGAGTGTCATCCTATCATCTTTGGCCAAAAAAATGACCCACAACCCTTCAGGGTAGAAGAAGTTGATCTCGAACCCGACACCGGAAGATTGTCCTTTTATCTATATAGTTCCCGATCCAAGTACCTCATACAAAAACAGGAGTATGATCTGGAAACTACACCAGGCTTGAACTATGGCACTGGACGACGGCTACCATTACAGTTGCCGGTCCAGGCTGGGAAACCACGAGATTACTACAACAAGACCAGATGTGGGCTAGGTTATGTTACACCTGCAACGACCCCTGAAAGCTCAGATGAGGAATGTGACTGGCATTCAAACTTAACCGGATCACCAACATCTGATTCAGACGTCAGCATTGGGGACATGCTCAGGCAAGTCTGGTCCGTCAATATGGTACTTGCCGACGCCTATGAAGAAGACGAAGACATTCCTGAACTTCTTGAGTTAGAGCCGTGGGCACAACAACTAGATGAGCAATGGAAGAAGCGGTTCGAACAAAGAAAGCCTCCTAACGAAGATGAGGTTGTGCAAGTTGATCTCGGTGATAAGTCCTCTCCCAAGCCAATCTTCGTTAGCAAGAATCTGACAGACGAAGAGCAAGAATCGCTACTACAGCTCGTCAGAGAATACATCAACGTGTTCGCTTGGAGCTACTAAGACATGCCAGGACTGAATCCCGAGGTTGCACTTCACAAACTCAAAATCCGTCTGGACGCAAAACTGGTCAAGCAACAGCAACGACGATTCTGCCCCGATGTCACGAATGCCATTGAAGCTGAGGTCAAAAAACTTATAGCTAGCGTCTTCATCCGCGAGGAATAACATACAGATTCGAATCTGTATTGACTTTCACAGTCTGAACGAGGCATGTCCCAAGGATAAATTTTCTCTCTCTATCACAGATATCATGATTGACAACACCTACGACTTCGAGCGTATGTCATTCATGGATGGTTTTTTGGGGTTCATCCAAATCAAGATATTCCCCGATGACAAAAATCATACATCATTCCGAACACCAATTGGCACATACTGCTACATAGTCATGTCTTTCGGTTTGAAGAATGCTGGTGCCACCTATCAAAGAGCTATGAGCGTCATCTTCAGAGACCACCTACGCAAGACAGTGGAATGCTACGTCGATGACATCGCCATCAAGAGCCGCTCTAAGGAAGATTATCTACAGGATGTGAAGACAGTGTTCGACCTGATGCGAGCGCACAATTTAAAAATGAATCCCACAAAATCCTTCTTGGGCATATCCAGCGAGAAGTTCCTGGGTTTCATCATTACTTCCCAGGGTATCCATATAGACCCTGAGAAGACGAAGGCAATCATGGAGATGGGTCCCCTGAGAAATCTTCGTGAACTCTGAGGCCATCAAGGGAGGCTGGCCTACATCAAGAGGTTCATTTCTAACCTCTCCGGGCGATGTCAGCCATTCACCCACCTCATGATGAAGGGCGTTTCATTCATATGGGACGAAAAATGCCAGCACGCCTTCGCCAGCATCAAAGAATATCTGACGAACCCTCCAGTCCTGGTAGCTCCGGTTGCTGGAAAACCATTCCTGCTCTATGTGCGAGCTATGGAGCATTCTCTCGGTGCTCTACTAGCACAAAATAATGATGTAGGCCATAAGCAAGCTATATATTACCTCAGCCGAATGATGATGGGGCTAGAGCACCGATACACTGCCATAGAAAAGGAGTATCTTGCTCTAGTATTTGCCATTCAGAAGACGCGACAATACGTCACGGGATAAACCATCCATGTCATATCAAGAGTCAACCCCCTCAGGGTCCTCATGACTAAGCCGAGCACACTCAGCTCTCGCCTCGCTACCTGGGCGATATTACTGTCCCCCTACAACATGATCTTCGTTCCACAGAAAGCGGTTAAAGGTCAAGCTCTGGCAGACTTTTTAGCGGCTCATCCAGGTTCAGAGTCAACCAGAATAGACGAAAAGATCCCAAACGAGGTCGCCAATTCAAATGTGGTCTCTTATGATACCATATGGCGAATGTTCTTCGACGGTGCTTCCAGAACGGGGCCCAATGACAACATCGTCGCTGGAGTCAGAGTGGTGCTGATTTCTCCCTCCGGGCTGGTGATCAATCGGGCTTACTCCCTCACGGAGTCCTGCTCAAATAATATGGCCGAATACAACGCTCTGGTCATTGGCCTCCGACTTGCAAAGGAGCTGGGGATAGAATACCTCGAAGCATATGGTGATTCACAGCTAATCGTCAATCAGATTTGGGGTTCATACGAGGTTCGCCATGAAGATATGATCCCCTATCACCAAATACCGATTGACATCATCTCGTCCTTGGAAGGGTTCTTCATAAAACATGTTCCCAGGCTCCAGAATATTGAAGTCGATGCCCTAGCAGGTCTTTCCGCTTCCTTTGCATTTTCGAATCATGCTCATGATCTGGTTGACATAATAGGCCGTGAGTTGGTCTATCCCAGGAATAATATTTAATGTGTTGAGAGTTACTCCACGCTGGCAGTCGACGAAGCACCAGAGTGGAGACAACCATTCATTGACTTCGTAGTCTACGACATCCTACCAAAGAATCTGAAGGAAGCTACTTCTATCAGAAGACGTTTCCTCAGATTCTTCTACGATACAGAGACAAAAATGCGGTATCGGCGATCATACGATGGATTACTGCTTCGGTGTCTGTCAAATACAGAAGCCAAAAAAGCCATGCGTGAAGCTCACGACGGCATCTGTGGGGCCCATCAGTCTGGCCCAAAATTACAGGATCGCCTTCGACGAATGGGCTATTATTGGCCCACGATGGTTGCAGATGCAATAGACTATACACGAAAATGCAAAGCCTGTCAAGTCCATACAGATTTTATCCACCAGCCATCCGAGTTTCTACATCCGACGGTGGCGCCCTGGCCATTCGAAGCATGGGGAATGGATATCATTGGTCTGATCACTCCACCTTCGTCCAGAGGACATCGCTTCATACTTGCAATCACAGACTACTTCTCCAAATGGGTGGAGGCTATCCCGCTAGTAGAAGTCAAGACTTCAAATGTGATCAGCTTCCTCAAGCATCACGTCATTTATCGCTTTGGATTGCCCCGAAGGATCATCCATGATAATGGTCCGCAGTTCACTAGCCACGCCTTCTATCGGTTATGCGACAAACACCGAATCCAGAATATTGCTTCAACACCATACAACCCAGCAGCTAATGGTCTGGCTGAAGCATTCAACAAAATAATCATCAAGCTTCTCAAGAAATTCGTGTCATCAAACAAACGCGACTGGAATGAAAAGCTCGGCGAATGCTTATGGGCGTACCGTACTACAGTACGAACGGCCACTGGGAACACGTCGTTCTCTCCGGTATATAGAAGTGAGGCAATTCTCCTACTGGAGACTCAAATCCTCTCGCTCCGCGTCGCTCTCACCTATCGGCTGATAACAGATGATAATCACCATCGCAGGCTACAAGAGTTGGAGGCCCTAGACGAGAGGCGCCTGTTAGCTCAACAACGAATTGAACTGTATCAAGCCCGAATATCCGGAGCTTTCAACAAGAAGGTCAAAATCAGAACGTTTCAAGTAGGCGATCTTGTTTTGGCAGTTCGAAGGCCGATGGTCATGACTCACAAAACTGCCGGCAAATTCCAGCCAAAGTGGGAAGGCCCGTTCATCATCGACAATGTATTCTCCAATGGAGCTTACCGCCTCGTAAAGCAAAACGGAGACTTGCTTATGTTGCCCATCAACGGCAAGTTCCTAAAGAAGTATTATGTCTGAAATGACATACCGCAAATATCTCAGACTGTTGAGTTATGTACCCTCCGGTACCACTTAACCCACAGTCTGCCTCCAAAATATCTGAGATTGTTGAGTTATGTACCCTCCGGTGCCGCTGAATCCACAGTCTGCCTCCAAAATATCTCAGATTGTTAAGTTATGTACCCTCCGGTACCGCTGAACTCACATTCGACCTCCAAACATTTTAGATTATCAGATCATGTACCCCTTGGTACCACTGAACTCACCTACATTCATCCTCAAAGTATCCCAGATTATAGAGTTATGTACCCTCTGGTACCACTGAACTTGCATTCTGCTTTCGAATATTCCAGATAGTTGAGTTATGTACCATCTGGTACCGCTGAACTCACATTCTGCCTCCAAATCTTCCAGACTGTCGAGTTATCTACCCGTAGGTACCGCTGAACACCCATCCTGGTCAATCTATATTGCATCTTTTAGGTAGTAAGTCACGTATGATCATACCTCTGAACTTTCTTCCTAAAAGGAGCTCCTTCCTCATGATCTTCTACCCGTACTTCCAGTGCACAAAAAGGGTAACAGATCCACAAATTTTCTAAGACAACCATGTCGATGCTACCTCTGAGTTGTCTCACTTCCATAAAAAACAAACCGCCCCCTCACATAGAACTTTCATATCCTCATTACCTCCGAGTTGTTCAATGTACCCCTTCATGGAGCCCACTCCTGCCATGTCCTCATTACCTCTGAGTGGAAAGGCTCTATCGAAAAAACCCTCATATTTACCACGTCCTCATTACATCTGAGTAAGTATGTTGGTTCTCTCTCAACTTATTATCCGTACCAAAAAAACCCAGGGTACGCCAAGGATAATAGGCCCACAAATGTCTTCCGACGACCACAAATGTCCTCTGTTGACCGCCAATGTCTTCAGTTGACCACAAATGTCTGCAATCGACCATAGATGTTGTACTAAGTTTTCTAGTACATGCCACTCTTTTCTTGTCATGTCTTGGGAGCCCAGCTGCTCCCTGGCATTCTTTCAATACCAAGAACTTCCACAACCCCCTTATCGTAAAGTTGTTCTAGGTATCCCTCTCAAACTTGTTATTCGTACCTAAAACCAAGGTATGCCCAGGGTAACAGGTCCACAAATAGTCCCCCAGTGGGACAAAAAATGTCACAAACACAACAAGTACAAGAAATAAAGGATGAGTCGAAACATGCTCATTTATTCAGTATCCAAGGTACTGCATTATCTGGGATTATGTCCCTATTATAGGATGGAAAAAGAAAGAAAAAGAACATAAACAAAAGAAGGAAAAAAGTCGACTATTGTTCGGCGATACATAATGCCATGAGACGGTCTCTCAACAGGGTAGTCGGCCGTAAAAAACCTCTGTTTGGCCCGGCGCTCGGCCTCCTGATTCAGCAGCGCCGCAATTTCCAGGTGCATATGAGCCCGCCAGCCATCCTCAAACTTCTTCAGAGCACGCTCCAGGTTAGCAGAAGCTCAAAAAATCCTTTCGGTGTCCTGAATGATCAACTCTTTATCCGCACGGGAAGCTTCAAGCTCAGACTCCAAGAAGGCCAGCTTCTTCTGAAGTTCGAGGATCTGCTCCCGTGTATCGGTTACTCCACGGGACGCGGCCACTTCCCGAGCTCTGCAAACCTCGCTCCGGAGGCTCAGTTGGTCGTACAAGAGATATAGGTCACCAAGGTCCTTTATTACCCCTTGGGCTTCTCCGCCAAGCCGGTACCCACAATGAAGCTGGTACTTGGGTCAAAATTAACGGGAGGCTTGCTCGCCGTAACATGGTATAAGGCCGCCATATACAAAATCTCTCCTGGCACCCCACCATCAGGGACTGAAAAGGTGGTTCGGGTATGAACCGTGTCATAATAATGCCATGTCCTGATACCATCCAGCACGCTACTTTCAAATCCCAAGCAAGAACTGGGACTGTCAAAGAACAACTGGATATACCCGAACTGGCGGGCGAACCTGCTGGGCAAGTAAGGCTTCAGGTAGACAATATTGTCGTTACGATACACTAGGTGCGCTGGACGGATATTACGCAGCCAAAGGAGCATTTTCTCAGGTAAGAGGAGAGAAGTTTTGGTACCATCAACATGTATGCTCCTCACTTCTTCAGCAATAAAACGAGGTACGGACATAAAAAAGTCGTATCCGTCCACTCTCGCCAGCGTTCTCCGGCAGGCGGGTATGGTGCTGCACTCCCAGGGCTGATGGTGGAATCGAAAAATGAAAGCGCCATCAACTGTAACGCCATCTTCTGCTCCAGGCCTCATCAAAGACCTATTGTGCATTAACAGCCACCCCATCAGATAATCGTATGGCAGCTCTATGCACTCAAAATCCATCGCCGTGTCACGGGCGATGACCTTGGAAGAAAAGGCACGAAGGCCATGGTGTATGCTGCACACCATGGCCGGAAGAAGAGCCAGCTTGACCCCGAAGACCAGCTTTACGGCGGAGAGGATGAAGTGGCAGCTGATCCTCTCAATAGAACCTGCACCCCCGGAGACTATGTTGTTCCGTAGCCACACCATCAGGAATCCCGTCAAAATCCCCTTCTTCGACAGTTGCTGAGTACCATGATAAAAATAGCTGAAAGAGTCAGTTCGCTCCCAAAAATGTCGCCCGTGGACCTCGATCTCTTGGCAGTCGATGCCAGGTATTGTACCTCCTCTGGGGTTTGACGATCTCGGGAAAAAACCTGGCCTGAGGCACCAAGGATAAAAAGGTATGAGTCCCAGGACCTGGTATGAGGAGCGCTCCCCTCCGAGATGCCATCCTTCTTGATGGCCATCTGGTGACAAGTGCTGTGATGACATAACAATTCCCGATATGCGGCAACAAAGCCCGGGAACTGCCGATCCAAATCCTCGAGCTCTTCGCTCGTAGGGGTGTACACTTCAAAGACTTCTTCCCTCCAGCGCAGCTTGGAGATAACATACATCTCATGGAGAGCAAGTACCGGCTCCCCTCCCGGTGTGAAGAAGGTTCCCATCCGCCGGTTGTACATCTCCAAAAGAGCAATGAACAACGGCTTATTTATGGGCAGACCATGACAGGTGCCCCGAATGGCGTGATAGAGGCCGATCTCACGCAGGGGAGTCGCACACTTCTGCAGAATCCACGTGGTCAAGTTGACCCATACAGGGATGGGGTTTATCCAGTTCAGCAACGCCAACCAACCTACGGGATACGACCCTTTGCGAGCGAGCTGGTTCAAGAAGGTATCCGCCTAAGAGAATATGAAGTTGGGACCCGTTACATTTATAAAGGTACCCGGAGCGAGTCCCATCACGTACCGACTGATCGGTTCCCTTTCCGTATACGCTGACCCCATATTCCTATTGTAATGGATGTTTTCCACAAACATCCCCGACTTGCTTGCGGTCAAGGAGTCTACCATCTTTCTGTCTAGCGGAAACATGTTGAACCATGAGAGAGGAAAATGACGCTCTATCGGAGGGATATGGATCTCCACCCCATCAAGAACAAAGTCCCAGCTCTCCGATATATCCAGCACCCGGATGTTCTTTACAGACAAAGCATCCCTAAAGAGGAACGCAGGCTTCAGGTATTCCCCCTCCAATTGCCCCGAGTTCATCATGGCGCAGAGCAAGTAAAAGGACTGTTTCTTGATGGCATTCAGCCTCTCCAGAGGCTCTTTTGGAAGCTGCTTCGTCACATACTCAACTATGTGGTCATATCGATAGCCCATAGCCGATTGGGCACGACCCACCAGAGGCTCTCCTGCAGCATTAACTAGCAGATTTACTGGAGAAACACAAAAGAAACAAGATTAAAAGATGGCTAAAACAAAACTACTAAGTGCTTTGGCTTACATTAGCTTATGCGGCTCTGTTTAAAGACGAGCTTATACGGCTCTGTTTAAATACGAGCTTATGCGGTTCTGTTTCAAAAGAGCTCATGCGGCTCTGTTCGAACATGAGCTTATGCGGCACTGTTTATCGTAAGCTTATGCGGCTCTGTTTAGCGTGGGCTTATGTGGTTCTACTTAGCTGAGCATTATGCAGCTCATCTCAGAGGAGCTCATGCGGCTCGGTTCAGCACAGACTTATGCGGCCCAGTCCAGATAAGCTTATGTGGTCCTATTTGAGGGGCTTCATACGGTTCGATTCAGGAAGACTCATGCGACTCTGTTCGAAGGGTCATTATGCGGTTCAATTGTGAAGTATTTATGTGGCTATTTCCCATGTGGCTCGAATATGGGGTATACCCCCATGCGTCTCGGACGTAGGATATACATGCGGCCTATACAATTTGAACAGTTCGATGAAGATGAGAGACGCATTAAAGTCATGTGTATAAAGCATACAACAGAGCCGTCTTTGTTAGGGTTTTGAAGTATACGATATTCCCAAACCCTTACCAGCAATGAGGGGGTGAACGTCGGGGTGAACTTCAGGCGTCGTAGCTGATGAAGAAGCCACTCCCTTACCCTTCGCCGCGGCTTTGGAAGACTTGGGGGCCATTGTTAATTGATGAGTGGAGAAGGAAGACGAAGACAGCAACTTAGGGCAAAAAAGTTAAAGACGAGAGAAGGTAAAGAAGTCTCTCTGACCAAAAACATTCTTATTTATAGGCGGAAGGAAGGGGGGCTCATGAACCGACAGACGCTTTGATCTGTATGCTACATAAAAACAAAACCGACTCTTCGGTCATCGAGGAAAATCCGGATATTTAAAACCGACCCTTGGGATCCTGCCCCAAAAGGCGGCTATAAATCCGAAGCAAATCAAGAGTAATTAATGAGACGCACACGTGGTAGGGAATCTATGCGGCTAGACAGTCTATGCGGCCAGAAATGACCCATGCGGCTAGGAAGGCCATGCGGCTAAGAAGTCCATGCGGACAGAACATCCTATGCGGCTAGAAAGTCCATGCGGCTAAGAATACCCTATGCGGCCAGAAGAGCTTATATATAGCCATGCTTCTTATTCAAAGTATTTTAATTTTTTAAATTGAAAACTTTGAAGGGGGCCTTGTAGAAGCATGGAAAAGGACAAGAAAAGCCTATACGGCTCCAAACAGAAGGAGCCTCATGCGGCTCAGGAATCCTTCAGACTTTATGTGGCTCGGAACTCCCCAACAGCTTTATGCGGCTTAGGCAAAGACACATGGCCATACGCTATCCGCTTCTACAGCTAGCCATAAAGCAGCCTTCCAATTAATTGCTCTGATGACAGCTCTGACGCAATGAATGACAGCTCTGACACAATAAATGACGGCTCTGACATAAAGCTGAAATAATGATGGCGTGCTCCTTGAGAAAAGAAGAAAATCTTTTATAACTGGCAAGATCTGTCGAGTCCCAAGCACCCCTATGCGGCTGTCCTCTTCATGTGGCTGCCATCTTCATGCGGTTGCCTCCTTCATGCGGCTGTCTCCTTCATGCGGCTACCTCTTTCATGTGGCTGCCACCTTCATGCGGCTACCTTCTTCATGCGGCTGCCTCCTTTACGAGGCTGCAACCCTCATGCGACTGCTAGCTTCATGCGGCTAGGATCGTGGGGGCCACCCGTATGCGGTTCACTTAGAGACCGCACTCATGCGACTCTGTCAGAACATCCCACTCACGACAGTTGAGACACGTGGCGATCCTCATGACAGTTGAGACACGTGGCGGTCCTCGTAACAGTTGAGACACGTGGCGTTCTTATCCTCCTCGGAATTATGGCTGCTAGCAAATCATAACAAACTCAGATTTGTTACAATCATCATAATTACCCAAATTAAATCAGATCAGATAAATCAAACACGTGGCAGAAGATCCGAGCCTATCATCACAAATTATGAAAATTCATGGCAATCAACATTAATTGCCCATAGAATTTGGTGCAATCCACATTAATTGCCAAGATTCGTTGTAATCAAAATTAATGGTCCAGATGATTGGTCGCCGACTTTTCAAGCGACAATCATCGCAAACCCTAATGATCATACCCCCACCTCTATAAATAGCAAGGTGCCATTCCCTTACAAAGCACCTGGAGAGGAGACCTGGACCCCTGAGCACCTGAAGACTCCGAAGGCTGAACACACAGAGAGAAAAACACACGCACAGAGGATTCTTCCCACGCATCCTGAGAGCATTTCTTCACCAGAGCCAAGGCTACGACTGATCGTCCAAGGAGTAAGGCAGAGCTGCAGTCGCTTTCCCGAGCCTCTACCGTCACCCTCCAGAATCAAAAATAAACAATCGTACTTAGATTGCTGTACCTAGGTTTTTGTCCCTAGGCTTTCTTTGTACGAGCGAGTTTGTATTGTGAGTCTAAGTTCAGTCCTCCTATATAATTATTTTGTACTTTTACCATCAATGGCAAACAGGAGTGAGACTCACCAATGGAAGGGGGAAGGAGGAAGCAACGAACATGGGGAAAAATAATATATATATGTATGTATATATATATATATATTTTTTTTTTTTTTATATATATATGTATATATATATGTATGTATATATATGTATGTATATATATATATATATATATACATATATATATATATATATATATATATATATATATATATATGTTTGTGTGTGTGTATGTATGTATGTATGTTAGAGGAGTTTATATAAATATAGTTGTATAGTGTTATATATATGTAAGTTTATATATATGATTTGAGTAATATATGTATGTATATAGTGATATATTATATGAGAGTCAAGGTACAAATCATTGGTTCAGACCTTATGTATCTGAACACATTGATATCCTGACCTAGCCTTGAGTATATGTTCTGCATACCTTGAGTTAAGCTTTCTTTAACATCTGTCCAGTCTCTTATCTGTGTAGTGATTGCTAATGGTGCTAAGATTCAACTGTTCAAATCTCCATGTATAGAGTGTCTATCCTTTTGTATACTGCTCACTGCATATTAATTACTGCCCAGCCTACAGCAGTATGTATCAACCTATGTATAAAATTGTCTGTACACTGCTCTTTCTTCTGTCTACATGTCAGGTTCCCTTAACCTTTATCCTGTCCTGATACCTTACTTTTCATATATATATTTCCAGTTTTCATTTATCTCTCTTACTCTTTATGTACATTTCTTACAGTATTTCATGTATCTTATTATATTGTTTGTTTTACATTTCCTGCTATGATATGAACTGTTTGAGAGATATATTCTCGTTCCTGTCCTGACTGGACTTGTTGAAAATATTACAGAGGATGAGAATGAGTTTTGTCCTACCTATTACAGAGCTGGCTTAGACGACACATGTGACCTGGACCCTCAGCAGGATCCAGCTTGCATTGAGGATGTTACCATTTTGCCTAGACTAGATTGTTAGGCTTTACATTATGTTATTTGAGTTGGACTTATGAGTTGTATTATCTTGAGATGTTGGTATTTGTGTTGTTAGACACTTAGAATTATTTTCTTCTATTTGTATCTTTTTTTGAGATTTCATATCTATCATATCGTGTTATTTCCATCTTAGAATTGTGATTGAGTTGTACCTTCTATATTGTCCTCCGATTGGAGAGTATATCTTGTACAAGTACATTTATACTGTGTTAGATATATATGACCTAGGACAGCGTTCTACCTCTGTCACGACCTACATCCGCTTTTCGGATGCGAGCTCGTGAGCAAGCCATCTACATATCGAGCGGACTCCAGCCCGACTCGAATACGTAAACGCTGTCAAGAGCATGGTAAACTGCCAACTCATGGTAAGGCAAAACTATATCTCAAATCCACAAGAGTAATAGAAACACGAATGAACATTATGGGTCATGGTCTGCAGCCCACTAGCATATATGTCCGATAAGACTCCAAGAAAAATAATATGAGTCTATAAACTAGGCTAACAAGCAAGATATCTCATGATAAGGAATGACAACACGAGAAGATAATAAACGTCATATTAATACCTGAATCCTGCAATATCATAATCATCCACCATCCTGCTCTGCTAACTAACTCCATGCAATCGCTAAACCTAAAGAGATCATCAGGTCCTCAGGGGACATAGCAAGATACATAAAAATATGCCTATCTAACAGTTTATCATGCAATACAGTATATAAATAGGAAAAGACCAATCAACACGAAAACATGACCATACACGACTGGGAGAACCACTACGCATAAACGAACTGCTGGAGGAGAACACGATGTCACGATATCAACGGATAACCAATCGAATACTCAAACCCTCGCCCCTAGTATGGACTCGTAGTTTGAATAACTACTAACCCTCGCCCCTGGTGTGGACTCGCAGGTTAGCTTCAAGAATCACCCTCACCCCTAATGTGGACTCACATGTGTGGACAGATAACTACTAACCCTCGCCCCTGGTGTGGACTCGCAGGTTAGCTTCAGAAATCAAAGTACAAATAACTACTAACCCTCGCCCCTAGTGTGGACTCACATGTTAGCTTCAAGAATTTATGGTTCAGCAGTTCCTATATGACTTACTCATCCTATGACATGATACGACTCAGTTGAAGTACAGGCGACAATACGATATGACTGAGTTCAGATACACGGAAGAATAGAACCAATATGAGCTAACTATGAACAAGGACTATATATATACTAGCTTGCATGATATAAAATTCACATGTAAATAATCAAATAGTAAAACTAGATAATAATAAGAATATGCATGTAAATAAATAATAGAGGGAGGCAAGGTATACTTGCCTGGTGGTAGCACGAAGAACCAACAATATACCGTCAACTAGTAAGCCATAATGTCCAAATCTCACAACTGTCTTCGAAAGCTGAAACAGACATTGCCAACTTTCTCAGAATAGTCAAATTAGCTAGGATTGCCTGTCCATAAGTTCAATTCTGGACATAGGGGTAAAATAGTAATTTTGGGTCAAAACGGTATCCGTCGTTGGACCCACTTTGCACCGAAAAGCGTGCTAGAGTCAATGGCCTCTAAAGTCATCAAACTATAAGTTTACGGATTCATTTTGATGATACGAACCCAATCGTATGTCCAAAGTTGGATTCCGGTAGGCCGTGCACAAAATCGCCCGTTGAGTCAGATCGTTAGGCCCGCAAAATGGCAATCCGATCAACTGTCTCATAATCAGACCAAACTTGGCGTACAGGACCAAAACAATGATACGGTCCTGTTGGCGCAGTTTTGTCTCGATCTGACGAACGTGTACAAAGTAATTAGGGTTTTTGCAAAGTGACCAATACGGTGAATTTTGACGGATATGCATCAAATTCGTCATGCACATGCAACCAGTTTGAATTTTGTCAAAGACTACACGTTCGCAAAGTCCATATGCACCTTTTGATGCTTTCGGTTCATGACCATGTCGCCCGATTTGACGGGACACACGTTGTATCGGTGAGTTTTTTCTAATTTTCTAATATTTTGAAAACAGTTTTTTCTAATCTTTGAAATCCTGTAACTTGCTGTCCAGTGGATGAAAAGTAATTCTATAAAAGTGATTTTGAACTTGAATATGTTGTCTACAACTGACTTCAAATAGATTTTCTAAGTAGTTACTGGGTTGCCAAGAATTTATCAGTAAACAGGGGCAATTGGGTGACCTATAAATTGTTTTTGAAATAGTTTTTCCTTGATGTTAACATCAATTTTCGAGATCGATGGAACGATTTACCTCAAAACTAAGTGTGGGGACTTCGAGAGGATCAGGTAGGCTCTCTAGAGAAATTCACGAATTCGAAAACAACCTAGTATACAAGAAGATATTGGGTCGACTAGGGAGGTACCTGGTTGTGTTTGAAGAAGCAGAGTATTGCTCTATTCTGTCGACCTTAGCATGGTACGACGGCATCGAGGTGGCCGACGGCGGCTCGTAGAGGCCAAGGGGGGTCGCCCAGCCTCGAGCGTACCTCTAGGGTGTCATGGCGCGCGCGTAGGGTTAGGGTTTAGATGATTCCCGATCTCAACTGCTCTCTCTCGATCTCTCTCTATATATACCTGTTTTAACAGAGCCTTGGGTTGGTTTGGGTGTCGGGCTGAGCATGGGTTGGGGCGGGGTGTGCTTTGCTCGGCTTGGGGAAGAAAGGGGTTTGTTGGGCTGGGCTTCTTTTAGGCTTTTATTTACTTATGTTTTTTCTTTGTGTTCCTTTCTTTCTTTTTTTATGTATACATACATTTTTTTTTATGTTTACATATATATATATATATATATATATATATATATATATATTATATATATATATATATATATATATATATATATATATATATATATATATATATATATATATATATTATATATATATATATAAAATATATATATTTTTATTTTTATTTTATATATATATATATATATATATATATATATATATATATATATATATATATATATATAAGAAAAAATATAAAAATATATATATATATAAAAGAAAAAAAATATATATAAAAGAAATATATATATATATATATATATATATATATATATATATATATATATATATATATATATAAAATATATATATATATATATATATATATATATATATATATATATATATATATATATATATATATAATATATATATATAAAATATATATATATATATATATATATATATATATATATATATAATATATATATATATATATATATATAATATATATATATATATATATATATATATATATATATATATATATATATATATATATATATATATATATATATATATATAATGTATATATCTACATATATATATGTATGATGACTATATACACACCAAATAGTATATATACATACAATCAAGTTGTATTATCACCATGTAACATATATATACAACCAAGATATATTATACATATATACAATCATCATATATAATTATTAACTTTAAATACTAAAATTTATAATTAAAATTATTTGGGAATATATATAAAGCACATCGTTTACCATTTATGAACATATTTATACACAAGTATATATATTGCCTATGTAAATCCCAAAGTCCAAATATCATTCTACGAGAATATTATCATATTTACAAGAATAGTAACATAATAGCAAGAATATTTATGATATAAAATATACATATATAACAATCAATTCTAAGATTTTCTCCTAATCAAAAGAATAAGATACCAACACAACATACATCTACATAGACGTCGGAGCCGTCTACATGAGCTTGGGTTGGTTTGGGTCCAGTCCAGACTAGTTTGGTATAACCGAATTTCCTAAAAGTCAAAATATTAATAAATAACTAATTAAATCATTTATAGGGATTAACTCGCAACTTAGCTTGGTTTTCTTAGTTAGAACACACATATGGCACGGTATTCTCCTACCATGGCTAAACGCTAGTCAAAGTACGCCACTGCACTATCCGTGTCATAATTCCTAGTCGTCTTATACTTCAAAACTCAACCATGGATAAAGTAATCTACCGTAATAATTAACTAAATAATTATTTATAAAATTCTAAAATTTGCCATTTAAATCAAATAAATAATAATAATAAAATATTTTAAAATTTTTGGGAAGAGGAGTTACAAATCTATCCACCTTAAAAATAATTTCGTCCTCGAAATTCTAATTCATAACTATTCCTTAAAATTCAAAAAGAAAGTCTACTTTTATCTTAATCTCCTTAAATTTTAATTCCTCAAAAATAGTTTATATCCTTCTCCTAGCCATTTTGTAACTATGAAACCTCGAGGACTTCTTTCCACCTTTGGTCACACTACTCCCTCAAAGGTATGTCACTAAAACTTTTTAACCTTCCATCTAGATGCTAGAATCATTACCCATAGATATCTAAGACATATAGCATCTATAATCTCCCCATATCTATCAAACAACCAAAATTAATTAATCAAGCAATATTATACTATAACTTAAGTATTTTTGATAAATTTTAGACGATCGTTCGTCATCTTGAAATAGGAAGAGACGTAAATCAATTGTCCGGAAGGCAAGGAAGAATAATCGAGAACAAATATGAAATTTCAAGGACATAAAGAAATTTCTAGAAGAATTTTTAAGGCAGTATGGATTGAGATTTCTAAGGTTTAGTCATAGTCGCAGGCTCGTATCAGTACAGTTACGTAACCGATACGATATGCTCTGACCTGTATGGGCCACCAAAACCGTTGACACTATGCCATAGGCTGGACGTACCCACTTCTTGTGCCCCTACACTGGGTACGGGTCGTGATACGTTTTTAGTGGTGGCCCGTGCAGGTCGAGAGTCACATTAGTGCGATATTGTAGTACCGCAATGACTTAGTTGTACTACTACGAGCCTGCGATAGAGTATAGGAAGTAAAGTGTTAGAATGAGAGGATACTCAATCACAGTTAGAATTTTTTGAGAGATTCCTGGGACGACCCTTAAGAATCTCAATTTGAACTTCGATTTGAAATCTTTTTCTCTTGTTTTGTTTACCCTTACTCCTTATTATTGAATTTGATTTTGATGGATCATTGTTGATTTTGATTTTCCTATCGAGATGAATTTTATGGCTTGAGTTACGGTCTCTTCTGATAACATATGTTGATCTACTTTCTTATGGAATCTAGAGGATTCTACAGTCATACTAGCGGGCATGGCGAAGACATAGAGTCTAGTTTTGGATGTATTTCTCGGGTGTGGGAATTTAAGGTTTTCGCAGCCAAGCATGCGGCAATGTAAAAATTTTAAATACTATAATTCTAGAGGTATGTACCTTAGTTACGGACTCTATGGTTTATCGTAGCCTTGCTTACTAGTATGGCGAGGATTCTGAGTATCATGATTTAGGATAGATGCATATGATTACCAGATTGTATCCTGAAAAGGTTCTTAAACATATCATCTCTATCTCCCATTTCAGTCATTATAAAAATTGTTTTTCCATCATCAATTAACTTAGGAGTAGGGATAGTTTTAGTTATTTAGTCTAATTATTTGTAGAATTTCATTTAGTTATAATTCTTTCGTAGTATAATGATTTGATGACTTGTGTTAGTGTAACGCCCCAGTCCCAAAATACGTAGGACTAGGAACGTAGACATGCCAGCTATATTCATACGAAGTATACTCCAATATATGGAAATCTCATATGAATACATAAGTTGTAAAATGCAGTAGAACCATAACTAATCTCATCCACACAAGATAAATGAATAAAAAAATATCATATAATGAGAATGAATTTGTCTTGATACAATATGTTGGGCGGAGACAAATCTACTACCAATAAAATAAGGAAAAGTACATAGAAAATGAAATGAGTGGCGAGCGAAGCGAAGATGATCCAAGTGCAATCATCCTCGAAGGAATAGCGATGATCACGGCTAGAGCTAGAACACCTGCAAAAGTCAATAGCACACACCTGGCGAGATAACCAGGTCCTCAGAGGGACGTAACAAGACACATAATATCATGCCATATAAACTGAATAAATATTGCTCAAATAAATAAGTCAATTGAATTTATAACATGGTCCAATACGCACCTACTTAACGAGAGTACCATCCCCCCAACGAAACAAGGACAGGAGATGGTAAACTAATTCACGGTGACGTATCTTTCCATGCCATGAATCAAATATGGTATCCGGACCCCAACAAGGTTCAATACCTTCTCATCGAAGTAGTAAATCACACCTACAACCAAACAAGGACAGGATGTGACGAACTAATCCGCGATAAGTTATTGTTCCAAGCCACGGTCAGATACAAGTATCCAAACCAAAAGTACTCGTACCTAGCGGATAATGGTGCCTAATCCTTTTAAGTAAAATGTAGTTAAGAACAATCCTTCCTACGCATGGACCCTGGCTGAATAGGATCGGCATAGTCCCCCTTGGGCACCAGAGGCCCCATCAGTAAGAGCATGACGTTCCGTAGAATCGTCAGTGGCCGTCAGTAATCATGGGTCATCAACCCCGTATCTCCAGCGGAGAGTCCGGGTCACAAGAAAAAGTGCATCGAAGCCCATACGCTAAGGAATTGTCCTCTCCGCCCAATACCTACTCTGTTGTATCCACAACAGTAAACCTCTATAACCGCTAAGTCAAACTAAGCATGCAATTCTATTAACGGTTATTCCTATCGCACGGCTTGTACGTACTGGTGGCCAGCCAATCACGCACTTTCGTGTTCTACATACGACACACAATCTTTGTGGTAAAATATGTCAAGGCCAATGAATGCAACACACAAGGTGGTCCCTTAATTCTAGGTTTAATGTGTAAAAAAAATAATACATAGCAGGAATATAAATGAACAGTAAGTTCTAACAGGTTATGCCATGTATCACAGTTTATTTTGCATAAAGAAAATAAATAATGCATGAAATATGAGCTACAATAAATAAACAGCAAATAGCAAGGTGTCTTTCCTGGTAGGGCGCCTGGTGTGCTGCGATAATCAAAGTGGCATGAACTGCGACTTCAGTGCAACAATTATGCAAGGTGACCACGGATGGTGACACGGTCGGTTCTATTGGGTCCAGAAGGGTCAATTTGGTTAGGGTCGATAGGAGGAAGGACAGAATTTGTAAAGGGATAGAAAAAGAACGATTGGTCATGAATAATCTTAGATAAAATAAAAATAAAATAAAAATTTATATAAGTAAATAAATAACTATTTTAAAAGATCTTTTATATTTAAAAACTATATTTCTATTAGTAAGGCAATTTTGATAAATTCTTGAGAGTCACAAAATTTATTTCTTTATAGCATAACTATAATTTGCTTAGTAGTAAATACTTACAACCACAATTAATAACATAAAAATAATGTAAATATATTTTAGGCTTCGAAATCCAGTTTGAAAATAATATAGGACCAAGTCTAATACAATTTTACAAGGAAATTTTGGAAAGTTAAATAATAAGTATTTATTTGGAAACAAACATAATAATACCAATGATAATAATAATAAATTCATGAGAAATACTAATACTAATAACACTAGTAATTTATAATACTAATAATAATAATGATAGTGATAATAATAATAATTTAATAATAATAAGATGAATAATAATAATAATAATAATAATAATAATAATAAATCAAATAATAATAATAATAATAAAAAGAAAAAATGGAAACAGTAATAAACAGAACCAACCAAAAGAAAAAAGAATGAGCAAATGCTGCTAATGCCATTCCTCTCAATAGAGGAGGCTAAGAAGAAAATAATAATTGAAAGAGTAAAAGAAGAAGCAGGAGAGAGAAAGAAGCTGGATTAGGAGGCGACGGAGTGGGTTCCTGGCGAGAGAAAAGGGGAGGCGGAGAGAAGGAGATAGGGAGAGAAAGGTGAGCTGGGAAAGAGAGGGCGGAGGGTTTGGGGAGTTCTCGGTGGGCGCAGGCGGTCGAGCCGACGAAGGAGGAGGCTCGGGAAAGTGAAGAGGCGGTCGGGAGAGTAGAGAGGGCGGCCGAGGACGGCGGCTGATGCTCGACGCGGAGGGTGCTGCTCTGGCGGAGGGAGACGAGACTCAGGCAGAGCGAAGAGGGGAACGGGAGATGGCGTGGCCGGGCTCGTCGGCGAGCGGACGGCTAGGGCTGACGGCCGGCGAAGAAAAAGGGCGGCGACTGTGGGTTGGCGTGGAGTCGCGAGGTCAGGTTAGGGTCGATGGAGGCCCAGCGGCGGTCCCGCGGTGGTGCCCGCCCGTCCACGGGAAGAGCGGCGGCGGAGGTAAGTCTGGTCGGTGGTGGTATCTTATTGGTTTGTAAATTTTTGGGTTTTTGGCTCCTTTTTGGGCGCGGCTGGCGTTGGCCGGGGTGGCGGTGGTGTTTGGCCGAGGTGGCTGAGTCGGGGACAGGGATGGGGTGCTGATGGGTCTGGTGGTGCTGGTCACCTAGGCGGAGGTGGTCGTGAGGGTATGGTGGTGGTGATGAAGATGGCCGGGTGTGTGGTCGTGGTGTACGGCATCGGGAGGTCGGCCGGAGTGGCCAAGGGGGTCGGTGATGGTTGGCCGATTGATTGGGACGGTGTCGGGTGGTTGGACGAAGTCGGGGTCGGACTGTAGATGGCCGGGGAATGGCTAGGGTCAGAGAATTAGGGATCAAAATTAGGGTTTTGAGTTTGGATGAGTCATGTCAGGTGTGTCCGACACGACGGGGACGGAGGTTCGGATATGTCGGACCCGGGGTGGAGTATTGTATTTGTACAATGAAACACATAGTGGATGGGACACGGACACGGTGCACGCACTTCATGGAGAATTATTTGTGGAGAAATTTGTTGTGGATGAATAATGAATTGGAGGAGTACCTGCCTATTTATAGGATGTGAAAATTCCCAATTAGATAGGATTAGGATTTATTTAAAACCCAAAGTAGATAATTTGCTACTAATTTAAAATCAACAAAATCCAAATCCAAATTCAATTCAAATCAAATTTAAATCTAATTAAATTCTTTTGGCTTAAAATCAATTGGGATAAATCAAACTTCAAATATTTAACTATTTAAATAAATCTGAAAATCAAATCAAGATTTAAATGGCCACAATAACTTCCAAATATATTTTTCAAAATACCAATAATAATAATTTTGAAAATAATAAATATTTTTAAATATCTTTTTGAATAATAAAATACTAATATTAGTAAATTTCAAAAATGGAATTATATATAAATTCAAATTAATGTATCTCATATGCAAGGAATATTTGCATAAAATAAACTTCAAGTAAAATATAAATAATTATTATGTATATTATTTGAACTATAAAAATAGAAAAATATTTTACTAAAATATGTATGCTCGTACATATTCGCACTCGTCGAGCAATTACACGAAAAACAAAAATTCGCGCACGACGTACAATATGACTACGCGACGTACAATACGAAATTTTAAACCCGTACAAATTTTAAATAAAAAAATATAGTAAAAATTTAGGGGTTTTACAGTTAGGCCTTTATCTTAGAGAGGATGGTATAGCTCTGGCATTAGAATAGTAACCCTCGTAGCTAATTCTCTTCTGATTATAATTACCTTTTTCATATAGGATGTTAGACTGCCTTACAGTCTTGATGATTTATTGTTTTGCTTATCTTTTCTAGTATGGCACCCATGACCCGAGTCTGTGCCCTGAGCGTAGCTGTAGTTTCAGATATGACTGAGTACGTGTTTCCACCTCCTACTGCTCAGGAGGTAGTGACCCCTCTGGCTGACCAGAAGAATAGTAGGATGTATATATTGATGATTAGAACAGTAATATTTTGTAGGTGTACTTAAGAAATAACAAGGATATTCGAGGTCGGTTTATTTTTATGAACTTGAATAATTTTAGGGTATTGATTCTCAAGATATTTCACTTAAGGTTGTGATGCTAAATTTAGGAATTTAGAAATGGAGAAGAGAATTTAATTGTAATGCGATGATGACACAAAATTGAATAAGATGTTGGTAAGAAGATGCCTAGGAATAGAGTGAACACAAGGATTTGAGTTTTTAAAAAAATTAGATTTCATGGAGGTTTTAAAATTTTAAGAATGATAATATTTGAAGGTATACATGAAAGAAATACGAAGGTTGATTTTATAATGGAGAATAAGTTCTTGCATGACATAGTAGTATTAGCTTCGAATAATTTCGAGGACAGTAATTTGAACAAGTTCGAGAATTTCATAAACTTTGATTTAGAGATTTCGGATCCAAGTTAGGACAAGGTGTAGGAATTTAAATTTCGGGATGATTAAGTTGAAAAAGAAAAAAAAGAGTTTTAACAAGAGCATGATTCATGAGAAGTGCCTTGGGGATTAAGGCCCCGCCTCCAGGAGAGAGTTCCAGCCACCAGACCTAGTTGGAGGTGAGTTCTTGGCATAGATCTGAGCCTGTCTTTGATGATTGATGCACCCTACCATATTGTTTATGTGCTTGATACCTTATGACTGCTTTTGATATAGTATAACCAGTATAGCTAGATGAGACCCAGACTGATATTGCCTGCCATGACCCTGTATGTTATTCTTCCAAAATGCATGATTTGGATAAGTTTTCTGAGACCATGATTGTTGGGGACGTGACCCTAAGAGGAGTATGACCGACCTAAATTTCGAGAAAGCAGTTTTCTAAGGAGGGTAGACTTGTAACCACCACTTTTCTAAAATAAGGGTAATTTTAAAATTTTGTAAATTGATCATTAAATAATAGGATTTAAATCATGTTAATGTTTTCTTGGTGAATTTTTATTATTTTTATATTAATTAAATTGGTGTAATGTGATTTTGGCCTTTTGATAGTGAAACCGTAGAACAACTTAGCCTAGAGACTAACCATGACTATGGAGACCTAGCTAACAAGTTTGAGTTAGTATTTAGAATCTAATCTAGCTAGGAATGACTTAAAGACCATTTGGAGAATTGAATTAAGGAGCTAGTTTGAACCTTTAGCTTAAGGGCTTGTTTTACGACATAGGAAGAGGTATTGGACCTTTGTGACTTAGCCTAACCCTAGACCATCCCCTATGGCCGGCCAAGAGAGCCATCTCCCCCCCTATTTAATTCATTACTTAGCCCCCTCTTGCCTCCTTTGTAACAAACCCTAACCCTAGTTTATGTTCTTCTCCAAATTTGTCTCTTTTCTACAAATTACCTCCAAATTGGACCAAATCAGTTTCGTTACATTCCTCTAGTGAAGAAGAAGTCTCTAGTGGCTAGCTAGCAAGGATTGGAGGTATTGGACCATAGGAATTTTGTGTTAAAGCTTTTAAAGGGACTATTTCATTAAGATTCCAACTCTCAATAGGTATTGCTATCTAAACCCTTTCAATTCCTGATTTATCTCCATAGATGCATGTATTTAGAGTCCCCTAGATATTGTCAGAGTTTGGGTTCGATTTGTATCCATTTGGTACGCGTATCGGAGGAGTATTGGAGAACTAGTCTAAGTGTTCGATGAAATGCCTCATAGAAATAATTTTTATTAATTTCCAAAACTAATTTCATAAATTTGTAGCTCGATATGTGTATATTATTATTCTCTGTGACTGAGCTGGATTGGACACATTTTTTGTGTCAAAAAGTGGACACAAAATGACCGCATATGTTGTGTGCAGTGCCCTGCTGCCCGAGCTCGAGTTCTCACAGCACTCGACACGTGGTGACACAAAAATTTGTGGACACGTAGGGGCACACATTGACGGCATCCTCCCAAAATTTGGGACAATTTGGTGGCGAGCTCGAGAAGAAATTGAGCTCACAGTGGTCGCACACACTCACAGCACGCGCACAAAGTCTTTCACTGATACACACTTGTGTCGAAACGTTGACACGACTTGGACACAATACAGGCACCTAGACACGGACCCTGACACCTGAGCTACCCTCTGACATAAGCACGAGACTTTTGGTTAGACACGTTGTGTTCCAGGGTGTTCGACTCCTCTGCACCACACCCCTGTGCACTGGATTCAAAAACCCACATTTGATACTGGTTTGACACGAATTGGACACAGTTTGGACATGTCATGGGACACAGTGTTAGGACACATGCTAGACACCCCTCCCTTTATTTAGTTTATACTTTGAATAGGTTGTGGTTTACGTTTTCGAGTGGGGTTTGTAGTGCACAGTGGATATTTAGATATAGATGTCTGATGTTGAATACATTGTTGGGATTTCATGTGATGCAATGCTATAGTTTTCTTGGGTTTTGGTTGAGTTTTAGTTTTGTGTTATATTCCCAGTTTACACTTTGGTTGTGGTTT